>PVIJ01000807.1:0-166966 GCA_004024925.1 Scalopus aquaticus
TTTCACTGAGTATGATTCCCTCTAATTCCATCCATGTCGCTGCAAATTGCATGTGTTTATCTTCTTTCCATGCTGAATAGTATTCCATTGTGTATATGTACCACATCTTCTGGATCCAATCATCTATTTTTGGACATCTGGGTTGCTTCCATACCTTTGCTATTGTGAATAGTGCCGCAATGAACATACAGGTGCATGTTGCATAGATTATTATAATATGTTCATAATTTACCTCCTACCTCTAGTCTTACCCCCACTTTAATTCTTCACATTGCTGCCAAAATTATCTTATAAAATTCAAAGAATTAAACCTTTCAGTGGCTTCCCATTGCATTAGGGAAAATTCAAAATTCTAACACAATATCTAGACATTTAGGATCGGCAGAGTTTGAGTTTGCCTGGGTTTAAATTTTGTATCTGCCCGTCACTAGCTGGGTAATCTTGTACTATTGGGTTAACTTCACTGATATTCTGTTTCTTTATCTGTCAAATGAATATGAAATGATGATGATGATGATGATGATGATGATGATGATGATGATGATGATAAATGCCTCAGTGTTGTTGTGAAGGTTTAATACATTTGCACACAAAGCATTTTAGAATGTTTTCTCTCTCATAACCAAATAAATGGTTGCTAATTGTTGTTATGATTATTATAATTCAACAACATTTTTCTTTGAATTTTTACTATGTGACAGGAACTGTGGTAGATAATGGCAATGTTATTTTGAACAAAATAGACAAGGTTACTGCCCTCAGAGGAACTGATTTACAATCTAGCCACATTTCTTACCTCTCACAAACTTACACTTTAAATTGTACTATTGTAGTCCCATTATATTCTGTTTTTTTCATGCTGTTTTCTCTCCTCTGGGCATTTTCCTATACTCTTCCTGTTTCAGAAAACATTCTTCAATTCTTCCCTCACTTGTTTAACTCTTCATCCTTCAGATCTCAGTTTAAACGTTACTTGCATGATTTCCATAACTGGATTAATTACCCCTTAATACTGCTCCTATCTTAGCCCATTGTATATACCTGTTTACATATGTATACCCCAACATCCTCTACGCATCAAAAGATGAGAGAGCTTTGTAGGTCTTATTTACCACTGATTTTACAAAGTCAAACATAGTGTCTGATATCTGAAGACATTAAGTCAATATTTGTGGAAGGAAGCAAGAGAATTAGTAGCAGTCACAAATATCCTTTACCATGGATGGCATTTTTTCTGAGGGGAGGGGTGTACTTTCCACTAAACTTATGGTCATTGTATGTCACATTTTATAAGCCAATAAATCTTCAGCATCTCAACCCATCATCTGGAACATTAATGCACTTGGATGGCAGAGAGTGGGTAATGTGTGCTTAGCAGCTATTACTTGAAATTATAATTGTGCACACTTACTGTCATTCTTAGCAGCTATTACTTAAACTTGTAATTGTGCATACTTACTGTCATTCTGCTTTGTAATAATGGAAAGACTATTTTGAATAAAGAATTCAAATTCTATTTTGAATGCTAGTTGAATTGTTGAAAAACAGTGATTATATACTCTGAGAGTTAGCATCATACCTTAAAGTAACCCCCTAAATGTACTCTATCTTGTTGAAGAAGTGCTTATATGACTATCATAAGAACAATTAGTCACAGCTCTACACCCTATTGTAAGAGAGACTAATAGTTTGTACTGCTCAGAAGAATTTCTGAAATGATTAGAAGCATTAGTACCAGAACCAATTGGTCATAGAGAGAAGCATATTATGGCCAGCAGTGACAAGACTGCCAAAAGGTTACCAACATTCTCAGCTAGGTACTGGTTGTCATCAAGTTTCCTAGTTGTAAAGATACTTCAATGTTCTCAAAGATGTACTCAGTACATATGGCAAGCACGACTGAAAGTAAGTAGTGCTAACTAGCATTATAAATGAAGGATGTTATGGATCCTAAACACTTTTCTTCCAGAAAAATCTCTTGGTAGATCAATATATAAAATAGCAAAAAGTAGAATTGTTCTCCCTGGCTCCATTAGAGAAACCTCGCCATAAAAAGGGGGAGGTACAATTTATCCCACCACCACTTAGCAAAGGGAAAAACTGAGTGACCAGGTGAATCTACATAACACAGGAAGGAGAAAGGAGAGAGCTATTGTTCCAGTGGCCCAACTTGCACCCTAGCACTGTTGGGAAGGAGACACAGGGAGGAGAGGCATATAGAGACACTTGGAAGAGACATGTGAGTGAGGGGCATGTGGGGAGGCTGACAATAACAGCTGGGATTTTAGTATGATATCTCTTTTTGTCCTAGCTCTCTGGGCCTACTTCAGAACCCCTTTCCCATGGTTCCCACCAGAAGGTTCCTTAACTTATGGTAAGCTTTCAGGCTTCAGCAGCCACACTTCCAGCTGATCCTCTTTGGCTGGGCATTTGCCCACAAAGGGATGGGTCATTTTGGTGTTTTTATTGGGGAATTATTATAAGCAAGAATATCATTTCTCTTTCTCTCTCTTTATGCAAACTAATTCTATTAAAGTTATTTCACAGTAATAGTCCACGTTATCTTTGTGCACATGGGAGGCCAGACCTCTTTAGAGCTTGCAAGTTTTGGGGGCCCTGAGTACCCCTCAGTCACATGCTAGCAGCTCCCTTTCTACCACCCAACCTAATGACCTCTGAGCATAGAGTAGGAAGCTCACTGTACTGACAGTCAGAAAATATACTCATAGAACCACAGGGTAGAAAATACCATAAAATAACTCAATCCAACCTTCTACCATGCTTGAATTCCCTTTTCCAAGAAACTTCTAAGTTCTCTCTCTCATAGCTTTTTTGATCTTGGACAAGTCACTTCCCCTCTGTGGATTTTTAAGTGTACAATGAAACTGTCTGAACTAAAAGACTGGGATCAAATGCCACTAAGAAAGACATTGGTGACTATTTCCCCTGCTGCTTAAATAAAGCAGAGATATGAGGCTTGACATTGCCCTAACCTAAGCGATGCTTTAGATCCTACTCTTTTCTTCCACCCATTTCTAGCGTTCTTATGAAAATGCCCACACCTGAAATGTGGAATGAAAATTTGCTTAGAACTCTTCTTAGCATGTTTATGTACTGTAATATAAATTTTGAAGTAATTTATTTGCACTGTAGAACTGAGTGATTGAGTAAATGTGTTGATTCTTAAGAAGTCAGGGTTCTCATTATGTAAGAAGGGAAATACAAATAAGGAATGGAGGAAGATAAGATTAGGATTAGAGATATCAACATAATACCTTAGTAATAATGCTATATTAACAATGAGTGTCTTTATTGTCTAGGTCTTGTTTTCCAAATGTCACTACCCATTAAAGCAACTATGACTCTTTGGATAAATGGCTGATGCCAGGCCTAAGGGAGGGAAGGTTCCAGGTGAACCTGAAGTTCTTTGTCTTATTAGAAAGTTAAAAAAAGAAAAAAGAGCACCAAAAATGAATAGCAACAACAACAATAATAAGATTTTCAAACAAATCAACTGAAAGGAATCCCCTTAAGTAAATCTGGTGCAATTTGAGCATCAAATATACATAAGGAATGTAATGAATAATAACCCATTGAACAAAATAGGAGTCCATTGGTCCATAGTGATAGTAAATAAACAGAGAAAGAGAGGTAGAGGAAGAGAGGAAAACAGATTGGCAGAATGTCAGCTAATTAGTCTGGAGGGACTGGCAGATTTAGAAAAGCACCATTTCAAAACAACCACAGTAAAGATTAGTTCATACAAAAATGATAAAGTGATGGTAAATGCGAGGTAGAGAAATGGTTGAGACACAGAATATATACATGGTCTTAAAATGTCTCTCCACAATTTCTTCATTAGCTACAAGGGGGAAAATAAGAACTATGTAGTGGAGAAAACATATACACTTATCAGTTGATCAAAATTAATCTGTGAAGGGCAGTCTGACAAGCATACCTTGGTATGTGCTTCCCTGAAATGGATTTAAAATCACTTTTGTCGGCCTCCCTGGTGGTGCAGATGTTAAAGTCTCAGCATTATCAAGATACTTGGCCAGGGAGCTTCCCACATGGCGCAGCAGACCTCTCCTGTCTCTCCCACTGCTCCCCTCAGCAGTGTACTTCAGTCGATCCATTCTGCTCCCCATTCTGTCTCTGGTGAATCCTCTCACAATCCCACACTTCTGGCCTACACCCCAGTTCTTGTATGCATAAATAAATAAAGTAAATCTTAAAAAAAAACATTTCTGTGCTATGTATGGTGGTCTCACATGAATCTCATTATGAGGAAACATCAAAGAAGATGAAACTGAGGTACGTTCTATAAAAAACTGAACTACATTCCTGAAAAATACCAATATCATGAAAGCAAAGTAAGGCTAGGAAACTGTTCCAGATTAAACACTAGAGAGACATGACAAGTCAATGGAATACATAAGATTGAACTGAATTCTACACAGATGAGGAAAATGTTATAAATGGACATGAATGAGTCACCTGAGAAAAGGAGAATATCAGCTACAGCTCAGATAAAACTATTTTGTCAACATTAAATTTCCTGAAATTGATAACTATACTGAACTTATATGAGAATTTCCTATTCCTAGGAACGACACAGACTAGTTAAGGGCTTATAAGGCATATTTTCAAATAGTTCTAAAAAATGTTCACATAAATGTATATAAAAATATAAAAACAAATGTATATATGCATATTTCACATAAATATATACAGAGAAAGAGATCAAGGTAGAGACAGAAAGAAAAGGATAAAACAAGTGTGGCAAAATATGAAATATTATAAGGGCGAAACTGGTAAAGGGAATCATAAGTTATCTCTATTATTCTTGCAAATTTACTTAAAAATAAAAAATGCAAAAACTTGACCATTGCTGATAATCATCTTAATTTCAAATGATAAAATTATTTTAAAATATCCTTGCCCATGAAAATAATTTGCTGAAAAGTGCTTTTACTTTCTTTGTTTTCCTATTTATTAAACAAACACAAATCAAGCTTTATATGACATTGGAAAGGAAACAAAGACAACAGACAATGTTTATAGTAGTGTATGCATGTAGTAATAACGTGCCTCCTTTATATTGTAAAACTCTGAATTAGGTAAATGTATTATCACCCACAAACAGTAATAATTAGGATGATTTTGAATGTTTTTGAAGGTGGGGAGAGCACAATGGACTTCGGTGGGGGACTCAGGGTGCTTTGGTGGTGGGAGAGCTATGGTGGCCACACCGGAGGGGAGAAATCTCACTGTGAAAAAAATCGACAAGGATGTAAAATAATAGTAGTTCAAAAAATATATCTCATTAAATTTTAAAAAAAGGGAAATGCTTTTTTGCTCAAATGTGATAATTGTATTTACAGTGTAAAGAATGATGGTGTAAAACATATGACATTCTGAACACATAGCAAGCTGCTTAAAAGTAATACTTTAAAAGCTAAGGGGAAGGGTCTCCCTGGTGGCTCAGTGGCTAAACGCTGCACTGTGGAGTTCTCAGCAGCAGCGACATGAGTTCGACACCTGGTCAGGGAGATTCCCACATGGCCTCGCCCGCTGCTCCCCTCAGCAGTGTATTTCCGTCGATCTGCCTGTGCTGCTCCCCACTCTGTCTCTGGTGAACCCTCTCGCCGCCCCATGCCTCTGGCCTATACTCCAGCTTGTATGCATAAATAAATAAATCTTTAAAAAAAAAAAAAACTAAGAGGAAAATTTCCTACTCAGTAAGATATTAACCCCAGCATTTGCTCCTGCATACACAAACCAGCACACACACATGCACACACACACACATCCACAGTCTATTTGTACCTTATTAGCATTTTTCCTGACTCAATTAAAGTAACCATGTGGCAGAATATTGTGAACACTTTCCCTTTAGAACAGTAAATGGAGCAATGGGCTTAGAACGAAGAGGACATGGGTTCAGGTTCCAGATCTGCCACTTAGTAATCACATATCTATAACTGTCTAGCTTCAGTTGTTCAATATCTGCCATGGGGATAATGATAGATTCTGGAACCTTCGGGTTTTCTGCAAGTACCTCTGCAGTTAGCGCCATTACAAATGATTGGTTGAAGTTGGTAGCAAGTGTTGGACTTGTCATTTTCTTGTCTTTTTGTTTAACCTGACCATCCTTTAGGGCGGAGCTTGTCTACATGAGCTATATATTCCTAAAAGGAATTTGACAAGCTGCTTTCCAGAGCAGTAAATTCTGGACAATAGTTTGCAATAAACTCACTAGCTTGTGCATATTGGGCCATTTGCCTTCTGTGTCTGAAATCTACAAGTAATCACGGTGTTGGTCCAGAAAGTGACAATACAGGAAAGAAATCTAATTTCCCTCCCAGATATTTCTTGCATACCATTGAAACCTATCTCTTTCATTTACCAGTCAATGTATTTTTTTTCCCATTAGCTCTAATATACCAGTTTTCCTAGGAAAGAGTAGGAACTGAACTGTATTCTACCTTCAGCAGTAACAATTTCATAAATTATACTGTGACTGCTAAGTCTTTATTTCCAGGATGTGGCAAGATAGAGGGACAGCTTCCATATTGCTGAGTAGCTATTTTGGAACTTGTAAATTTGTAGTATAGCTGACTGGTAAGTCGATGCTTGGGTAAATACATTTGATATCCAAACATAAAAAAACAATCATTTTACCTATTGAGTTTTGTTCACATTAAAATCATAATTTTCTCTGAGTCTTCTTCATCTTCCCTTCACATTTTATGCCATTTGTGGAATAAGCAGTGTTAGCTACCAAAGAGAAAATGAAATGTAGTTGGTAAACACAGAATATACACAATACTTATACATTTATATATCCCTCTACATTTTTTTTTGCATCTTCAGTTTGCTTAGATAATTTTCTCCACCAAAATCATTGTCCATAGTAATTTGCTTTAGCTGTCCCTCTAGAGTTTTATGACAAAAGAGAGCATGACTAAGAGCATTAAGTAACAAGCTGGGGAAATGAGTGTTGTGTTTCTGTTTCCTAACATCAGTGCTTCAGTTCAGTCATCTATAAAATGGGACTAAGGATAAACATGATATCTAAGTAAAAATCCATGAATGTGCAATGTGATAGAAATTTAAAATGATAATGAATGTGTCCTTTGAGATTCTTGATTAGGAGGCAAATTGCTGGATCCAGAAAAGCCAGAGTCCAGCCTGAAATAATAAGTAGATTACCGAAATGATACTCCTCAACATGAAAATGCTGTTATATAATACTTCAGCTCCGTGGTGGGAGAATTATCAAGTGTATTAGATTCCTACTGCTGTTGTAATAAATTACCACCAACTTAGTGGCTTAAACAATACCAATGTACTACCATATGGTTGTAGAGGCCAGAGTCTGGCACGGATCTCACTGGGCTGAAACAAAGATACATGCCTTTTTGGAGATTACTTCAGATTATGTGCAGCCCAATATAATTACAAAGATCCTTCTGACAGAAGATTTGAAGATGGAAGGGAACCTGTGATTGATAATGGAATTAGACGTCAGAGTAATATACTTTTAAGATGGAGAAAGGGGACCATGAACTAATTCGGGTAAACACTAGAAGCTTGAAAAGGCAAAGAAACAGATTCTTTCCTGATGCCTCCAGATGGAGCACAGTTCTGCCAACATCTTGAGTTTGGCCTGTAATACACATTTTGACTTCTGACTTCCAGAATTGTAAGATAATACATTTGTGTTGCTTTAAGACAATAAATTTCCTGGTAACTTGTTAAAGCAGAATAGGGAACTACGTAATATTGGGAAAACCCATTTTATTGTTTTTTCCAGCTTCTAAAGCCACCTGCATTCCTTGACTCCTGTCCTACTCTTCCGTGGTCAAAGCCAACATTGTCATCTCTCTCTGACACTTCTTCCTTTGTAACATCTCTTTCTGACTTTAGCTGGGGGCTCTCTAATTTTAGAAATACCTGTGATTTGATTGGGTTCACTTGGAACTTCTAGAAAAGCTCCACATAGTAAAATTCTTAACTATTTCCACACCTGTAAGTCTCTTGACATGGAAGGTAACTCATTCACAGATTTCAGGGATTAGAACATAGCCATCTTTGGGAGGCTATTATCCTGACTACCACAAAAAGTTTCAGTTCTAGACCTAGTTCATCAACTCTCCAGAGATGTCATTTTGGACAAATGTTTCCAGGCCATAGATTTCTTTATCTTTATCTGTGTAACAATTATAATGTCTTACTACATCACAGGGTTGCTGTCAGTATTAAATGAGTGAATACCTGTGAAAGGACTTTGTAGACTGCAAAGGTTACAGAAATACACTGGATTGTTATTTCAGGTAAGCAATGGCAGTAACAGTAGCAGTACATTAAGTAACAGATAATGAAGGAGGTGGAGGGATCCTGCTTGTTATCCACACCAAGCTTTGTCAAACCATTTACAGGCACGCTTAGGGGTGTCTCTTGTAAACTTACAGAGGACTCTTTTTTTTTTAAGATTTATTTATTTATGCATATGAGCTGGGGTACAGGCCAGAGGCGTGGGGCAGTGAGAGGGTTCACCAGAGAAGAGTGGGGAGAAGAACAGGCAGAGCGACAGAAATACACTGCTGAGGGGAGCAGCAGGCGAGGCAGGAGAGGTCTGCCACACCATGTGGGAATCTCCCCAGCCGGGCTTCGAACTCGCATCGTAGCTGCTGACAGCTCCACAGTGCAGCTCTTAACCGCTGTGCCACCAGGGAGGCCCACAGAGGACTCATATCCTACTTTCTGGACACCTCCATTTCTCTCATTGGTCTGAATGGCCCTGTATCTCCTTGAGGGTGCTATCTTACTATGACTTAGCTGCTGCTTAGATTGGTGCCCTCAACATCCAGGTCATGTTCTCCTGCTAATTCTGAAGCTGTGCACCCTTGAGCTGCCAAGGAGATGCTGTGATTCATTCAGGGCTCACTAAACCACGGCCACACTTTGCACACACAGGATGTCACTTTCCTCCACTTTTTGTCATGGTTGCTCAGGTGATCATAATAACTAGGCCAGTATAGCGTGGACGCCATGGTGACATAGATTTCATTCAAGGTTACTTATACTTTTGGTTAATACCAAACCAGCAAACAAGATAAAAAGAAATATATACCAGGGCCTCCCTGGTGGCACAGCAGTTAAACACTGCACTGTGGAGTTGTCACAGTGGTGACGCGAGTTCGACGCCCGGCCACGTGGTGCGGCAGACCTCTCCTGCCTCACCTGCTGCTCCCCTCAGCGGTGTATTTCCGTCGATCTGCCTGTGCTGCTCCCCGCTCTGTCTCTGGTGAACTCTCTCACTGCCCCATGCCTCTGGCCTATACCCCAGCTTGTATGCTGGGGTATTTAAATAAATCTTTTATATATATATATATATATATATATATATATATATATATATATATATATCAGATATATTTTTTTAAAGATCTATTTTTTTATGCATACAAGAACTAGGGTATAGGCCAGAGGTGTGGGGTGGTGAGAGGATTCACCAGAGACAGAGCGGGGAGCAGAACAGGTGGATCAATGGAAATACACCGCTGAGGGGAGCAACGGGCAAGGCAGGAGAAGTCTGCTGCGCCACATGGGATTCTCCCTGACCAGGGATTGAACTCGTGCTTCAGTGGCGTGGATAGCTTGATAGTGCTGAGACAACCCATTGCACAACCAGGGAGGCCCCAAAATATATATCAGATATGACTGAATATTCTGACTCCAAATTGCTGCCCAAGTTTCTTGTGGAAGTACAAGAAGTACAGCAGTGAATATATCTTATGCAGAAGGAGAAATCTGCAAGTTTAGGTAAGTCAAATGACACAAACTTGAACTTGCTGCCTATCATATGATTTTAGCCTAGGAGTGATTGACATCAACACTCAAGGGCTTTCCCATTACTATTGATGAAATTCTTACTACACCAAGTTACATACTTCTGTATTCTATTACTTACTGAATCATTAAATTTACTTGAACCCTGACCATGGCTTACTAGGCCCTGCATCTCACAAGTCCTTTATAAATACAGGTACTCTGGCTGCTGCCTGCAATGCCTCTATTCAAAAAGCTGAGATAGAAGTCTTTGGGACTAGATCGGAGGACAGATATTAGACTATCTCTCCCATCCCTTCTGCTCCATGTTATCTTTGCCAACCAGGTGCCCACGTATAAGACTTACCCTGCCATTTCCTTATCTCCTCCTCATTACCTTCCTTCTACAATTATTTGCCTTATCCTAGGCCTCTTTCTCCCAAGTAACTAAATGGACCCTGTTGATTGTTCCTACCAGATAATCAGATGCATTCTGGTGTGTCTGAATGTCAGCTAAGTGCAATTGGAACCACTGATAAAAGTATATATTTTTTATCATACACAAACAATAATAGGTATAGTTTTCATTTAACAGGTGTAGTTCATGATTCAAATAAAAGACAAGTTTCTTAAAGCCTAAAAGCTTGCAATCTAATAGGAAACACAAAAGCTAGATATAGGCTATTTTTATACACATAAAGACAAAATCACTATAGAACCATATCAGTTGTAACTTTGGGTAGAACTAATTAACTGAGCTCCTGTACCACAGCAGTAGAGACATGGAAAAATCTGTTCGTGTTATTGGGGAGAACAATAGCTGGTCAGTTTGAGTGAAAGCTGAAATAAGAAGTGTAGGAAAGCTACTGTGGCTGCACGTGGAGGAAAAACACTGTAACAGAAAGACATCCACAATCTGAATGTTATGGTCTGAACTTGGGGTAGGTACATTATATATCAATGCATTGCCCATCCACCAGAAGGTCAGATTCAGTAGATTTGCATAATGGATTCAAATGGATTCAGACTGGAGACTACCACCAAATGAGCACACTAGAAAAAGGGAATGTTACCGGAATCAAGCTGCCTTAGCAGCTTGGGTGCCTGCAGGAGCGGCAGGGCCTCTTATCCCGCTGCTCTGAGTCAGTTATAGCAGTTGCTCCTGCCCAGTAACTGCCGTTTTTTGTATGGACCAATCAGGTGCTAGGAGCTGCTGGGTCGGTCCAATCAGCTCCAGGATTGAACATGGTCCAATCAGACTTATGGATGGTACTTTGGGAGAGGATATAAGCCAGGACTGGAGGGACCGAAAAAAAAAAGATGGAAGGAAAAGGAAAAGATTGAACTGAAGAGGGGGGAAAAAGATTGAACTGAACAGGAGAAGACACGACACGACCAGCCCCCAGGAGAAGAAAGACGACGGTTCCAGACTCTGAAGATGGAAGGAAAAAGAAAGGATTGAACCGAAGAGGGGGAAAAGATTGAACCGAACAGGAGAAGACACGACACGACCAGCCCCCAGGAGAAGAAAGACGACGGTTCCAGACTCCGGAGAGAGAAGAGAGAAGTCAGTTCCTGGCCTCTGAGAAGAGGAGAAAGAAGAAAAGAAGCACCAGCAGCCGCCCTCCGAAGAGGAAGAGAAGCCGAAGGACTCTGAAGAGACTGGGCCTCCGGTCCTGTGTCTGACGCAGCCTGAAAGGAGCCCCTGAGGCCCTGCGCCTGGTGTCTCAGAGGCCTGTGTGTGGGTGTCACCCAGCACCTCCCAAGGAGCTGCCGTCCCCGCTGCATTCTGGGTGAGGCGGCCGCCACCTGCGGCTGCAGCGAGCTCTCTGTTTCCCCCGTTTGTACAATAAACCCCATGTTTGCTGCTGTTGTTCCTGTAGCCTGAAGTCTCCTGCAAGTGTGCGCGCGGGTGAGAACCCACAGGCAGTGACCTGTCCTCTCATCAGGCGCTGTCCTTTGTTGTATTTGGCCTTTGGGGGCATTTTGGTGGCTCTTGCCGCAGAGCCTGGGCATTTGAGGCCCGTTCTGCCCGATTTCAGTTGGCGATCACGAAGGGACTAGACACCCCTTCTGGCCGATTTCAGGAACAGCAAACATCTCAGAGTTACTCTTCCTGAACCATCAGTAGGTTGGGTTAACCACTGAGTCCTTACATTTCCCATCATTGTATTGTTTAAACTGTTCCTGCCAAGGAACCCCCAGGATCTGTAGGAGCTTGTAGGGTAACGAGAAAATTATCAGGCTTTTCCTCCCTCCCCTCAATGATGGACCTCTGCATGCCTCCACGCATGCCTGATGGTGGGCACCTGAAGAAGGGTGTGGGCGTGCGTAAAGTGGATGCACCTGAGCGAAGAGTGCGGTCTAAAGCAGCAGCAGCAGAGAACCGTGGCGTGGCATGGTAGGCGTGGCGGTGTGTGGCAGAGTAAGATTTCGGTGGAGTACAGTGGATCACAGAGAAGAATATCATGAAAACAACTAACAAAACAAGTCTGCTAGGACTGATGATGAACCTGCTTGGTTTAGGATGGTTGCACAACAGAGCTGTTGAATCAGCTACTAGAGGTCAGCAAATATTTTCATACACATCAGGAAATGGCAGATAATGCCATTGTGATGCAACACTCAGTGGTCAGGGACGTCATATCTGAAGTACAAGGGTACTATGGTGGAAGTTTGGTTCATGCCAAGTTTATACTTTAATGTGAGTCATTTCACTTGGGAAAACGCTATTTGTCCCAATATTTTGTTTCATGCAATTTCATGCCCCCACAGGTGCCTGTTTTCACTGATTTCCATTCAGGCACTTTGAAGGCTTCGCCTGCAGTACACTAATAAATGGACACTGTACTTTGCTTATAGCAAAAACGGAAAAAAAAAATGGGAGCAGGGCACAGCATGGAAAATCTTCTGGTGTTAGAGGTAACATACAGCGGTTCTTGTCCTAACTTGACAGAAAAGCCAGATGTCAATCGAGCTATAGCAATGGGAATAACTGGTCAGTTCAGTCCAAGTAGACAGTAACTATTCAATTCCAAGCAGATTAAGTCTTGGTTCTACTTACAAGCTGTTATTACAGCTGTTTGTAAAGCAATATCTCTCCCCTAGATACATTTCTAATTTTTAATGTATGGTGTTTATAATATATTCTATATATTTTTTAAAGATTTACTTATTTATGCATACAAGAACTGGGGTATAGGCCAGAGGTGGGGGGGTGAGAGGATTCACTAGAGACAGAGTGGGGAGCAGAACAGGCAGATTGACTACACTATGCACTGTTGAGGGGTGCAGTGGGTGAGACAGGAGAGGTCTGCTGTGCCATGAGGGCCAGCTCCCTGGTCGGGGATCAAACTCATGTTGCAGTGGCTGGTGATAGTTTGATTGCACTGTGTCTTTAATCCCTGCTACCCAGGGAGGGCCTATTCTGTATGTTTTTAATTTTACTTTTCATAAATGTTTATTGAAGTAACATTGACTTTTAAGTTTCAAGAGTACAACACTATACATCTGTATCTGTTACATCATGATCAGGATCAAAAGTCTAATTTCTATCCATCACCATACAATTGATCTCTCCTACCCATTTCACCCATCTCTTAACCCCTGATTTTGGATATTCTTGATAGTTCATGGTAGTCATTATTTTATAAGGTCTTCACAAAAATATATTAAGTTTATCTATAGGCTCCTAGATGACAGAAATAGAGAAGGGTAAACTGTCCCTTGCTTTGCAATTTCCTACACTGTCATTTCTACTATTGTTTATTTAGAGTGTGATATAACCTAGAAAAGATATTGGAATAATTCTAAAGTCACCTGTGACTTGGGTGTTTTGGCCCTTTCAAAACACATCAAAGTTCTCAATAACTGAAACAAACATGCAATTCAAAATGCAAGAACTATAATCTATAGCACATCCGTGCTTGTGGCAAATGTCAACATCTCCTACAAGATTAGTACATTACAATCTCTTGGCAACTACTGAAATTACATGTATATCACAAATAAACCAGCATGTTTTTCACTCAAAGCGCTCATTGTAAAAAAGAGGGGGAAGCTGTGGCTGGAGCAGTAGACAGTGCTTTCTATGGTTAAAAAAAAAAAGGATGATAACAAAAACAAAATGTCTAACAAAACAGTTCAAGGCAAGAAAGCAATTCATGAATGAAGTGAAAACCACTTTTCCCTTGATAGTTTTGCTTCAGCAACCATTTAAAAGATAAATTCTTTTTCCAGAATGTGAGGACAAGTGAGTTAAACATATGGTCTTCTGATGTCATGTAATAAAATAATTGAATGTGTACTATTTGACAAGATATAAGAGAACATGTAAGTTACATCAAGAGTTTATTTAAGAAAAGCTGGTGTCAGATAAGACAACTCATGTAAAAATAGGGAGCCAAAATACTTTAGGTGTAGAAACATCAATTTGAATGTCACAGAATAATAAAACTTATTGTTTTGACTTGATAATGAAACTTTTTGTTTTGACTTTTCCCAGGATTCAGAAAATGAACTACTTACGTGAATGCTGCAAGGAAACATGTGAATGACTGGCTCTCCACAACTTCTCCTTCAATTCTGTGCTAAATATAAATTTATTAAGGAAGAGAAATTAGACTGTGCAACACTACAATGAATGTGTTAGAAGAGAAGTCATGTACTGGATGGTTAAGGTAGAATTGAAAGAAGTTGGCCGTGTATTTCCTACAGAAGATGAAAAGATGACCATGTGGAAGTTTCTAGATGTTGTCCTCTTTTTGAATCAAAGAATTTTTCTCATTTCAAATGTTCTTAATATTTTGAAGGACAGGCAGTCTTAAAAATCAATCATACTGTTCCCCAAAGGTATTTTGTTATTTTTTTTTTAAGGAGAATGATAGTTTTCTGTCCTACTGCAAACACAAGTACCTTTTAATCATTCAATAAAGACCATATAATGCTCATGAAATTGTAAAACAACAATCCTACCAGGAACAAACAGAAAGGTGAAATATCAAGACTATCTGGAATTATTTTTTTTTCCTCCAAGTATTAGAAGTGTTGGCAGACATGTGTATCCAGGACCCAGATAAATAAGCAAATGAACACGTTTAACCTCTGGGCCAGATGAGCTGTGTGGAAGTCATGTCAGATTGTGTAATGTCTAAGGAAAGTCACATAACGTGTCAGTACAAACTAAGCTGGTATCCATCAAATATCAGATTCAGCAGCATCTAGAAAATATGTTAGCATTCAATTAAGTGACTTTCTAAAAAGAAAAAGAATAAGATAATTCTGTTGGAGTGAGCTATTACTGCTTTTGGAAGTATACTTCAAGGAAAACAAAGTTATCAGGATAAGAGAGTTTATAGAGATAACTTAGACAAAGTCACTCAGCTTGCAAATGGGTAACTGAGACCAAGTAAAAGGAAGTGATTTCTTAGGAAGGTGCATAGAAATGAAAATATCAACCTGAAAATGCTGAAACTACATATGTTTGGGTGGAACTATTTCAAAATGTTCCAACCAGCTTTCCTTAATAGCTTTTAAAAAAAAAGGTTTATTTTTTTATGCATACAAGCTGAGGTGTAGGCCAGAGGGCTGTTGGGGGGAGGAGGTCGGTGAGAGAATTCACCAGAGACAGAGTGGGGAGCAGAACAGGCAGATCGACCGAAATACATGGCTGAGGGCAGCAGCAGGTGAGGCAGGAGAGGTCTGCTGTGCCATGTGGGAAGCTCCCTGTCTGGGGATGAACTCGTTCTGCAGTGGCTGCAGATAGCTTCATAGGCTGAGACTTAACCCCTTGCACCACCAGGGAGGCCCCTGAATACCTTTTTATAGATTTTCCTCCAACTGGGAACTTAACAATTCTGATTCACAATGCAAAATTCTTCCTGACATTTCCACTTAGGGCATATTATGAGAAAATATGAGTGGATATTGTAGAAAATAGAGATAATTTCCAAAGAGGTTAAGGAAAATCAGGGGTGATTCAACTTTACTTAGACCTAAATTCAAATTAAACCCATGTGGATCAAGGTCTGTTCTTACCACTTGAGCAACGAGCTGTGATCATCACCTTACATAAAGCACAGAAACAAAGTTCCCATTTAATAGCAGAAGGAATGAATTAACGAACTGCTAAACTATAGGAATGTCTTCTGTAATAGTAGTAATCATTTGTTCATCATGGAAGAATGTCACTCTTAGCTTTATTCTAAGCAAGTATTCTATTTTGTTTTTCATTCTCAATGTTACTGCATTAACATCATAGGAGAAACAGCCTTTCTACATCAAGGAACATCTTTTCTTGCCGTGGAGGGAGTACCTCATTCTGCCACTTACTAGCTGTAGAACTTAGGACAAGACAATTTCTCTGAGTTCCAGTTTTGTCATATATAAAACGCAGCTTGCAGGAAGAGTTAAACAAGGTCAGTATGCAAAAATTGTTGATATATGGTAGGCATTGGCTATATGCAATTGTCGCATATAAATGTTTGGGGAAGTGTTACTTCTGACACCAACCTGGAATAAGTTCGTGGAGAATGAACTAGAATAAAAACAGAAAATAATCTTTTTCAGGCCAAGCAACTTTAAAACAATGGAAGAGCATAGTAGTAAAAACACGAATAAAATAATATCAAATTGCCCTGTTACATAGGCTTGGGTTTACCACCAGATAATTCCTTCTTCCTCTTTAATAGTATATGCAAATTAAGTATCTTAAGCTGGCATAGCTCTGGGTGCTTTAATAGATAACATGGCTATAATTGGATATTAAAATTACACATAGTCACCCATTTACATAAGTGCACATGCACCATGAGAAACCCGAGCCTAATGCTACATTTGCTTTAAAACTCTGAGTTATTTTACTGTCTGTGGCTTTTGATTCTTTACTTGTACCCTCTATATCAAGGCCATCCTTTCTCTCAGTCAGTGATTGTTGGTTTCAAGAAATAAGAACCTATTCAAGCAAGCTTAAAAAGAGAGGAATTTGATATAAGGCTGCAACAAGCAATCTCATGGAAATCCAAAGGCACCCAGGAAAGCCCAGTCAGGACCCTAGGAACCAGAAATGTACCTGTTGTGTCAGTAACCATTGTTGTCACTTTTTGTCTAAAAAAAAAAAATCTCTTATCTTTGTCTGTCTGCCTCTCCTTGGATTCTCTCTCAACTCAACTTCTTTTACTTTCATATGGCCCAATTTGACTAAAACAGCCATTCAGAGTTTTCTAACTAGATTTATATAAAGTTGACATTTGAACAATGAGCAGTCTTGGGTTGCCAACCCAACCAGGCATCAAAAACCCATGTATAGTTTTTGGCTCCTCCACAACTTGACTCTATTAACTGGAAACCCTACCAACAACATAAACAGTTGATTAATACATATTTTGTATATTATCTCTATTATATGCTATATTCTTACAATAATGTTAGGTAAAGAAAAGAAAATATTACTAAGCAAATTCCATGGAAGAGAATACATTTATAGCACTATACAGTATTTATCAATAGTGTGTGTTTATGTAATTAGTTTGCAAGAAAATCCACTTACAAGTGGACCCCAGCAGTCTGAACCTATGTTGTTCAAGGGTCAACTCCATCTTAAATCAAATTCTTGAGAAAGCAGTAGTTAGCAAATGGATTAGTGAATTAGGGTGTCTATCCCTAAATCCAATCTGTTGTGTCTAAAGGTGATGAAGTGGGGCCCAGAGTAATTCAGTGACTCCAGCCTTATGATGGGAACAGACTATTGTGAAAGAAGTTGAATATGGGCAAACAGCTCAATTAAGAAGACAACTTTGCTACTCTCAAAATCATGATTTTTCAGATGAAACAAACATAAGAGCCTTGAGTTTTTCCTTTTTTCCAAATGAAATAAGCTTGGAAAATAAGCACATGTTATATTAACTTTAACATGTAAATCATCCTCTGCATGTCAATTATATTATGTCATCATTGATATCATTTTTATGCTAAAAACTCTCTAATCCAATAAGTAGGACTCAGTAGTTCATTGGTTAGTCAAACAAAGCCAAAAAAAAATCTAAGATCTATTGTATATCTTAAATATTTTATTTTAATAAGTAATTTTTGATAACAGTTAATTAGTATATATTTTCTTCCATCTGGGGCTCAATACATAGATTTTCAAGTCTTTTCGTTAGATCTGGATTGACTTTTGAAGTTTTGGGCCATCTTGATTACACAGGCTACATCCATAGTAAATTCCAGTTTGAGTTTCTTTAAAGTGGGATGAGAACTAAAAAGACCTGTGACGGGAAATGATGTGATATTTGAGATTTGCTTCAAAATAGTTGTGGCAGGGAAGTGGGTGGAGTATAGCTAAAACAAGATTGGACATGTACAGATAATTGTTGAAGCTGAGTAATGAGAATAGCATGTTACTTATATTGGACTCTCTAATTTTAGATATGCTTGAAATTTTCCACAAAATAAAGTAAAAAATGAGACATGTGAAGCAGTCTGAATGTACAATCTTCTTAATTATTTCCCCCCATCTTTTACTATTTTCTCACCTATGCTTAATTTGACAGATTTTTTTAGCACCCTGCTTTACTGAGTCTTACAAAGGCATTCAGCCTAGATTTCATTGAAGCAACAACGCTTTACATTCATACTTCATCAGTTTACATAATATTTATTTAAATCACATAATTACATTATTATGTACAACTGGCATAAATACACTTGGAACAAGCTCGACTAATTTTCAGTGCACATGCAGCTCAAATGGTTGAAGCAGGGTGTCTGGGCAAACTAGACACTTAGAATCACACTCCATTTAATCACATTACTAACCACAAGCACTTAGTGTACCTTGGCCTATAGTCTCTGGGTCTCACTGGGTGTAATTCAATCCACCGAGCTGATTAAGTAGAAGTTCACAAAGAGAGACTCTACTGTACCATTGTTTTGCTATGATGATGATGATGATGATGATGATGATGATGATGATATCTCGCCTACATTTTTAAAATTTAACTCTGACTTGATTAATCCTCTCTCATGAACTCAAACTTGCGGCAGTTGAAGACTTCTCTGCTGGCCTCAAAAGATATTCTGGAGAGTAATGGAGGGACTGGGACCAATTTTTTCAGATTCTTGTATTTGGCAAATATGGAGAACAGGATGTTAAATGTTCATATTCCATTATTGTATTTTTCTGATTTCTCACAACTCTGATTGCTCACTTTAAAAAATACATAAGTTACGTAGTTTTATGGACATTGGCTTTGGCAAAGGGCCTGACTACATTTATTAAACCTCATAGTAGCAATATCGAGGAATTAACAAAATCAGTGATAGCAGAGTATCTACTCTGGGAAACAAAGAACAAGTGTGCCAGCAGTCCCCGAGCTCTACGTTTTTTGCAATCATTTGTTGAAACACCTTGAAGAAGGAAGTCAGTGATCTCACTATGCAGGGTGACAGACCAATCTTTTTAATGATAAAGCTATTGGAACTAAAATTCCCTCTTTCTCCTTCTCCCTCTATAATACCTCAAAAAGTTGCATCTAGAATGAACTAGTCCTCCTGCCCATTGAGCTTCCTTTATCAAATGCATAACTATGGATGTTGGAAAAGACTGATTTCCCTTTGTTTAACCACTTTACTAAGATCAATTCATGAACACACAGGAACAAAGCAATTTCTTCTCCATTTTCCATCTCCAGCATGCAGCAACAGCGTGCATTCTGAGTCATGCAGAGCCCACTCAGAATATGTGCTGTAAGCTCAGAGGGGCTAATAATCAAATTAGGTTGCTAACAAATGGCAATTTATAATTCTGAAACTAATGAGAGGTCAAAGAACTAAACTCTGCAAGGAGTTTTAATTATCCTGTCCTTTGTAACTCCACAAGAACATTTTTAAAGGAACATTGTCCCCAGCATTCAACTGATACTTTCAGTTTCATTAAGAATAAAATAACTTATTACATAAATGGGAAATATGCACTTTTTTTTTCCAAGTAAAGCAAACACCTACAACCTTCTCTTCAGGGTTGCAAGGCAAGCTCTCTCTTGGTGTGATGCCCAATTAGAATGCCATTCATTCATGGAATCCCTTCCTTCCCATAGCACTGATGAATGGTGAAACACAACCCCTCTTCAAGGGAATCTCCAGAGTGAATAGTATATAGGGAGAGAAATATGTATCAAATCAACAGTAGATTTTTCCTTGTTTCCTGTGACATTTCAAATTTTTAATCATTTTTTTCTTTCTTTTTATTTTGTTTATTTGTTTGCCACTTTGTATCTTATATATGCGGCACTTCTCAGGCCTTGACTGCATGTTTTCCTGGTGGGTCTAGCTCTTCATTCCGCTGCTGCTGCTTCGTGGACTTCAACTTCTCCTGCTGCTTGTGGAACTCACATGTGTTTTAGGCCACAGATTCAGAGGTTTGTGCTTCTTGCATTTGTAGACTTTCTTTAGATTCTCTTTCTGAGTCTGGTTAATGACAGTGAGAAAAATGCTAGTGGGCAGGCTGAGGGGCACCCCAGGAACCCCAAATCTATATGCTCTAAATGGATTCTGCCATCCTCTGCATCAAGACAAAACATATTCCAGTGCATACGACCATCAATGGAAAGGAACTTTAATACAATTAGTGTGCCATAAACAGAAGAGAAGGGAAAGAAAAGATAAAATAGTTTCCACATGAAACACTCCAGGTTATCCATCCCCTCGTGGGTTAATGCTCAGCCAAGCAGGGTTGGCCCAAAGTAGGGCCACTGAGGCCTGAAAGCCTGCCACAAGTCTAAGGCACCTTCTGGTGGGGACCCATTGGAAAAGGGCAGAAGGGGCCAGACAAGTCTGGAAGGAAAAGAGCAAAATCAAAATACAATTAAGATAAAGGCTGCCATTGTCAGCCACCCTTTGGGTCTCTCAGCCACGTCTCTGTCTCTTTCAAGTGTCTCCTCCCATGTCTCCCAAGTCCCTGATACAAGGCTAAGGCTGAGAAGTAAGCGTAGCTTCTTCACACATCTCTCTGCTCCGTGTGCCTTCTCCAAGTCTTCTTCTCGGCTCTTGCCTCCTCCTCTTTCTATGAGTATCACACTGTTACAGGGCAACCCCAATGTGAAATGGGTT
Organism: Scalopus aquaticus; assembly: GCA_004024925.1. Lineage (NCBI taxonomy): Eukaryota > Metazoa > Chordata > Mammalia > Eulipotyphla > Talpidae > Scalopus > Scalopus aquaticus. Next base: position 20,944 of record PVIJ01000807.1, read on the forward strand.
GGCCTGACTGTGTGTCCTCACCTGCACGCCTAAAAAGGACATATGATGAAACTCAGCTGCAGGTACACACAAAAAAGTTAATGGTTTTATTTACAAAAAGGGGAAATGAAGGAATAACTCAGGGAGGAGAGAAATAAATTGGTGAATGTGTCCTACCAGTTCCACCGAGCTGGGACCCCAATAGCACGCTGAAAGCAGGTGAAAAACCAAGCACCCCCAAGGTCCACATTTCTGGTTATATACCAAGACTGGCTGCTTAACTCCACCTTCAATTCTCAGCAATCCTCCCTTTGTTGTTGATGACATTATGGAATTTGTAGTCCTTGGTGTCTTGGATCTCTGGTCTGGGGTAGGGGTGGGGTCCATAAAACTTATATGTGGAGTTTTTCAGGACATCCTTTCCCCCAACAACATTGCTAAAAGAACACTGGAGATGGATTTGCGATCCTGGAGAGGTTGGATTTCACAGTACCACCTGTCACTTTGGTGGCTGGCAGCTGAACACTCCACTTTCTTTAGGTCATGCCAGCTGTTTCAGAAGTTCATCCTTCCTCCTGCCTGGAAAGTCTATAACCTTAATCATGGCCATGAATGCATGAGCTGCTTCTGCTGCCTGCTTCTATGAAAGATTTTTTTTTAACTTGTTATCTACACTACTTCTGTCACATAGGCACCCCCACAAACCAACACACCCACCATTTCTGCAGGTCAAGTTACTCCTCATCCATTTTTCATCCCCTAATTTCTTTCTGGGCTATGAGTGGACTGGTTTATTAATTTATTTATTTGTCTGGAGGAGAGTGACAAAATTGCTTAACTAAAAAAAAAAGTATGAACTGAATATGGAACTTCTTAGGTAAAATTAAAACAAAAAAAGTTGTAGAAAAGACAAAATTTGAAGCACTGGAGATGTTATCATCAGTAGGCTGTGAACACTGCCGGTCTGAAAAGGTTTTTGCTTCTGAGGGGGTCAACCATCCAAAAATAAATAACCATCCAAAACATTATTTTTGGGCTAATTTAAGGCCCAAGAATGCATCTAGGCAAGGGGTCTTCATTTATCAATACTGTGTCAATAAAAAAACAAATGGAGGGTCTCCCAGGTGGCGCAGCGGTTAAGTGCTGCTCTGTGGAGCTGTCAGCAGCGACGACAAGATTTCAACGCCCGGCCAGGGAGATTCCCACATGGCACAGCAGACCTGTCCTGCCTCGCCCGCTGTTCCCCTCAGGAATGTATTTCCATCGATCTGCCTGTGCTGCTCCCCACTCTGTCTCTGGTGAACCCTCTCACTACCCCATGCCTCTGGCCTGTACCCCAGCTTGTATGCATAAATAAATAAATCTTTAAAAAAAAATGGAACCCAAGACAAGTGAGCATATCCATATTATCAGGATAGCAAGACACTAATCAAGACCATTGGAAGTATTATAGGGCAGGGAGAAGGGAACCCCAAGACCCCCAAACCTACCCGAAGGACTGTGTGTTGAACTAACTAGTGCCTAGTTCTGTCACCAAGTAGATAGATAGTCTTGGGTAAATTACTTTTTTTTCTTTCTAAGCCTCTGTATCGTCATTTGTAAAATTGGGATAACAACCAGTGAGACTGCAAAAGGTCAGGCTTTAGAGTCAAACTGCCTTTGCTCCACCACTTGCTGGCAGTGTGACCTTGAGCAATTTGCTTACCCTCTCTGTGACTCAATAAAATTGTGAGGAACACTCACGGTCATTATGAGAATTATAGAACACAAATAAAGCACTTGGTTAGGATTTCCAAATATGTAATTCATTGGTACCTACTTCAGAAGTTTGTTGGGAGAATGAAATGAAAGAATGAGTGAAAAGCTTTGAGCTCTGTATAGAAAGTACTGGTATATAGTAAGTCTTCAATAAATGCTAGCTTTTTTATGTGTTTTCCTTCTGACTCTCCATTAACAGCTTTTAAACTCTTAATGGATGGGTTTTATATTTTTTATGATAATATAATGTCTAGCACTGTTATATGCCAGTAGGAGTGTCTGTGAATTCACAAGCCATGAAAAAATTGTATTTATTAAAATTTGATGGTACAGATCAAAATATTTTGGGGGAAAATTATTGTTAAAAAGGAAAATGAAGGATCCAAAATTGAGGTGTTTATGCTAAAGGTCCCCAAGATTAATACCAACTGTAGTTTCAACCTTTTTAAGGAAAGCTGTCCTAGCTGGTAAACATGAGGTCAAAACAGAGAGTCAATCTGCATGATAAAATGCTTCCCTGTTTTCCCTGGGGGAAGGAGACTTTGCATGAAGTAATATTTCCTTTCTTTTACTAATAACTTAGTCCCTTTTTTTGAATCTAAAAACTTTCCATTTGATTCTTTTTTTTTTTTTTTTTGTCAGTGGCTTTGTATTAGCTAGAGAGTAAGGAAAGAGAACAGTGGTCTCACTTCAAAAAGGGAAAGGTAGATAATTCCCAGAAGGAAAGAAGAGGAAATGTTTGCTAAACCATAAGCCTCTCAGATGAAAAAGTGATCTCTGGTAAAGGCTCTCTTCCAATTGTTACAGGGCAGGGAGAGGGGCACTCCCAGAACCCCCAACCTGCCCACTCGAAATAGGGTCTGACATCTGCCACATCAGGACAAAACATATAAGACCTTAAATGGAAAAGAAACTTTAATACAATTAGTGTGCAATACAGAAAAGACAAAGGATACAGTTTCTAAACTAAACACTCAAAGTTACCCATCACCTCGTGGGCAAAAGTCAACCCAAATGGGATTGGCCCAAAGCAAGGCCCGAAAGCCTGCCATGAGTCTAAAACACCTTTCGGCAGAGACCCATAGAAAAAGGTCAAGAACAGTCAGACAAGTCTGTGAGGAAAAGAGCAAAATCAAAATCAAGATCAACGTTGCCATTGTTAACGTTCCCATGGGTCTCTCACCCACCTCTGCCTCAATCAGTCTAGGCCAGTGCAGCTTCTTCACGTGTCTCTCTGCTCCTTGGGCCTCTCTCTTCTCGCTCTCCATCCTGCTTTCTTCCTTATTCCCTTTCCTCTGTGTTTCCCCTTCTCTCTTCTCCAGCTTCTTATCTCTCTTGCTCAGCTCCACCCTCCTCTGGGTGGGGCAGGTAACCTGAAACACACCCTTTTCTGGGGACCACCCTCTTACACAATCACTGGCTTTCTCCCATGCAAGTACTAACCAGGTCCGACCCTGCTTAGCTGATGAGGTCAGACGAGATCAGCACGTTCAGGGTGGTATGGCCATAGACCCAATTACAGGCTTTCTAATGCAAATTTTCCTTAAAATAATATTTATGCCAAAAAGACATATTTTGGGGTGGTACAATCTGGTACATTTCACTTGAACATATTGTTGAGTACAATAGATGTTCCAGTTTAAAAAAAAAAAAACACAAGCAAATGATGTTACATAGTGTGAAAAGTGACATCACTGGAACAATATTAAAATAGCACTGGAAAAAGCCACCCCGGAAAAAGCTGCTTTACTCTCTTCTTGTTTTATCCGGTTTGGGATCTGTAGGGGGGCAACTTCCAGTTGCCTATAACCATTATGTGAATTTGTGGGGGAGGGGAGAGCAACATTACAATAGTATAAGCATAAAATTTAATTGCCAGCAAAAAAACGGGAGGCAAGGAACCTCTTGGAAAACGCAGGAAGCTGCCGTGCAGAATGGGTGGGACATAGCCAAAGTTCATGGCATCCATCTGTGTGCAGGGAGGTGAGGCCATTTCTCAAAAGGAGAGTCCCCAATGGCTCTTGCCAAAACCTGGGAAACTTCATGTAGGATTCATTTCAGGGATTCAAAGTTGGCTCAACACACACAAATCAGTCAATGTTATTTAGCAGATTAACAAAAAACAAAGATAAAAATCACATGAGGGGCCTCCCTGGTGGCACAGCGGTTAAGCGCTGTGCTGTGGCGCTGTCGGCAGCGGCGACGCAAGATTGAAGCTGGCCCGGGAGCTTCCCACATGGCGCAGCAGACCTCTCCTGCCTCGCCCGCTGCTCCCCTCAGCAGTGTATTTCCATTGCTCTGCCTGTTCTGCTCCCCGCTTTGTCTCTGGTGAACCCTCTCGCCGCCCCACGCCTCTGGTCTGTACCCCAGCTTGTATGCATAAATAAATAAATCTTTTTAAAAAAATCACATGATCATTAAAATAGATGATGAAAAGGCATTTGACAAAATTCAGCACTCATTTATAATAAAAACTCTCAATCAAGTGGAAATAAAAGGAACATATCTCAACATAATATAGGTCATATATGACAGATCCACCATCAACATTATATTCAACAATGTAAAACAGAAAGTAATTCCCATAAGATTGGGAACAAGACAAGAAAGTCTACTTTCATCACTACTATTTAATATAACATTGGAAGTCCTAGTCAGATCAATTAGGCAAGGGAAATATGTAAAAGGTATCTAAAATGGGGGAAAAAAGTCACCCTATCACTATTTGCAGATGATATTATAATATACTTAGAAAATCAAAAAGACTACCAAAAAACACTAGGCATAACAAAAGAATACAGTAAAGTGACAGAATGTACAATCAGTACACAAAAATCTGTTGTATTTCAATGTGAAAAATGAATTCAAAGAAAAAGAAATTAAAAAACAATCCCATTTGCAATTGCACCAAAATGGATGAAATACATGGGAGTAAATTTAACAAAAGACACTGAAAACCATCACACTGTCAAAGGAAACAAAAGAAGACATAAAGAAATGGAAAAATATCCTGTGTCCATGGTTTGGAAAAATAAACTTTGTTAAAATGGTCATATCAAAGCAATTTCACAGATTCGACACAATACCTATCAAAATCTTAATGACTTTTTTCAAGGAAATAGAACAATAAGAAATTTGCATGGAGCCACAAAGGCCTTGAATAGCCAAAACTAACCTGAGAGAAAAGAAAAAAAATGAAAGTATCAGAATTCCTGAATTCAAATATGAACACACACCAATAGTAATCAAAATTGTACGGTATTAGAGCCAAAAAAATAATACTGATCAATGGACTGGAATTTAGAGCCCAGAAATAAACCCAAATAAATATGGATTGTTGATCTTTGACAGTGAAGCCAAGAGCATGCAATGGAAGAAGGAAAGCCCTTTAACAAATGGTGTTGCAAAGCTATAAAACTAGATCATTACCAAACTCCATATACAAAAATTAATTCAAAATGGATTAAACATGTGTATATAAGTCCTGAAACCACAAAATGCAAAGAGAAAACAGGTGATACATTCATGGACATCAACTACATAAATGTATTTGGGGATACAACACCAACAAGGGGAACAAAAGCAAAAATAAACAAATGGGACCACTTGAAACTAAAAAGATTTTGTACTGCAAAAGAAACTACTACCCAAACTAAAAGGCAATCTATAGATTGGAAGAAGATATTTGCACATTACATGTCCAACACGGGTTAATTTTCAAAAAATATATGTAACTTATACAATGAAAAAACAACAACAAAAAGCACAATCAAAAAATGGGCAAAAGAGCTAAACAGATACTTCTCCAAAGACATTCAGATGGTCTACAGGCACATGAAAAAATTCTTAGCATTACTTTCTATAAGGGAAACAGTGAAAGATCAACTCACCCCTTTGAAAATGGACTATACCAAAAAGACTGGAAAAAACATATTTTGGTGAAGATGTGGAATAATAGAAACAGTCATCCGTTGTTGGTGGGAGCATAACTTGGAGCAGTCATGGTGGAAAACAGTATGGACATCCTGAAGAAAAATAAAAATGGAGATACTATATGATTGAGCAATATTACTTCTAGGTATTTAGCCAAAAAATAGGAAAACACTAATGCTAAGAGATTTACACACTCCTATGTTCCTAGGAGCATTGGACATATCTACAATGGACACCTAAATGCCCTTTGAAAAATGATTGGATAAAGAAATTTTGGAATGTATACTGAATGGAATTCTACTGAGCTATTCATAAAAGATGAAATAGTACCTTTTAGGACAAAATGGATGGATCTTTAGGTTATTATACTAAGTGAAATACATCAGAAAGTGAAAGGAGTCACTGAATGGTTTCACTTATTTGCATAATATAAATAACTAAAGAAAACAAGTTGGCAAAACACAGCAAAGAATAATTCTTAAGCTCTGTGACAAATATGATTACCAGAGGGGCTTATGGGAGAAGAGGATAAAGGGTAGGTGATTGGATATTGACACTGGGGCTTCCATGGAGGATGAATGAAACATGAACACAAATGAAGGTATGAAACTAATCCCAAACTAATAGTTTTATAAAAAACTAGCAAATCAATAATTAGAAAAAACAAGATTATAAAACACTAAAAAGATAAGTTAAACAAATTGATGCATTTACTAAGGGAAAAGAATGAATGAGAAGATACTGTTTGAAAGGACAGTTAAGGAGAAATTTCACCTACTTTTACTTTGTGATATTTTTGCATAACAGTTTTACCTTGTCATTTCTCCAAATGACTAATTTTAACTTTGTGATTCCTTCATCTTACCATTGCCTTATCCATTACCTCATCCTCAACTTTCTCATCGTTCCTTTTCGCTCTATAAAAACCCATCAAACTGGGTCCTCCCCAGGACATGCTTTAGATTTCTCCTTAAATCTTATAACCTCTATTGCAACTCTGCTACTCCCAGATTCAGTTGACTCTTGAGAAACAGCAGTTTGAACTGCAAGGGTCCAATTATACATGTATATTCTTCTATCTGCCAGTTCTACATTCAGATTCAACCAAGCACAAATGTGGGTTGTTAGAAACCTCAGCCACAGACCCTCAGATAAGGAGAGTCAAGTAAAAGTTATACTTGGACTTTTGGCTGTGTGGGGTTCAGTGCCCCTAGCCCCTGAGTTGTTCAAGGGTAAACTGTAAATGCATTTAGACTTTCCTACTAACCTTCTTATTCTGTTTTTGAAGGTTAACAATAGACATAGCTTAGGCAATATTTCTCACAATGAGGTTTCTGTGACTCACCTTTACAAAGTTCATTATAACGGTATACTACCAAAACCTTCCTTCACAATTTATTCTTTATATACATTCCATCATTACTATTATTTACTTAATATTTTTTTTAATTTATATTGTTTTTATTTATTGATTTGACAAGAAGAGTAATTTCATTACTTTGAGTGAGATCCAGCATCATTTGTCATAGATAGAAGTCAAGAATAAAAATAAAAGCAGTGAAAACAAAACAGTATTCTTAAAATCTTTATAAATATTGGTGCCTAGCAGAGATTCCTGGTTTTGAGACTTACTTTTTCATTGGTAAATATTTCAAAAGAGCATGTCAGAGATCAAGATCGAGACAAACTTGCACCAAAATGGAACTAAAAAGGAATTTAAACAGAAAAACTTCCCCACTCTGTGGTTCAGATTATTTAACATCTGTTTAGTATAGCTTGTGGGCCACCTAAAATCATTTTGTGTTTTCACAAAACACTGGCATATGCAATCAATGAAAATGGTTCTGTCTCCCCTAATGCCTATATAGCAGTGTCTGTCAGGATGAAGTCCCTGGATCACCTGTATTAGAGTCACCTATGAGGGCCTCCCTGGTGGCACGGCGGCTGGGCGCTGGGCTGTGGAGCTGTTGGCGGTGGCGACGTGAGTTCGGCGCCTGGCCGGGGAGAGTCCCGCGTGGCGCGGCAGACCTCTCCTGCCTCGCCCGCTGCTCCCCTCAGCAGTGTATTTCTGATCTGCTTGTTCTGCTCCCCGCTCTGTCTCTGGTGAACCCTCTCGCCGCCCCATGCCTCTGGCCTGTACCCCGGCTTGTATGTATAAATAAATAAATCTTTCAAAAAAAAAAAGAATCACCTATGAGCACTTATTAGAAAAGGGGGGACGAACAGGGTAGGGAGATAAGTTAACTAATGAATCACTATTTAAATCAGGGGACTAGGACCCAGGATATTACATTATGAGAAACATCCATTTGTGATTTGGATTCACAATAAAATCTGAGAACCAGGGTTCTGTTATAGCAATTATTGAAAATGACAGAACCCACCCATGTAATCGCTCTATAGATAAAGAAACAATGAAAGAAAAAGTAGAAGGAGAATGTAAAGGTGTTAATCTGGCCCAGACCTGAAGAGTGCGGTTATAGCCTGGAAGTAAGCACTGCATTTAATTGGAATACATTAATACCAAAAAGAGGTACAAAAGGAAAAAGGAAAGGAAATAAAATACTAAGGCATCCAGCAATGAGGGAGCAAGAAGATTCATTGAAGAAAGGGATTGATATACAAGAAAAGATGAAAGGAATTTAAAATGGGCTTTGCTAAGTGATCACTAAGCAGGGGTGTGATAACAAAGGTTTGAATTATATCTAATTCAAAAAAGAGGACGAGAAATTTGTTAAATAAGAACAAGGAGGGAAAAGTAGACACAAAGAGAATGTAATTGACCATATTTTCATTCCACATAACTCAACCTAAGCATTCCTGCTCTGCCTATTGTGTCCAACTTCTGCCCAAAACAATATGATAAACTGATCTGCCCCTTAACCAAAAGGACTGAACATAACTCTTTTTCAGATCTTGGCAAAACTGACCAGTTGTAAAATTTGTCTTCAGCACCCTCTTTGTGCCACTCCCAACTCCGGATTCCCAGATGTCTCAGAATATAAAAGGAACACAAGAAAGGAATCCATGGGCCTCTCTGGTGGGGCAACGGGTTAAGTCTCAGCCTATGAAGCTATCCACAGCCACTGCAGTATGTGTTCGATTCCCAGCCAGGGAGATTCTCACATGGCACAGCAGACCTCTCCTGCCTCGTCTGCTGCTCCCCTCAGCAGTGTACTTCAGTAGATCTGCCTGTTCTGCTCCCCACTCTGTCTCTGGTGAATCTCTCACCACCCCACACTTCTGGCCTATACCCCAGTTCTTGTATGCTAAATAAATAAATCTTAAAAAGGAATCAAGTAAGCACCATTGATATACATACACAATGTCTTAAGACATTAACACTGGGAATAAGGACAGTGATCACTTTAAAGAGCACTGTGGAGGGAAGAAGAGTCTTAAAAACATGAATTCTAAATTTAGAATTTCACACACTGGGGATCCTAAGTGAAGAGCTCTTGAGGGGAAAAGGAACACCACCCATAGCCCTCAGTTTACTAAATTAGTGACTCTATAGGCAAAGAAAATAATTTTCCCTCTCCTCTTCAAATTTCTTGACTGAGATTCCCCACCCCCAACCCAATAAAAGATTAACAAGAGGAAAACATAAGTCTAAGAAATATATACCTCCCGTATACATGAGAGATGCCCAGGAAAACTGAGTAGCTACTGAAATGTTCCAAGTCAATACTTTTAATACCAACTTCAGCTAATGGCAAAAAAACCCTATAGGGATGCGGAGGAAATAGTTATGGGAGGTATCAGGGAAGAAAAAATCTTTCTCCCTACCCCTCAGGTTTCTCCTCAGACTGGTTGAAAAATCAAATTAATAGTATACCAATTAATAGAAAAAAATAAATTTATTTACATACAGGAGAGCTATATAGATAAGTAGATTCCAAAGTCAGTGAGACAAAATGGGGGTATATATCCTAAGTTAAGAAATGGGAGAGGGATCTGAGGCTTCAAGGAAAGAGGGGGTTCATACATGATAAGAAGGTGACTTCATAGGACAAAACCTGGCCTTTATATATTTGCTAGTCTTAGGATGAGTTTCTCTGATATAAAGATTATTTCTGGATATGACCCTAAATCTGAGTAATCTTTATTCTTCTTTGTAGTGAAGGTAATGGGTAACAGTTTTTCTTGATGCCAACAGGGCTTCTACTGACATCAGTTCTATACATGGAAGTTGACAAATTTTGTAAAAAGCGTATTCTGGACATCTTAAGGAAGTCAATCTGAACATTTTGGAGAGCGCTATCCTTCAACAATCTCTCAAAAATAATCAACTCTAAATAATCCTTATGCTACATAGGCATATTTTGAGGTACCATATTCTGCTCCTTTTCACACCATTAGTGATGCTAACCGTTTCCCCCAAATCCCAAACTTACCAGTGACACCTGAGGATACCTGGATATTAGAGAAATGACCAGGACTACCCTCTTCTACTCTCTGATGATTTAGAGACATTAACCTTTAAGTGAATTACAGAACCCACTTACTAAAAACCTGTGATCATAGCATAGCTATCTGTAACTTTAGTCGATCAGAATTTTAGTCATATTTATGCAAGTGAGACAGTCTAATATGAGAAATTGCAAGCCTGTCTCACCCGCTGCTCCCCTCAGCAGTGTATTTCAGTAGATCTGCCTATTCTGCTCCCCACTCTGTCTCTGATGAATCCTTTCACCACCCCCTCCCCACAGCTCTGGCCTACACCCCAGCTCTTGTGTGCATAAATGAATAAATCTTCTTAAAAAAAAGAAAACAAATATCTCCTAACTCCCTCAAGGAGCTAGGCTAACGTCTCCTTTCCCACACTGGCTCCCTCCTATGTGAGTCTCTCTAATAAAACCTTGCCTGTTTCAATTTTACCTGTGCTTTCTTGTGAATTCTTTACCTGGCGGGCAAAGGGCTCCCTTTTTTCAATTGGGGACTGTAACATAAGGATCCATGTATAACACCTACATTTTCCCTCTTGGTCATTTTATGGTTTCCTGATAGATCACTTTACTGTGGACTGTGGAGTGATGTTAAATCAGCCAAAAATGTACTGACTGGCAGAATTATTAAGTTAAGAAATGTGGCATAAGTGGCATAATTTGAGACTCAAGCTAGACTGGGGTGAAAAGCAGAAATGCAGAGTTAAGGGTGTAAAATATACCACTTGATGGATGGCCCAAGTCTTTGCTGGGTGTCTTCCATTTATGTGTTTTATATAAAATAGTACTGTACTTTCCAAGGAATTTCACATTACCATAGAAGATTTGCTTTCATTGTGTTTTAATGTGAGTTTAATATAGAACATATCTGACTGCCCCCTTCATCAGCTGAATAGTGTTTTCATCTGACGTAGATAAAACAAAAGATTAATGCTGAAAGTTGTGAATCACTGCCCTGGACCTCTGTTCCTTTCGTCTGTCCCTCAACTTTTGCCTCCTTTACTTGGGAGTAAACTCTTCTTTCTATGGAAAAACATAGTTTATATGGCTTAATCCTGCTCTGGTCATAATGGTGACTTTATGACACAGGGGCAGTCATAACCCAGGTCCAGCCAATCAGAATACGTCATTTCTCTGGTTGTCATGGTTGGTCCAGGGGTTAGCACATCATTGAAATCAGGCCAAGGTTCTGGTGCTGAAATCACTGTGTACAGATCTGGGGTGACAGATGTGAATGTGCCACTCCTGTCGGTTTGTGAAGGGAAGTTGTGTGAGACTGAAAGCAAACAGAAGTCACTCAGAGAGAATCAGAACCTCTGAATGTAGCTGTGTGTGGAGCTAATTGAAGCCCTTCTTTGACTTCACAGGTACATGAGTCAACAAATTTTCCTTTTTTGGTTAGTTTAGTTTTCACTGGGTTTCTGATACTTGCAATAAAAATATCTCCAGATAGCACATTACCAGGTTTTACTTAGGAAGGAGGAATTAACCATGAGGAATAACTTGTCATTTGTATATTTCTCAGAAATTGAAGGTAAATAAATTTATGAATCAAATGACTTGATTCGACTGAATGAATATGCTGCCCCAAAATATACCTCTTTGGCATAAGTATTATTTTGAGCTGATTATTTTGTGCAACTGCAGACACAGGAGAAGCTCTGAAAACAGAGTAGAAGTTACCCTTCTGTGAGAGAAATTTACATTAGAAAGGGAGCCTGCAGCTGGAAGAGACTTATAACCAATGATTATTTTTTCACCTGAGAGACTGATTTACATGGCTGATCAACCTTTGTTTACCACATATTTCCTCTTCTCACTTTGTTGCAAATTGCCTTCTCCTCTTTGAAGACCTAGATTCCTATCCCTTTCTGTAGCTCAGAAGTGTAGGTAAGTCAGGTAATTCCCTCACTCTCTTTTGAGTCTAGTATCTTTGTAGGGTTCCAATGCATATAGATGTGCGCACACTATATATACACCTCCATAAAGGGGAAACATCGTTTTCCTCTCCCCTATTTACAAGACACTTCAGAGTACAAGTCCGAGAATGCCATGAACCAGATTTTCCAAACAGTGGAACTGTAACAGGGTGGTCCCCAGGAAAAGAGAAGCTGGAGAGCAGGCTGGAGAAGGAAGGAAGAAAGATGGGAAGCAAGAAAGACACCAGGAGGAGGCACATGGAGTGGAGACATGGGAAGAAATTGCATTTGCTTCTTGGTCCTAGACTGGTTGAAACAGATGTTAGTGAGAGACCCGTGGGGGGGGGGGTTAACAATGGCAGCGTTTATCTTGATTTTGATTTTGCTCTTTTCCTTCCAGACTTGTCTGGCCCCTTCTTCCCCATTCCTATGGGTCCCCACCAAGAGGTGCCTTAGACTTGGAACCAGCTTTCGGGCTTCAGTGGCCCTGCTTTGGGCCAACCCTGTTTGGCTGGGCATTTGCGCACAAGGGGATGGGAAATTTTAAGAATTTGCTGTCATTTAAAACCATTTCCTTCTCCTCTTCCTCTTCCTCCTCCTGCTACCCCTCTTCCTCCTCCCACTCCCTCTTCCTCCTCCCACTCCCTCTTCCTCCTCCTTTCTCTCTTTCCTCTCTCATCTCTTCTCTCTCTCTCTCTCTTTCTCTTCACTCTAATTCTATTGCAAATCTAAGAGTATGCTTCCTTTGCAGATGGCTGGATCCCTTTTAGAACATGCACCCCTTCACAGTTTGGGATCCCTGGGTACTATTTAGTGGTACATTACCATATATGTGATTAAAATTGGTTTTGATTTGCCTATTAATCTTCCTTTTTATCACATGGGGTGGGGGTGCATTACCATATATATGATTAAAATTGGTTTTGATTTGCCTATTAATCTTCCTTTTTATTACATGGGGTGGGGGTGGGGTTCAACCAAGAACCTTATAGGGTAAAGGGAAAAACCTCCCTCACACTCACATAGACTATATACAAAATAACACATTATTTTAAAAAAATCTGATAAGAGTCTCTCATAACATAGTGCTTTTTTTGTTATTTTGTTGTTTTATTTTTTAAGGAAGGGCATTACAAATCAAATGGAAAGGTGCAAGTGACTCATTGATTACAGGCTTGATTACTGGGTTGTTTTTCATGATCTTGAAAAGATAACTTTAGTGGTTTCATTGTTTTCTGGGTTCAATTTTCATCCTTGTAGGTTTAGAAATTTTGTTTAGTTGAAGCACTAAGATAGGATCTATCCCTCAGGGAAGGATTCACATTAAGAAAGCTCACAGAAACTAAAATAGGAAACCCAAATGCCAATTGATTAATGGACAATGAGAAACAAAACCATCCATTGGACCAGAATTGTTGTATCAGCACATCATTGCATTCTCTTCTTTAGGGCAGAAGTTGCATCCTGATAATCTGAATTTGGCCCACAGATGCTTTTCATGGGCATGTGGTATAGTATTGAACATATTGATCTCCCAATATGTTCAAATAGGCCTCCCCCCAAAAATCGAGAATAGACCTCCCCAAGACATATCACTTTGGCATATATATATATATATATATATATATACACACACACATACACACACATATATATACATATATATATATAATTTATATAAAATATATTTACTCACACACAAACACACACACACACACACACACACATATATATTTTTTTAACCAGAAATATCCTATGAGAAAAACATATCTATATGGCAGGACACACATTTAATTGCAGAGCATTTGGTTCTCATCATGAATCACCCTTTCTTCATCATGTGAGTCCTCCTCCACTCCCCTTGAAACCCAGGCCACTAACCCATTTATTGCTCAGGATATATACCATTGTTTTTCTCCATTTACTTTAGAATCTATATCCATGTGGATATACAGTACAAACACAAGTAATATACAGTAAATATATAGTACCATTTTTCATATATATGGATATACAGTACATACACAAGTAATTAAATTATTCCTTTCTCCTACTAATTCATCTGATATTAATTTCAGTATTCAACTAACCCAAGAAGAACCCAGAGGGGTAGAGGTAAATTTCCTCCATACCCCTTCAGTATTTATAAAGTTTGGAATTAGATATCAATGTCAGCAAGTTATGGAACTTCCTGTAAAAATTTGGATTTCCAACATCTCTTTAAAAATCATAATACCTACTAAAACTGGTTCCTCCTATTGTGGCATCAGTCACCTGGATCTGAGTAGGGCCTGAGCCCATTATATTGGACATGGACTGTCCACTATACTAAAGTCCCGAGCAGGCCATATAGTCCCTTCCTGGCCTACACATGTGTTTGAATTTGATATATTTAGAAAGGAAGGCTACATTTGAAGTCAATAATATCATTCCCTGGCCACATAGGTTGGATCAAGGGTGAGAATGTGAGTGAGGCCAGTGTAACCAGAGTGAATGCCAGTAGTTTTGACGGGAATATGGGACAAAGATATTTATTTTTCCTGCTGCCCATAAAAAAAAAAAAAAAAAAAAAAGAGGCATGGCTATCTGAGTACTGATTAAAATTGTCCTGGGACTATAAGAGAAGAAAGTCTTAAAATGACAAATCACATAAAAAAGAGAGAAGAGAAACCAAAAGAAATAGGGCCCACTATTGGGATTTGATAAAGCAGCAGGGTCAAGCTTTACCTAAGCTACTCTGAAATTTTCAGGTACATAACATAATAAATAATGGTCATTAGTTAAACCTAATGATCTGATTAAGGGGAATGAATGGCAACCGAATAGGCCATTCCAAAATACGCTTCATTGGCATAAAAGTTATTTGGGGATGATTATTTTTGAGATATTGCAGACACGGGAAGATCTCTGAAAATAAAGATAAATTTACAAGTTCAAATTCCATATGTGAGGGAAATTTACATGTATAAAGGAAATATTTGTTTGTAGGGGTGTCACCCTCTCTGTACCAGAGTATTTAGATGACTAAATCTCTAGAAAATCCTATGAATGGAGAAGGCAACAACCTAAATCTGTATAACAACCAGTTAAATCTGTATAGTAACCATAGCCATGTTTAGCGGGCTCTTCCTTTTTAACGTTTCATAATTGGCCCTATTCCCTCCTACCACCACCCACCATCTTTTGTCTTTCACTGAAGGTGGTATTAGGTTATGGTGTGCTAATTTTGGCAAGTTACTCAGTTTTCCTGGGTCTCTCCCTTGTACAGGAGGTAAACATGTTGTTAAACTTGTGGGTTTTTTTTTTTCCTGTTAAATTGTCTTGTAGTGGATGTCAGCCAAGAACTCAGAGGGTAGTAGGAAAATTATATTTCCTCCTCTACAGGTGATCTGCCATACTGTTGTATGGGAAAGGTATCAGGGGGTGGGTGGCAAAGGTGGAATCTCAGTCTCTAATGGTTGCAGGCTCACAGTGTTATGCCCGGCACTGGCGCTTAGTGTTGAAAGCTGCTATATCCACGCTCGGCACGTGCTCCTCAAACTTGGTGATCTCCCCTTCCAGTAGGTCCGTGCCCACCCCTTCATCCTCCACCACACACTGGATTGGACTGTGGATGCCATAGCCCACAGGCACCTGTTTGAAGGCCCCCACAGGTCAGCCTGTGCAGCTGCATGGAGCACACACACGTCTCCAGCTGGACCATGTCGGCCTCCTCATCCCAGGACTTGACATCCAGGAGGACGGAGGATTTTCACCAGTGCAGACTTGTCTTCCTCCCCCTCCTCTGTGGTCTGGCCCACGTTTTTGGTGGGGGGCTCCACCCAGTGTAGGGAGACACATGCTAGGTCCGCAGGGCTGTGGCCCGGTGGGCAGGCAAGTTCTCCAGCTTGGAGATGGCCCACTGCAGGGCCTGCACCAGGCCTCACAGGCCCTGGCTCTCCACTTCCAGTCTGGCGATATGCCTGACCAGTTCATCGTTCTCTCCACCTGGTCTTCTCTCTGCAGGCCTCCGGGCCTGTGCATCTGGCCAGTGATTTCTGAATGTTTTCTCTGGCTCTGGCAATATCCCAGAGGCTCACACTGGTGCCATTCCCCTGGTATGAGGGGCCGCTCACAGACCGGTTCACCTGCCCCTAGAATTTCCTTCCTGCGTAGTCAAACTTGCTGAACCAGATCTTCTCCTGCAGGAGGAAGTTTATGGCAATTTTCGTGATGCCAGCCAAGAACATCCTGACCAAAAAGGAGGGCTCAGTGGTGCTGGGTGGCTGAGGAAAGTTATATTTTTTTCCCCAACAGAATATCTAGCAAACCATCGCTAATCACTAGCCCGTGGCAAATCCCTTAGAAACCCTGAAGCAAAAATATGGAGAATTACTAATGTCAGCTATAGGACACAATAAAAATTTGGGTTCACTTAATCAGTCTCACTTTTAGTCTTACCTTAAGACTATGTCTAATTCACTTGGATTAGATATTTGCATCCTCCAAACTCTTTAGCATTCAGACAGCTTCTTGCTTTGGCCATACATGGTTAGTCACATATATTTTTATAAAGATTTAACATTTGAGAATAATTGTACTTCTCTAATCTCTGAGTTTTATGTGAGATAATATATAGGCTTACTCAAGGACTATGTACTGTGAATTAGAAGAACATATACGAACATTTGATATGTGATCTACTTACACAGCCAGGATATTTTTTTTAATCTAGGAATATATATCTCATCTAAAGAATTACTTGGCAACCCTAACAATCTTAAATATAAATAAAAATCAGTAAAAAATTAAAACCCAATTACATAAAATGAAACTCTTGCAAGAACGTACATCGCTTCAATCAGAAGAACTCCTCCAGACTTTGAGCTGTTTATTTTATTTTGCACAGAATCCAGACACAATTCAATTCTGTAGCAATGAAAGTTAAGTAATAAATCATATATATGTGAAGGTATTACCGAAGTGGGCACTGGGCAAAAGGGTTGAGAGAAAAAAGAAGTAGGGGAGAAAGGAGAGGAGACTGAGAAACTCAGAAACCACCACATTATCACAAAGCAAGAGAGGCTGAAATATAAGAACCAACTCTGGAAACAACTCAACATCATGTATAAGGCTTGTATTCCATCCGATGAACCTGATTAACCAGAAAGTTAAACTAAGTCCAAAAGCTTTTACTTAGGAATACATATAACTATGTTATATATCATCAGGTTATTATTCAGTGTGGTTAAACTTTAGTCTTCTGGGATACAATGTTGGGAGACGTAAATCAGCAAAGAGGGGGAAACTAATAAAGTCTCCATAGGAACCAGGCCATGGGTCTATGTGACAAAAAAAGAGGGCTGTCATAATTTCTAAAGCAAGCAGAAACAGGGCAATGGATCCAGGACACCTCCTGTATGGAAGGCTGACTGAAACCTGATGTCCCAGCAGATAATAACTGGCTGAGAATGACTCCCTGAGCCGTGAAAAAAAAAAAAAAAAAAAAACTATGAAAACAGAATATAAGGAAGAGTCCCAAGCCCCTTCAGATTCAGATGAACTTTTCTGTCCCCAAACTCCTCTCAGCAGTATATTTAATAAGTCTGCCTTTCTCCCCTCCACTCTGCCACTGATGAACCCTTTCATCCCTGTGCACTCCAACAGGTAATCTAAAAAAAGGAGGTTCTGTGTTCTCTCCATTCACCTAATGAAGGGTAGAGCAGAGCAGCAAGGGGAAGCTAAAGAGGAAAGAAGACTTGGAGAGACTTGAAGGAGACATGTGAAACAGAGAGACATGTGAAGAAGAAGCCGTGCTCACTTCTTGGCTTTGAACTTGTACAGAGACCTAGGGGCATGGAAGGAGATACTTGAGACAGAGATGTGGGTGAGAGGCCTGTGGGAAGGCTGACAATAGAAGCCTTTAACTTGATGTGAACCTTGATTTATTCATTTCATCCTAGACTTGCCTGGGTCCTTCTGCCCCTTTCCTGTGGGTCTCCTCCAGAAGGTGCCCTAGACTTGTGACAGGCTTTTGGGCCTCAGTGGCTCTGCTCTGGGCCAGCCCTGTGTGGCTGGGCATTTATCCACAAGGGGAAGAGAAACTTTGGATGTTTCATTGGAAATTATTTTAACTATATTTTTTCTCTTTATTGCACACTTTCCATTGAAGGTCTTAACTCACTAAAAGTATGTTTTTTCTGTATGCAGCAGATGGCAGAACCTATTTAGAACAGGCAGGTTTAGGGGGCCCAGGGGGCCCCTCACCCTGCCCTGTAACAAATACACTTTTGTAAATGAATTCTCTCTGCGGGTGAGGAAGTGTAAGAACAATGAGGGAAAAAAGTACAATGGACTATGGTGGTGGACTGTGTACAGGTGGTTAGGTGGTAGATGCACCGTGGTAGCAATAACTGATGGGGGTATCCTAATATTTAATGTTTTAAAAGTCACATCATCTTTAAAAATAAAACAGTTTATTATAACTATCCTTTAATATATATGTAATGGTCTTTTAGTTACAGTACTAACAAATGTGAATAAATGTCTTTAAAGTTTAAACCTTTCGCATGTACTTTAAAGTCAAGACTATGGGCTACGTACCATCAAGCGATAAAGTACTTTTTTATTACATGCATGTAAATAAATAAAAATAACAGCTCCCCAAAGTTTTCTTCAACCAGACATTAAAGAACAGCTTTCTTGTTTACAATAATACTCCTCAGAAAATTTCAGGAAATTCAGAATACTATTAAAGTGAAATTGGAGATTACCTATAATTCCAAAAAAGAGGTAGGTTACTCTGATAGAAAGGTTACTTATGGATATGACCCTAAATCTAGGTAATCTTTATTTTTGAAATTAATGATACCAATTTCTCTTGAAGTCCATGGGGCCTCAATTGACCTCAGCTCCACATGCTAAGGTGACACATATTGGAAAAAGCTTGCTCTGGACATCTTGGGGAAACATAACTTTCAATCTCTAGGATTACGATAAAGTTAGCAAGCAAAATGAAAGATATAAGGGCCTCTCTGGTGGCACAGGGGTTAACATCTCAGCGCTATCAAGCTATCACCAGCCACTGCAGCCTGAGTTCGATTCCTGGCCAGGGAGCTGACCCACAAGGCACAGCAGACCTCTCCTGTCTTGCCTGCTGCTCTCATCAGCAGTGTATTTCAATAGATCCGCCTATTCTGCTCCCTGCTCTGTCTCAGGTGAATCCTCTCACCCCCTGTACCTCTGGCCTACACCCTAGTTATTGTATGCATAAATAAAAATAAATCTTTAATAAAAAAATGAGAGATACCTCAGGATCCCCAAGTTTTACACCCTCTAAATAGGTTCTGCTATCTGCCACATAAAGACAAAATATACTTTTAGTGCGTAAGACCTTCAATAGAAAAGAAATTTAATAGAATTAATGTGAAATAGAGAGAAGAGAATCAAGGATAATAGTTTCCCAATGAAGCACCTCAAGTTACCCAACCCTTGTGGGTAAATGCCCAGCCAAACAGGGTTGGCCCAAAGCACGGTCACAGAGACCCAAAAGCTTGCCACAAGTCTAAGGTGCCTTCTGATGGAGACCCACAGGCAGAAGGGGCCAGGCAAGTCTAGAAGGAAAAGAGAAAAATCAGAACCCAAATGAAAATAAAGGCCTCCATTGTCAGCCTCCCCACGGGTCTCTCACCCACATCTCTGTCTCAAGTGTCACCTTCCATGTCCCCTAAGTCCCTGGTACAAGTCCAAGGCCAAGAAGCAAGCATGACTGTCCTTCACTTTTCTCTCTGTTTCGCATGCCTCCTGCAAGTCTTGTCCGCAGTCTCCTTCCTGCAGCCTTCTCTCCCTTTTTAGCTTCCCCTTGCCACTCAGCTCCACACTTCATTAGGTGGGGCAGGGCACATGGAACCGCCCCTTTTTAGAGTACACTGTTACAATTGTACCTGGGAACTGAAAGGCAACTACATGCACTGTTTTAGAATCTTAAAATCAGAAAAGCACATGACATTTGTTTGGGAGAAAATATACACACATAATTGGCCACATATTAGACATATTATGCACAGCAAAGCAAAATGAATTTACAAGTGTCTGATAACTGAAAAAAGGTAAGGAGTGGAAGCAAATTTTGTTGGTATGAGGTTTGGAAAGCCCTATTTTAGAGAAAGAATGTGAAATTTTAAACAAAATGCACATCAATCCAAAGTAAATACAGGTAAATAGCATACTTTTGTAAATTCTACAAAAACAGAACATGAACACCTCTCTAGGTCACTTCTAGGTTGCTTTGGGAATTTCATTAACTTTATGGTTAGGTCATTTCTAAGGAAGATAATCTTTACATGTCCAGAAAGTAAGTAAAAATAGATAAAAATTCACTGTAGAAAACTATTTATTATTAAGTGTGTACACCCAGACATAACCAAACTACAAGGATCGCGAGCAAAATCCTTCAGACTGTCTGGTTTGCCCAACATTTCTAAGACCAATTATAAGGCGTTAGAGCCTAACTTCAAAGCTAGAGGACACAGTATCCAAAACTTCCCTCACTTCTGACATGCACTACAAGTTTGAAGGGGGTTCCCAAAGACCTCCCCAAGTTTGAGAATGCACTGCCAAGACTCACAGAACACCCTGAAAACAGTTACGGCTTATTATGGAAAAGGCACATACAACCAGAGGAAGCGATGCATAGAGCAGTGTATGGGAAGACTCCAATCACCGGTTTCCCTTTGTCTTCGGGGTGCATTATCCTCCAGGTATTTGTGTTTGTAATTAACATGGAGCTTTGCCAATCAGGAACGCTCACATGAGCTTTGTGTTTGGAGTTTTTTGGGGGGCACTGTTGTTTAAGCATGATAGACTGATTACCCATGTGATTCAACTCAATTTCTAGCAACCGCCTTTTGCTCTTGAAGGTCAGGAAAACACCACATGGTCTGAGGGGTAACCATAAGTTACATCATTAACAAACCATCAGGTGTGGTCAAGGGTACCACCATGAATAACAAAAATATTTCTATCACTCAAGAAGTTTCAAGGGTTTAGAGGAGCCATGGAGAAAGGCCACACATCTCTTTGGACTAGGACAACTTCTTCAGTATACATTGTATAATATCACTGATGTACTATTTAATATACTTCTAATTTATTTTTATAAATAAAAATATTGATAAGTATCACTATAGTTTGCTAATTTTTTTCTTGTATAAATTTCTCATCGTCATTGTCGTAGCCAGATAGGGAGTGCAGATTATTTCATCAATATGGCTTAGGTCATCTGCACAAACTGTGACACGTGTGACACAGTAGATTCATTTACTTCCTTTTTGTATTAACTATTGCAAATGGCAGCAACATATTTTTAAAATTAAGGAAAATAATTAATTGACTCATACTGCTTGAGTATTTTGCAAGAAATATATTTATTTAGGTATAGTGGGAACCAGAATTTCAGAAAATATTATCTGGACTCAGTTTCTTCCAGTTACTCAGATGTACGCTCCACCTGCAGCTTATAGTCTCCCAGACAACCAGGACAAAATACAACGCCACATTCCCAATAGCCCTAGTAAAACACTGAGAATTACCATATCCCTGGGTCACGTGCTCATACATCCCCGACCTAATCATCATGGCTTTGATTTACCAGGCCTCCAGGGTCCAGTTCCATAAATCTGAAATCTGGAGAATGAAGTCTGCCTATTAAAATGACAAAGATTGAAATGTGGCATTGGAAAATTGTTAACCAAAGGAAAATGAGTATGTGGTGAAAATAAGAATGAAGAAATGCTAGGAAGAAAGACAGCTACACCACTAATAAGCCCACTATCAAATAGTTAAAAATATTTATTTCAATTCAATATTTTAAATTTTAGTCAATTTTATTGATATACATCTACTAAGTTGCACTCATTTTAAGTATACAGTTCTATGAAATTTCACAATAATATTGATCTGTGCAATTAGTACTAGATCCAAAATATAGCACATTTCCATCACCCCCAAATATTCCCTCATGCTTCCATATATTGCATTACCACCTCCATCCCAAACTCAGGCACGACTTGATGGGTCTTCTGTCAATAGCAATTAGTTTCTATTTTCTATAATTTCATATATAAGTGGAAACAGAATACCTGTACTCTTTTGTGCGTGATTTCTTTCATTCAATTGGATATTTCTGCAATTCACCCATGTTGCCACAGGTATCCATCACTCATTCTTCTAGCTGAACAAGTAGTATACCATTGTGTGCAACAAAGTTTGTTTATACATTCCCCAGTTGAGACATATGTGGGTTTCTTCCTGTTTGTAGCCACAATGAATAAAGTTACTGTGAACAGTCATAAAGAAATCTTAATGTGAAAATATGTGTTTATTCCTCTTGAGTAAATACACAGTACTAGAATAGTTGGGATCTATAATAGGTGAATGCTTGACTTTAAAAGAAACTACTGAACTGTCAAATATTTGCATAATTTTGGATTCTCACTAGCAGTGTATGAAAATTTCCCCTTGCATTTTCTCCAATACTTACTACGCTAATTTGAATTTTAGCCTTTTCTTGGTGTGCAGTAATATAATTGTGATTTTAATTTGCATGTTCTAGATAACTAAAAATTTTAAAATGTGCATGTTTTCCTGTACTTTGGACCATTGATATAAACCCTTTCCTAAAGCATCTACTTGTTCATTTTGCTCGTTTTATATAAGATGTTCTCTTATTATTAAGTTATAAGAGTTCTTTATACGGGATGTGAGTGATATATATAGTGTGAATATTTCTCTATGGCTTTCTTTTCATGTTTAAATCATATCTTTCAAAAGAAACTTTTTAAGGTTTTGGCAAGGCACCATGTTTTTCTTTTATAGTTCATCTTTGTTTTATCCTAAGGAATTTCTGACTACTCCAAAGTTTTCTTCTAGAGTTTGTATACTTTAAATTGCTATGTTTAAGACTATAATTTACTTTAGATTGATTTTTCTCTATGACATTAGGTAACATTAAATATTTTCCATTGAGATAAGCAGTTGTTTTAGCACAATTCATTGATTTTTTTTCCACCACTGTGTTATCTTACTGTCTTTGTTGCAAATGAATAAGTCATATGTGAATGAGTCTATTTCTGAGCTCTTCCTGTTCTATTGAGCTACATGTAAACCTTTCCATCACTGTAACATTACCTCGTTTACTTATCGTTTGATAAGTCTTGAAATCAGTTGGTAAAAGTCATCCAACTTTGTTTTCTTTAAATTGTTTGACTCTTTTAGGTCATTTGTATTTCCATACAAATTTTAGAATTAATTTATGAATTCCTATAAAATGTCTTGGTAGAAACTAGATTAGGCTCGAGTTGAATTTACAGATCAGTTTGGGGAAAATTAACATCTTAGTAATATTGAGTTTTCCCATATTTGAACATTATATATCTTTTTGCTTTCATTTGGATATTGCTTCATTTTGTCAAAAATGTTTTTATGACTTCTACACTGAAAACTATAAAATCTTTCACAAAGTTATCCTGAAGTATTTCATGTTATTTTAAAAGGAAATATATCTTATTTCATTTTCCACCATTTGTTGTAACTGAATAGAAATTGATTTTAATGTTGACTTTGTGCCATACAACTTTTCTAAATCATTTATTAGTTTTAGTCATTTTAGTGGATTTTTTGCAGATTTATTAGAACTTTAAAATTTGTAACTATGGCATCCGTGAATAAAAAATTCTACTCTTTCCAATTCAATATATTTTATTTTACTTATCGTAATACACTGACTGGGAATTCCAGTTTAAAGGTAAATGGAAATTATTTTATTATTTGTGAATCGATGAGGAAAATAGTATTCCAATGCATTAAAGATGATGTTAGCTTTGAATTTTTGTAGAATACCTTTTTCATGTGGAGGAAGTACCCTTCAGTTCTTAGTTTTCTGAGAGAGACGTGGGGTGGATGGCAATGGAAGACTTTATCTTGATTTGTACTTCAATTTTGCTCTTTTCCTCCACGACTTGCCTGGCTCCTTTTGCCCCTAGCTTATGGTTCCCCACCCAAAGATTCCTTAGATTTGTGACAAGCTCTTGGGCTTCAAGGCCTCCTTTGAGCCAACCCAGTTTGACTGGACATTTACCCAAGAAGAGATGGGTAACTCTCAGTGTTTTGGGGGGAAACTATATCCTTTCTCTTCTTCCCTCTCTATGCACAATAATTCTATTAAAGATCTTTCACTAAGAGTATGCTTTGTCTTTATGTGGCAGATGGCAGAACCATTTAGATCCATGTTTCATGTCTTTTTTATTGTAATTATCCTAATGGGTATGAAGTGGTATTATCTTATGTGGTTTTGATTTGTATTTCCCTAATGACTGTTTCATTTGTGTCTGTATCGGAAGGTTGCTGCTAGTGAATATCTAGATAGAATTCAAGACTCCTACGGTGCTACAGCTTTTCTAGTTGAGTGGGGCTAGGAATTTACCATGACCCCTCCCCTATGCCAATTCCTCAGTCAAAGCATCTTAAACAATCTCAGGTGAGCATCAAACTCTCAGTTATGGTTCAACTCCCATACGGGGGTTCTGCAACCATTATTTCCCCTGGGAATACAGACAGGAGCAGAATGAACTGACAGCTGCTGGTTCATACTGTGGACAGGCTAATGTCTGAGTTTGTTTATTAAGGTTTACAGTTGCCTTTCACGAAAGACAGCGTCCCCTGCAAACCTTTCTTAATCCTCTCTCAATAGTTGCAGCACTGGGAATGGGCTATGGTTGGGATTGAGTGGACGCTGAAGTTTTTCCCTTTGCCTTTAAAGTACAAAATTTTGCCCTAAGGTGATTGTGGCTGTTGACATGGCCCAGGTGCATCAAACTCTGGTTAAAGGCAGTATTCACTGCCTAGTGACATCATGGCTTTGGCTCCAGGAGTGGGTGTGGCAAGTATGTGTGTAACATTGCCACAGACTGTAGAGGAAGTTTTCATTTGCATAGAGGCACGGGTGAGCCAGTCAAGCCAGTCCATTGGATCAGATTGCAGCTGGTCAAATCTAACAGCCCCACACTCAAGCTGACAAAAGCCACTTTTATTGATTCCATGCCTGCAGTAGCCAAGCCTGCCCACTGTCCTCAATCTCCCCGGTTTGGGGGAGGAGGGTGTTTTACTCTATAGTTCTGCTTGCCTAGCTGTTATCCAGAAGTATAGCATCTGCCTTTGCAGGCATTAAGCCTCCATTTCAACAATTTTTGGTGGATTTTCTGCTCCTACGGTCCTCCGTGGGCTGACCCTCTATCCTCAACACAGACTCTGTGTGTCCCCTTCTCCAGGGCAGTCCCCAGGTTCCACTGTCCCCAGTGTGGTTTGAGTCCTGTAGGGTAAACGAGTCATCAGGTTTTTCTCACCCTCCCATCAAGGATAGACTCCTGGAGGCCCTGCACGCATACCTGATGGCGGGCACCTGACGAGGGGTGTGGGCATGCGTGAGTGTGCACACCTGGGCCTGGAGAGACTGGGCTTATAAGGGCAGCGTCACAGAGGAAAGTAGCAGAAGCAAAGGAGCAGGAGAGAACAGAGCATGGAGCAGAGGACCGTGTGGCGGGGTGCAGCAGAGAAACCACGAGAACACCAGAGAGCCCAGAGAGAGTGAAGATTCACCGGGGGCGGGGAGGCTGCCAGCCTGCCCTGTACCTCTTTTCCTCTCCACGAAAGATAATTAAAAGCCTAAAAAGCCACCAAGGGCTCCACGACTCCTTTCCTTTTGACCCGTCTGTCCAGATCATGGAGAACTTGTCCACCTGGTACCTTCCTGCCCTGCGAGTCCTTAAGCCAACAAGACAGAGACTCTGAATGGCAGCTGCCCTTCCCTCTCTTTTACATTTTGCTGCCCTAATAATACTCAAAACACAAATTTCAATTTTACCTACCTTTTTTTGCCTCTTCATGCATATGATGGTCATCCAATAACCCTCTATTTCCATATAATTTGGCTGTAATATGTGTGTGGGGGGTGACCCTGCATCTTTACTCTTTTTAATATGCAGATCCAAATTTTATTTTATTTATTTATTTTTTAAGATTTATTTATTTATGCATACAAGCTGGGTTACAGGCCAGAGGCGTGAGGCGGTGTGAGGGTTCACCAGAGTGGGGAGCAGAACAGGCAGATCGATAGAAATACACTGCTGAGGGGAGCAGCAGGGCGAGGCAGGAGAGGTCTGCCGCGCCATGTGGAATCTCCCCGGCAGGGTGACCAACTCGTGTAGCCGCTGCCAAAGGCTCCATAGCACAGCGCTTAACCGCTGTGCCACCGGGGAGGCCCCTACATCTTCACTCATACACCATCTTTTTAGACTCCTTTCTTTTTCAAAACACTTACACACACATTTTATATGGTTCTCTTGATGTTCAACAGCCCTGCTTTTCAAAAGTCATTGATTCCACTTGTGTGAAAAGTACAGTGATATAAATAAGGATGTCCTCTCCAGGTAGGTAGCAATTCAAAGCATTCTTTAATATTGCAGAAACATAATACTGAGTATTGCTTTACAAAGAATGTCTCCCCACTATTGAAATTTAAGTGCAAATTAAAAATAGACCAAAATGAAAAGAGTCCATAGTGCAATACCTTCACTATTAGTAGAATAGGAAACTGGTACGACCAATTCAACTTTGTGTAATGTGTAAGGACCAGAATTGACATTCGTGACCAGACTAGGCGTGGTGAAAAGACAAGTCCAAGCTTTCCTTGACTCTAGTGTTTCATCAGGACTTCTATAAAAAGAGCTTTCCTTTTTGTGTTGTTGACTTCCCTTTTTTTTAGAATTTTTGCTCTACACAAGGAAAGCATTTCGATAATATAGGAGTTAGGAGAAAATAATATATTTGATTTAGAATAGAAAAGAAATCTGTATTCTATTCAGCTTTGTTTTTTAATAAAATTCAGTAAAATACTTGCCCAAGATTTCCCACAGTTCATACAGAATTAACAAGGTCAACTCCATATGCATTAATTTTAATATATATAAGCACAAATAATTCAGATACATGATATTTTACAAAGTGAACCTGCCTATATGCCCAACACTCATGTAAATAAATAGATGTTACCAGCTTCCCAGAAGCCACCTCATATTCTTTTTCAATTAATTCCCTCTTTCAATAAAGGTAACTACATCATGAGTTCTGTTACCACAGGTGAGTTTTGTTTATTTTGATTTTCATGTGAATGAAACAATAAAATATGTACTCATTTTGTCTGACATCTTGATCAACATTTTGTTTAGTGACACATTCATGTTGTTACACATATAAGTAATATAGCTTATTGATACTGTTGTATAGTATTCCACTTTATGAATATGTCAGAGTTTATTAATTTTACTGTTGATGGAAATTTTAGATACACCCAACTTTGGCTTTCATGAATAGTGTTGCTATAAACATATTTATACATGTCCCCTGGTGTCTCATATATGTTCGTTTGTACTGTATATACCTGTGAAATTGCTGAGTTATATTATAGTTTCATGTTTGCCTTTAGTAGATATTGCCTTTTGAAGGCAATTTTGAATGGTTCCTGACAGTTTTTTAGCGAATGATTTGGATCTGATAAATACCAGAAAAACCCTCAGCTAGACAGCTACAAACATTCCCTGAGACTCAGATAGTATGAATAGAATAGCAAATGTGAATCACATTCATTCACTCATTTATTCAAAAATGCTTCTGGTAAACAATTTAATATGTCAAGCACTATATTAGGCATTGGCAGTACAGCACCAAGTAGAGGCAGTCTTTGATCTCAACAAGTAGCTTTTCAATTCTGTTAAAATCATTCACATTTAGCAGGAAACAGGAAAAAAAAATCTTTGTCACATTGTGTTATGAGATAAACTATTCCTCCTTCCCCTCCCCTTTTATACATTGAGGTCCTAATCCTCAATTCCTCAGAATGTGACTGGATTTAAAATTGGGTTTAAAGAAATAACTAAGCGATAATGAGGTCATGTGGGTGGACTCTAATCTAATATTACTGGTATCCTTATAAGATTATGAAGAGAAGATCAAGATAGAGACCTGCGTGTGCACAGAAGAAAACATGAGGACACAGTGTGAGTAGGTGGTCATCTTCAAATCAAGGAGAGTAGCATCAGAAGAAACCAAATCTGTTGACACTTTGACGCTGTACATCTAGTCTTCAGAGCTGTGAGAAAAATAAATTTCTGTTGTTTGATTCACTGAGTTTGTGATAATTTGTTATGGTAGCCCTAGAAAATGGATGTATTGAGTAAGTAAATAATTTTCAGATACGACAGCAAAATCATGGTGCATAAAAAAATTCATAAACTGGACTTAATCAAAATTTAAAATCTTTCCTCTGCAAGACACTGTTAAGAGAAGGAAAGCAAGCCACAGAGTGGGCAAAAATATTTGCAAAGTGTATTTTTGATAAGGTAATTATATCAAGAATATATAAATGCTCAAAAGTTGGCAATAAGAAAACTAAAAACCCTAGAAAGAAAAAGATTTGAACACTTAGCTAAAGAAGATATAGTGATAGCATAAAAGAATTGAAGATGCTTGACATAATTAATCATGCAAATACAAATTAAAAATATAATTAGATACACCTAAATACCTATTACAATGGCTAATATTAAGAAGACTGACCAAATGTTGGAGAGAATGTGGAGGAACTAAAACACTCATTTATTATTGGAAAGTGTACAAAACAGCGCAGTTACATTTAAAAAAAAAACTGTGGCACTTTTGTTATAAATATATACTTGCCAAACAGGTAAGCAATCTCACTCCTCTGCTTCTGTTCAAGTGAAATGAAAACCTATGATTACATAAAAACCTGTGTGAGGATGTTGGTAGCATCTTTATTCATAATTACCCATGCCTGGTAGTAACCAAAATGTTCCCTCATTGAGGGAATGGATAAACAAACTGCGGTACATCCAGCCAATAGAACTCTACCCAACAATAAAAAGGAATAGTGTCTTATACTGCAACAACATGGATGAATCTCAACTACTATCCTGAGTGATAGACATCTACTCTTTGATTCTGTGACAGGGTGGTCCCCAGGAAAAAGGGTGTGTCCCAGGGTCCCTGAACCACCCAAATTAGGGTGGAACTGAGCAGGATATAAGAAGCTGGAGAAGAGACAGGACGCACACACAGAGGAGACAGAACACACAGACGGAAGACAGGAGGAGACGGAAGCAGGATGGAGAGCCAGAAGAGGCCCAAGGAGCATAGAGACTTGTAAAGAAGCTGCACTGGCCTGGACTGATTGAAAGAGATGTGGGTGAGAGACGCGTGGGGAGTTTAACGATGGCTGTGTTGATTTTGGTTTTGATTTTGCTCTGTTCCTCTCAGAATTGTGTGACTGTTTCTGACCCTTTTGTATGGCTCCCTGCCGAAAAGTATTTTGTTTCCTCCCAGAATTGTCTGACTGTTTCTGACCCTTACGTGTGGGTCCCTGCCAAAAGCTGTTCTAGACTTGTGGCAGGCTTTCGGGACTTGCTTTGGGCCAATCCCACTGGGTGGACTTTTACCCATGAGGAGTAGGATAACATTGGGTGCTTGACTTAGATTGGGTGCTTGACTTAGTCTTTGTCTTCTCTGTCTTTTCTAATTGTATTAAAGTTTCTTTCCACAAAAGGTCCTATATGTTTTTGTATTGATGCGTCGGATGGCAGAACCTGTTTAGAACAGGGCAGGTCTGGGTGTTTTGGGGGTGCCCCTCTCCTGCCCTGTAATAATTTCATTTATGTGATATTCTAGAAAAGGCAAAACTACAAGAACATGGGACGGATAATTGGTTTTCAGGGGGGAAGGGTTTGACTACAAAGGTGACAAAAAATATTTTTGGAGAGAAGGCTGAAGGCTGTGAAAGAACTGCTCTGTATCTCTCTTGTTTTTTTAAAAAGATTTATTTATTTATGCATACAAGCTGGGGTGTAGGCCAGAGGTGTAGGGTGGTGAGAGGATTCACCAGAGACAGAGTGGGGAGCAGAACAGGTAGATTTACTAAAATACGCTGCTGAGGAGAGCAGTGGGCGAGGTAGGAGAGGTCTGCTGTGCCATGTGGGAATCTCCCTGGCCAGGGATCTAACTCGTGCTGCAGTGGCTGGCGATAGCTTGAGAGTGCTGACTTAACCCCTTGTGCTACCAGGGAGGCTCTGTTCTGTATGTTGATTCTAGTGGTATTGGTTGCCATCTCTGCATATTTGTCAAAACTCATAGAATAGCGACTGAAAAGAGTGAATGGGAGGGGGGGGAAGGACGTCTGCAACAAACTCCACAGATAGGTTTATGGACCCTACCTCAGACCAAAGAGATCCAAGACACTGAGGGCTACTAATCCCTTAATTCCATCATCATCCTGAAGAGAGCTTTACTGGGAACTGAAGAGTGGAGCTAAGCAGCCAGGTGGACTACATAACCAGATTTCTGGACCTTGGGCGTCTATCTTGGCTTCTCGCCAGGCTACAGCATGCCATTGGGGGTTTCCAGCTCTTCGGATTTGCAGATTTATCTCTCTCTCTCTTCTCTTTTGTCCCTGAGTTATTCATTTTTTATTTCCCTTCCTTTTTGTAAATAAACCTTTTATTAACCTTTCTGTGAGTGCCTGCAATTGATCTTATTATAAGTCCTTTATAAGCACACGGGTGAAAACCCACATTTAGGCACCCCATTGTATATCGGGGTTGCCCTGTAACAATTTTACTGTATATAAACAAAAAATAAAGATAAATTGGATGAGCACAAATATCACACATGATCCAATGCTACAGTTCCTTCCGAAAAAGCCATTTACCTAGTTTTCAAGAAATAGAGGTAAGAGTAATGCAAAAGTTACAATGATGTGCATGAAAACAGTGTATTATTGCTGAAGAGTGAAGCAGAAGAAGTAGACAGGAATGAATTTATGGAGGTTCTTGTGTGCTTTACAAAGAGATTTTGACCTTGTACTATAGGGAATGGAAGCTCTTGAATAATTTTGAGAAAGAGAATGATATGGCCAGCTTTACATTTTAGATAAACCATTCTGGCTACAATATAGACAAAGGATTTGACATGTAGAAAGATTGAAAGAGGGGAGATCAGTTAGAAGGTATTTGTTTTAGTCCAAGTGAAATATAAAAACATCCTGAGCTCAAGCAGTTGTAATAGGAATATAGAGTCTGGGAAGGATTCTAAGCCCTGCGGAGTATAGGTACATAAGCTCAAGAGAGAGGGAGGGAAAGTAATGACCTTGGAAAAGGATCAGTTAGCTTTGCAGGTCTTCAGAGTACCTTCTCCTCACTATTTTAACTCATAAGGGGTAAAATCACTATTTCATGGCTCTGCTCTAATTTTTATGACATCGACACATGAATCCCAGGAATTTTTTTAAGCACATGGCCTCACTTTTTTTCAGCTGTTTCAATGAAATCTGGAGGGCAGACAACTAACAGTGATTCAATGATCCATAGTTAGAATAATCATGCATCCCATTTTGCTGAGAAGTAGTGTCAGCTTATTCCTGACCGCCCAGCATAATTATTACAGTGTATTAATGACATCATCACTTTTCATTCTCAAAAGTGTCCTGGTTTGGATGGTAAATTTTATGGTTACCCTAACCTATAGTAGCTTCTTCATTTAACAACTTTTTGGGATGTATGTGGCAAAAAGCCAATATAAAGATGTCAATAAATTCATCTTTTGAATTGAAGCCAAGAGCAATTTCTTTTTCTACAGGGACCTGTAAGGAAAACAAAACAGAATGGAAAGTTATATAAAATAATCATAAAAGTAAACATGTAATGACATATAAATATGGCCAATTAATGGACTTGATCTTCCAATAATTATTGAGTTCTTTCTACTTGTTTTCTTTATTTTTCCCCCTTTGTACTGAATTTTGTGTAAAATTTGAAGCCTTACTATCCCCTGGTACTTAAAAATTTCAAACGAGTGCCCCAAGGCCTTGAAGGGAATTAGGAGGTTGTGACTGGTTGCTAGGTCCCTGACTGTTCTCCTTTCAAAGAGTCATCCTTCATTCTGTCCTCTATAATCTTGTGAGAAACCAAAGCAAGCTTGCTCAGTAGGGTTCCTTATGAAATATGAAGAATTCTGCACTAAATCATCACCTCACTCATGTTAGGTCCACCTAGGGCAGGCAGAAGAGAAAGAAGCATAACAACTTTGTTTCGTGGCACACTGTTCTGTCACATCGAGATTGGTTTTTGATACAGCCCAAGCCCTGTTTTCACACTCTGACCATAATGTTAAAATATAATTCTGGCCTGTGTAAGCCAATATAAAGGTGATGGACAAATAGAGGACTGAGCCAAAGAAGATCAGAAGAATAATAAAAGCCCTATTTTATTATTTCTACCATGTGGTTTCCACAAAGAACTTGAGGCATAAAATAAGCAAGCAGTTGTCATAATGAATTACAATCATTGTTAGCACTAATCAAAAGGAGGAGTGGCCTTTATGTTTCCTTTCTTAACTTCTTTTGCTTGATCCTTAGTTTTAAAATAAATTAAGAGTACTGCAAACTCTTCTCAGGTTCAACAGCTTGAATAAGATACTAACTCAAAAGATTAATACTTGGCTCTTTTATCTCTGTAACAGTCTGATGCCTTCAAGCTTTCTAAAATGAAATTGAATTTGAATAAGGATAGCACTCCTGAGGTCTGTAAATTGTCAGTTCTCAAAAGGTCCCTTCTCTGTATTCCATGTTCTCTTTCTAAAGTCTATATGACAGATAATTTAGACCCAATTCTAAGTATTAGATGTAACATGCATGTCAAAAATTTTCTTTTAAAAGAACTGATGTGCTCTTCAATTCTATTAAATCTAAAAGATATCTACATAAACTTTATCCACAGATGTTTTGACATGGTCAGCATGAAGTTTTGCACAGAGGTAAAAAATTAAAGGGTTCCCTTCAGTTACCCTTACCTCTAGCAGAAGCCAGAATAGGCACTAAATCAGTTACCGCCACCGTTGGTTCCATTATTTATTATCTTCACTGCAATTTGTCTATTTCTGTATCTGTTACCCCCACTGGACTCCATGAATTACTTGAGGGTAATGGTTGTTCCCCATTCATCTTTATTTCCCTGGCACCGAGCTTGAAAGGAATTCAGTAACTTGTTGAATAAATGAGTAGGGTCTCATTTTAATTTTGCTAGAGGTCATATATAAAAATCTCAACACTGCTTTTCTTACAAAGTAAGTGTTCAATAAATATTAACTGCTTTTTTGCTATAATGGGATCAAATGGAGCTGTGCTGGAACAGATTCCTACTAACTGCTAAATATTCAGAAATATTCAGAAATAATCTGACTGTCATAAAATCTGCTAGGTGTTTATTTGAGAATCAGAATTATGATTTCGGTGCATAGTCAAGGGGCAGTCCCAAGGTGTATACTAGCATGATCAGGAGTTACAGGGCCTCAACCCCAATGAGTACGGTTTTTGCCCTCTCAGAAAAGAATTCACCCAAATCAATTGTAATGCTTGCCAATTTCTAAGGTGTAAATATTTTCATTATGGGTTATTTCTACCTACCTGTAATTTAACAGTCAACTTGGAAATGTGGAATGTCCTTTTGAGTCAGACTCCATCTTGGCTCTAGATGCCATGTTAAGACTCATAGGTGAAAACAAAGCAGGCTGACTCAGCAATTTAGTGACTGCATAAAGCAAGGCTTTATTAGATTCTTTGGGGTTGAGGCCAAGTAACAAGGGCATAAGGGAGTTTTAAAGCACCAAGCAATAATTTAGACCTAATTCTAAGTAATAGATATAATGTGCGTGTCAAAAATTTTCTTTTAAAAGAACTGATGTGCTCTTCAATTCTATTAAATCTAAAAGATATCAGCATAAATTTTATCCACAGATGTTTTGACATGATCAGCATGAACTTTTGCAAGGAGTAAAGAAAAGGGTTCCCTTCAGTTACCCTTACCTCTAGCAGAAACCACAATAAGTCTGAATTTAAGTCATTGCTGTGAAGCAAATGTATCTCTCTGCCCATTATTGTTAGGCAAAAAGGCTCTAGACAGAAGGCTAGAATGTGGGAGTATGCTGGGGGTCGTAGTCCTCAGCTCCTTATATCTCTTTGGCATGGACGTAAGGGTGCAGGCTGCAAAACATCAGTGGGTGGAGTTCATTCAGGGCATTGTTCCTGCAATGGGAAAAGGGCTATAGCAACTACTAGCAACTCAATGAAGCTCCAAATCCAACCTCCCATCACTGCTCACAATAACTTTTGCAGTCATTTATGATACAGAGTCTCCTCTTGGACTTAATTTTGGCCAGTAAGGGAGAATTGACTGATGATCTAAAAAGTCGCAATTCAATAATGTTTAAAGGAAAAAAAAAAAAGAACAGGCCCACAAACGGAGTCCTTCATGCCAGGGCTTCATCCAGGCTTAATACCTAATCCAGGAGTCTGAACATCTCCGAAAAAGTTTCACGTTTAACCAATCAATCAGGAGTTTCCTTATGAGCATTAATGAGATAAGCTGTATAAGAAAATCCCTACCCCCACCTTTCCCTGCGGGAAGATGATTTTAACTGAAATGTTTTCTTTTGCTAATGACCTTATTCCACCTTCCTTTTTGCCTATAAGCAATCTCCATGTTATGCAACCCCTTGCAGTATCTATGAGATGCTGCCCAGATTCATGAATCATTCACTAAAGTCAATTAAATATTTAAATTTGTGCAGTTTGCTTTTTAACAATACAAATCATTATCGTTCCTCAAAAAATGCTACATAAGCTATGACATCGGCAATATGAAGATTTTCTAACCATCAAAGTTCTCCTGGATGAAGTAGATTGCCTTGAAAGACTGTGAGTTCGTTGTGTAAATTAGGAAAGTTCACATGGGCGCTAGATGGAAATCTTCTAATATTGCAGAACAAATTCTCATAAGGTGTTAGCTGATCCTCTAGCACCTTGCTTTTCCAAGTCTTATCTTCAGACTTCCCACCCCAGCTCTATTGACTTAGGAACTAATTTTAATTAGATGGCCAGGTTGTTAATACAGAAATTCAGAAGGCTTTTCTCTAGATCACCACTGAGGTCACGGCTAACTCGGGTTTGTATGTCTCTATCGTGACTTGAAGATAGAAAAACCACGCTTATAAATTGCCAGGAAACAAAATATTAGAATGGAACATCTCAACATTAAACTCCAGATACAAGTTCCAAAATAGTCACCACAGAAGTAATGATGGACAAAAAGCAGCAAGATGAAGTTCAAAAGCAAAAGTATGAGTCTGTTGAGACAAATTCCTAAAACAAGGGAATCAGGCAAATCCATGTGACCAAGGTCTGCAAAAGCACCCTGTGACTGACATATAGGCAATTCATCTCTTACCCTTCTGTCCTAGATTCCGAGCTCTTTTTATTTGCTCTCATGGGTTTATATTACTTTGTGAGTTTTCCAAAGTCAATGCGGGACTATCCAATGACTTCCTAAACTACGCTGTTTATTAGTAAGATGCTTAGTTACAACAATATCTAATATCGCCCCTCTCCCTTTATTAGGTCTAGAACAGAGCTTTTTACTAAGCTGGTGACCAATTAATACTATTGACATATGCTAATTATTAATAGCATTTAGATTGTACCACTGCTTCTATGCTTTTCCAATGGTTAGGATGTCTGCATAACAAAAAAACAGAACAAATCCAATATTGATATTAACAAACAGTATATATTATATGAACTCTAGCAAATCAATTAACAAATGATACTCTGCTATGATTTCTAAATAATGTCGTGCAACTAATATTTTAAATCCTCTACCAGTCATGCCAAAGGAAGACCAGTTAGAGAAAGCAGCCCTGCCTACCTGTTACAAATGCATATCCACCGAAGGGGGAGGAGCCTCACAACACAGCACAGGCATTTTCCTCACCCCTCCTACATGCAGCTGCAATTCCCAATATGCCATTGTGTAACAGGGTGGTCCCCAGGAAAAGGGAGTGTTGGAGCCCAAGGGAGGGTGGAGCTGAACAGGAGAGATAAGAAGCCGGAGAAGAGAGAAGAAGCTAGAGAGAGGAGACTGGAGAAGGAAGGAAGCAGGATGGAGGCCAGAAGAGGCCCAAGGAGCAGAGAGACATGTAAAGAAGCTGCACTGGCTTGGACTGATTGAGACAGACGTGGGTGAGAGACCTGTCGGGAGATTAACAATGGCAACGTTGATATGGATTTTGATTTTGCTCTTTTCCTCACAGACTTGCCTGACTGTTTCTGACCCTTTTCTATGGGTCTCCACCAGAAGGTGCTTTAGACTTGTAGCAGGCTTTTGGGCCTTGCTTTGGGCCAATCCCATTTGGGCATTTGGGTGGACATTTACCCACGAGAGGATGGGTAATTTTGGGAACTTGATTTGGAAACTATATTCTTTGTCTTTTCTGTATTGCACACTAATTGTATTAAAGTTTCTTTTCACTAAAGATCTTGTATGTTTTGTCTTGATGCGGTGGATGGCAGAACCTATTTAGAGCAGGCAGGTTTGGGGGTTCTGGGGTGTCCCTCTCTGTAACAATTGGACTGCAGTTCCCAACATGCCATTCTGAATGGGGAACAATTGGAAAGGGGTCCTGTAGATATATAAATGGAGGTGGAATGAAGATGGAAGGAGAGGCGTGTGCAGGTGAGTCCCAGGGCAAGTTAGGGTTAATTAGGCAGCTTCAGGGACAGTGTAGTAGGGACTTCAGAGACAGAGATAAAGACAGTAAATTCTAGGTGCTAACCAAAATATATTCCAAAGACAAGGAAACTAAATTCTAAGTGACAACCAGACATACTCCAGAGATGTGGTCAGAGGTCCAGGAAGGCTAATGGGGGCAGTAAATTTTAGGGCTAAAATTTCAGACTAATTGGGACACTAAATATTAGCAGACCTTGGATAGCAGAGGTAAAAAGAGAAACTCTAAGATAAGAGGTAGGAAAATGGGCACATCCGCCCAGAGGCGCACAGCCACTAGGAGAAAGGGCCGATCACGAAGCAGGATATGATGAGATTTTAGAATAGGGAAAAAAGGTTTAAATACCCCTCGACACAGGTCCACGGCGCTTCCTTGCCCCTCCCAAGTACAGCATACCTCGGAGTCCTTACTTTCTTCCTTTAAATAAACTTTTCTTTACTCTCAAACAAAGTTTGTTTCTCTCTGCTTACTTATCTAAAATGTCTGCGAATTCCTTTTTACAGCTTCATGGGCCAAGAACCTGTGGTGGTTCAAGGGTTAAATTA
Organism: Scalopus aquaticus; assembly: GCA_004024925.1. Taxonomy (NCBI): domain Eukaryota; kingdom Metazoa; phylum Chordata; class Mammalia; order Eulipotyphla; family Talpidae; genus Scalopus; species Scalopus aquaticus. Next base: position 58,243 of record PVIJ01000807.1, read on the forward strand.
ACAGCGTACACCGGCTTCAAGGGAGACATGGAATGGGAACGTGGAGGAGAAACGCTTAGAAAAGTGAAATGTGGGTAAGAGATATGTGGGGAGACTGCTCCTGGTCCTGTGTAATTTCTCTAGAAAGGGGAGGTCCCATTTTCCCTGCCCCCCCCCCCCATTGAAGGGTGGAGCCGAGCAGCGGGCGGAAGACTTAGAGAAGAAACATGTGGAAAAGGCCAGTTTGCATCTCAGCTGTAGACTTGTGCCAGGAACTTGGGGGACATTGAAGGAAATCTGTAAAGTCATGGCCTGAAGAGACACTTGCAAAAGACATGGGCGAGGGAACTGTGGTGAGGCTGACAATGGCAGCTTTTAACTTGATTTGTTCTTTGGTTTTGTTCCATTCATCCCAGACTTGCCCTTCTGCCCCTTTCCTATGTGTCTCCACCGGCCTTAGACCTGTGACAAGTTTTCAGGCCTTAGCCGCCTCATTTTGAACCAACTCTGTTTGGCTGCGCATTTACCCACGACGGTGTGGGTAACTTTGGCTGTTTTATTGGGAAATTATTATCCTTCTTTCCTTCTCTTCTCTTTCTATGCACACTAATCTTATTAAAGTTCTTTCACACTGAGAAAATGCTTTGTCTTCATGTAGCCGATGGCAAAACCCATTTAGAGTGTGCAAGTTTGGGGATTCTGGAGTACCCCTCAGTCTGACTGCTGATAGTACTTGGCAGAGACAATAGCAGCTGCTAGCTTGCTCTGATGGTGGATTATATGGGACACTTTGAATGTTGGGTCTTTCCTGTCCCAGCAATCTGGGACCTGCCTAACCCCTCTCTCATGGTTCCCTGCCAGAATGTGGCAGGCTTGCAGGCCCCATGTGCCACCTTTTGGCCAAGCCTATTTGGCTGCATATTTTTCCATCAAGGGGATGAGTAATTTCTAGTATTTTAGTGGGAATCTATTATTTGAAATCTTTCTCTCTCTCCACGCCAATTAAAGATCTTTCACACTAAGAATCTGTTTTGCCTTTGTGTGCATGGATGGCTGGACCCTTTTACAATGTGTATCACTTAACAGTTTGGGGTCCCTGGCTACCTCTGGGTCATGCACTTACATGCTCTCTGAAGGGACCTAACTAATTCCCCCAAAATCTGTTTAGTTCCAAGTCCAGGGTTCTCCTTCCCAAGACACTACTTACCATACTAACCTATTTAACCAATTTGAAGAGGATTAAAGGCTTGGTTGACACTTACAAATGAGTTTTATGTGGTGGAATGAAAAACATGTTGTGGCAGCTTTGAGCAGTAGCACAATGAGTTAGAATGTCAGATAAAGGAATGTGGAGATTATGTCCTAGTTTGAATTCAAGCTGATAGCAGAAAGGCCCTAAAGGTTCTGTTTTAATTTGCAAATTGAGATTTACCAGAAGCCAAAGAAAGACAAACAGTCCTCATCAATGCAGCATTTTTGCAAGTTTAATCCACAAGTTCACAGTTTCTTTGACCCTTGTGGTGCTTGAGATTGCTTTGCTTCTCCCAGAACACCATGCAATAAAAGGAAGCTGATCAATGAAGAGAGACTTATACTGCATGTGAAAAGATAGCTATGGGGAACTATAAAACCATTTAATTTCATGGTTGAGTGTATCTAATATTTTCATCATATTTTAAATTCAGAATTTTTACCCTACTTAAAACAAAACAGGGAGGGGGAAAATCCCTTTATCTTTTGGATTTTGTTAGAAACACTGGTTTTGGCTCTGCTCCTGAAGAACTTTAGGAGTCAATTCATTTGTTTGAGAAAACAGACAGTGCAGAGTTGGATAATCCAGCTGCTACAATTTTGAAGTAAGCATACATTTGATTTAGAAGCATTCACCTTGCTATGTGTCTGCTAGTGAATGATATTAGTGAAATCCTCAGCAGAGCCACCAATTGCAGTAATCATAATGAACTGGAGCCTGAAAACCATCAAGAAATAGCCATACAACATCTGCAATACAGAGATCAAACACGGGAGAAAACAATGATAAACAGGGAAAATGTTAATATTCAGTTTATTATTTTCAAGACATGCATCAAGTACCCTGTAGCTTCTCTCCTTAAGCTTACAAATGAATATGAGCTACTACTTCCCCTTTTACCGAAAATGGATATTGAAGAGAGGCTTCAATCTCGTTGACTAATTCAGCTGTTCCTTTAAATTGAATTTTTAAACATATGGGCACACAAACCAATCTATATGCAGAACAATTCTTTGAACAGCATGCAAGTGGTTTGGGATTACATGCTAGGTATCACACAAGTGAGTTTTCACAGTACAAAAGAATGAATTTCTTATAGTGACACTTGAGATAACAATACTAAAGAATCTCAGTTCAACTTTAAATTACTCCCTCCAACTGCTATAGCTTTCTTACTAGGAATATAACACCATCCTTAGCTTCTAGCTTCTTCCACCAAATAATAATCACTCATCTGTACTAAAGAATGGCACATCCATCTTTGCATTCATTCAACAAATTTTATTGAGCAATTCTGTATTTACTACAGTCTTAAGCAGGTAATAGATAGTTAGATTGGGCATAAATTCCTCTAAAAATTATATTCTTAATATAACTGATATGTAGAAACTAGTTGTGTCAAAAAAGAGAACAAGGGAAACATTCCAAATTTGAGATATTTCTTGAAACTCAATGGATCCCCTTTTCATCTGAATAATATGTTAATGATGTGCTTCATTCATTCATTCATTCATTCTTTATATGTGTCCCGGAGAATCATTTCTTTTCAGTCATCTTTCTTAGAAGAAAATGATTACTAAATTAGGGCCTACTATTGACATAGGGTACTGATTATCAGGACGGAACAGGCAATAAAGTGGAATTGGTCTTGTTAGTGGACAGAAAGAGGGATACCCCAAGACCCCCAAACTTTGTGCACTATAAATGGTTCTGCAAGTGCATAAAGACAAAACATACTCTCAGTGTGTAAGAACTTCAATAGAAAAGAACATTAATACAGTTAGTGTGCGAAAGAGAGAATAGAGAACATAGTTAAAAGAGTTTCCCCGTGAAACACCCAAAGTTATCCATCGCTCATGGGTAAATGTTCAACCCAGCAGGGTTGGCCAAAGGCAGAGCCACTGAGGCCAGAAAGCTTGCAACAAGTCTAGGGCATCTTCTGGTAGGGAACCACAGGAACGGGGCAAAATCTGGGATGAAAGGAACAAAATCAAAGTACAGGTCAAGATAAAGGCTGCTGTTGTCAACCTCCCCACGGGACTCTCACCCACGTCTCTTCCAAATCTCTCCTCCCATGTTCCCCACGTCCAAAGCTGAGAAGCAACTGTGATTTCTTCTTCATGTCTCTCTGCTCCATTTGCCTCCTCCGATTCTTCTTTCTTAACGCTCCCTTTTCCCTCCCCCACCACTCAGCTCCACCATTCATTGGGTGGAGCAGGAAACATAGAACCTCCCCTTTTTAGATTAGACTGTTAGTCTGATGGAACCTGTTAGCAGTTGTAGAGGAGGAAGAAATTTCCTTCTACCTTTCTAGATTCTTTGACTGGTCTGTTAATTAAATTGGTATAAAACAGATTAAAAGAAAAACAAACTTAATTTCATATAGCCTCAAAGCTATGAGTCCTAAGGGCAAGTTAGACAGAAGTAGGCTTATATGTCTTCCTGAGCTAAGGGCTTAAGGGCTTTAAGGGGGAAGAAGGCAACCCACAGGATGATAAGAAGTGCAGAAACTTGGTAATTAGATTTTGCCCTAGCATACCGATAGGTCCTTTTGATAAAAAGTTATCTTTGGCAATAACTCTCCTTCCAAGCTAAGCCCCCTATCTAAACTCCTAAGAAAATTAAGGAAGAGGTAAAAGTTTGCTTGAATCTGCTGGGTCTTGATTGCTTTCAACTTAAAATGATCCACATGCCAAAGTGTCATATTTTGAGGGGAACTTGTTTTGAACCCCTTCACAATGATGTGTGAGGATGGAAAAAGCAGCCTCGAGATATCTATTGATATATTTGCTAGTAAACAGTGATCGTTTTGGCTGCTGATTCTACAGTTACCTGTTCAGTTCAGTTATCTATAATTTTGCTGAAAACTGGAGCCAATGAGGGGAATAGAAGAGAAGAAGAGAAAAGCATGTTAAACATTAAGGTATTTTATGGTCTAAACAGGTTTGATGTACAAGTAAGCATCGGTTAAGCATGTTATGATTGCTCACTATTTTAATATCACCTTGGAGTTAGGTACCAAATTTACTATATGCAGTATACAGAAAGTTGAAAGAAAATGTGGTATACATAGACAGTGGAATACTATTTAGCATCTAAAAAGAAGGAAATGCTTTTTAATTAATTAATTTTTTGAACAAAGAAATTCTCCCATATAGCAATATAACAACATGGATGAACCAGGATGACATGCTAGGTGAAATAGCAGACACAGAAGGATAAATACTCCATAATTCTACTTCATGAGGTATTTAAAAGAGTCAAACTCATAGAAACAAAGAGTAGAATGGTAGTTGCCAGGGCTGAGGGGTGGGGAAAATGTGAGTGTAGATATTATGCTGTGCTGTATTCTTACCAGAATTTCTTTTCTTTTCTTTTTTTTTTTTTTTTTTTTACATTTTAAAAGGACAGGTTTATTAGGAAAAGAAAAAGGAGAAGATGCTTGCACATACACAGGCAGGCAGAAAGAGCTGCTACTGCTGCTTTGCAAAGGGAAAAGTTTTGTGAAAAGAAGACCTGCATAGTCACAGGTGAGCAGGAGAGCTCTCTTACCAGAATTTTAAAAGAAAGAAAAGAAAAGGAAAATTAAAAATTAGAAGAAAACCAAAAAAATTAAATTTGAGTTAGAAACAATGTCATCTTGGACCCAATCAGGGAACAAGTACTTCCTAAATTGAGTCCAAAAGGATAAACAGGCTTGCAAAGCTGTTGGGGGCATTTCAGCAGAGAGAAAGCACTGAAAACAAACTACTTGATGAATGTTGGAGAAAATGTAGGATGAAGATTAGAAGTAAAAGACGACCCCAGAGATGTACACAGGACCCAAATCATAGCTGGCCTTGTGTGTCATGCTAAAGAATTTGGACTTTATTCTAAGAACTATGGGGAACCATTTAAAGCATTTAAAGGCTTAATTAAGCAAAACAAGTGGGGGGGGGGGTATTGGTCATGCAATGAAGTTTGCATTTGAAAAGGAACCTTGGGTTGCAGTGAAAAGGATGAATGAATTGGATTGGGCAAAGGCAAGGAGTGAAAATAATTTTGCATACCTGATTACGAGCACCAATCCACCTTTAACATGACAATTGACCTGTATCTTTTAATATCTTTTACAATAAGTGGTAGTCTAATGCATAATCTGGTTTCCTTAGATCTGTGAGTGGCTGTAGGGTATATGGAAGTGATCAGGTTTTTTCCGCCCTCCTGCCATTAGCATCAATGATCAACACCTGTGAGCTTACAGGTGTGCCTGATGGTGGCACCTGGAGTGTGGCGTGGACATGTGAAAATGGGCGCACCTGAGCCAAGAGACTGCAAGAGCAGCGTCACAGAGGATGGGAGGCAGAGGACTGTGCGGCAGAGTGCAGTAGAAACCAGTGAAGAGACCAGGAGAGAACGCCAGAGAGAGTAAAGATTCCTGGGGGCTGGGAGGCCTGCCAGCCTCCCGGTCCCCATGCCCCCCTGCCTGTCCTGCACCTGGTTGCCTCACTACAGATGGTGTAGAAAAATCATTAAAAGCCTGAAAAAAAGGGGCCTCCCTGGTGGCGCAGTGGTTGTGCGCTGCTCTGTGGAGCTGTCGGCAGCGAGTTCGTTCGTATGCCTAGCCGGGGAGAATCCCACATGGTGCGGCAGACCTCTCCTGACTCGCCCACTGCTCCCCTCAGCAGTGTGTTTCTGATCTGCCTGCTCTGCTCCCCACTCTGTCTCTGGTGAACCCTCTCACCGCCCCACGTCTCTGGCCTGTACCCCAGCTTGTATTAAAAAAAAAAAAAAAGCCTGAAAAAAAAAACACTGAGGGCCCCAGGACTCTCCTTTACCCTCTGCCCGATCATAGAAAACCTGCTCTGCGCCTTGCTGGCATGTCAGTGGCTCTAGCAAATTAATCAAACCCGAAAGGATATTTGTGGGAACCTCTAATTCATAGCCAGTCAGCCAGATACACAGGTAACAACCTGGACTTGAGATTGGCATCGGAAATAGGAGGCAGTCTTGTAGGACGAGTCCTTCACATGTGGAATCTGATGTTATCTCCTATAGGTAGTGTCAGAATTGAGTTGAATTGTAGGACACCCAGCTGGTATCAGAGAATTAATTGTCTGGTGTAAGGAAAAAGCCCATACATCAGAATTGCGGGCAAAACTGTAGTTTAATGAAAATGTTTACAAAGTAGCCATGGAAGCTAAATGCACAGTTAGGGGTAGAGGCAAACAAATAAGATGAGATTCACAATTCCGATTGTTTAGAAGAATCATCTGTGGAGGTTTTAGAAACTACAGAAACCAGGGCCCACATCCTGAGTGAGTCTGATATAGTAGGTGGAACACAGGCATAAGCACTTCAAAAAAAATTATTTTAAATGTGTTGAGGAAAGTTGGGAACCATTGAGCTGAAGCTGGATGGATTACGCATGCAAACCCTGAGTCTCCAGATGACAGCAACTCAGTAAGAACAGAAAGCAAGGTCTTCCCTGAATGTGAGGTAGCGAGCCAACAGCCAGTATGGAAGGCACAGGAAGTGGAACTAATCATGGCATCCCCACAGCATGGAAATTTTCAAGGAGCAGGGTTCTTTTAACTGGAGAATGAAGGATGTAATTTCAGAGAGCAAATGATTAAGGTGTAAACCTCACCTTCCAACACTTCTTTTAAACTGGTTCACACAACATAAAGCTGTTTGCTTCTCCCCATTCACCATTGATATTTCCAAATTTCTACTTCATATTATTCTTTGAAAAGGTGTCTCTAAGGGTGTTCTCATATTCTGCAGCTCTTCTTTCCACTTTTCAGAGCTCATTCCCATTGTTTAGATATTTCAGTTATGGTCGAAGGACCATAGTCTCTTGGGGAAATAAAGTGAATTCAAGCCCACAGGAACTTGAATCCAGAAACTTAAAAATATTATTTTCTATAATATTAAGTATCCCACTTATCTGTTTTTCAAGATATTGATGTGAAAGAATCAGTATGGAGTGTTATTATATAATGTAAATGAGATCATTTTCAGAAAAAAGAGTATGTACCACATTATGGAGTGTTTGGATTAAAGGAAATTGCAAATGACTGTCTCATAGTAGCAGTAAGTTATGGTACTAGTAGTAGCAGTAGTATGTTGGAGCGGCCCAGTGCAGATGAGGGGTATCACTCTGTTCCCTGATAGCAAGACACTGCCCAAGCCAGATGGGGCAATGTGCAGAAATCTGTGGTCTGAAATCTAGCCCTGCCATCCTGGGCAAGGTGACTGCTGGGAACGGGGTGGAGCTGAGCAGACATTTTGGGGAGTTCTTATTAAAAGGAAGGGCTGGGGCTCTTGCCCCCTTTTTCATCAGAGTTGCTGTAGAAGACAGCCACCCCTCTGGGTCATGGGTCTTCAATACCCAGGAGGGAAGGATTCCCCAACCTCAGTAGCAGCAGACTTCTGCTCCCCTCTGCCAGCTGCTATAGCTACAATGCCACTTGGCACAATTGATCAGTAACTGGACCTACTCTCTGCCCCTCTACACTGCTAGCTGTCCCTCTCACCAAAGGCCCTTTCATTTGCATTTGTGGTGGCAGGTGGCAGGACCCAGAACTCCTGAGAGAGGTTCTGACTGCATAACAGTTTTTAGACCCTTTGACAATAACAGTAGTACCAATGATGAAGCATTTCAAGTGAAGGGCATCAAGTCTTGTGCATAAAGGGGAGCAGAATATATTCCTTTATGAAGGAGTATTTTGAGCTGGCTATTTTTAAGAAACAGCAGACATAGGAAACACTTTGTAAACTGTAGAAGAGACATTTACATTTATAAACGATGTCTTCATTTGTAAGGATGTCTCTCTCTGTACCAGGAAGTTGAAGATGACCAATCGCTAGAAACTCTTATCAATGGAGAAGGCATCAACTTAAAAATGTATTATAATCATACCATTGTTACTCTGCCTTCCTGGCAACTGCCCAGAAAATATCCTTCCCCTTCACCCAAATATATTTTGTCTTTACTGAGGATACTATTTAAGGTGATGGATTGGGTCATTTGGGGGAGTTTTTCAGTTTTCTTGGGTCTCTCCCATGTATACAGGAGATATATGGTTATTAAACTTGTTTTCCTCATGTTGATTTGTCTTTTATTACAGAGATATCTCAGCAAAGAACCCAGAAAGGTAGAAGGAAGATTATTTTTCCTTCTCCACATTCATTCATCTAGTATATATTATTCCTTATCTTTAAATTACTTTCATTATTAAAATAATGCAAGCTCCATGTAAAAGTATTAAATAATTCAGAAGTGTCTAGAGTAAAAGTAAATGGTCTCCTTCCATAGCATCACGCCCAATTCCCCTCTCCAAAAGTACATCTTTTTCCGGAACACTTTCCTATGCATTTATAATTCATATATATGTGAACACACACACATATGTTAATGTAATATAAATATATATACAACATATATATAATACACACACGTACGAATGTTTTGTGGGGTTAGTCTCCTAAAAATGGTGAGATAGACTTTCTATAATAGCCCCAGAATGGGCCTTTTATTACCTTGATATGGGAACTAGAGATTAATAAGGACTTGTGAGCCTTGTGTTCTATTATCATTACTTAAATAATGGAAATTGTTTTGGGTTGAGAGCAGTGATGGTCCTGAAGTCTGGGAAAGTCTTCCGTTTTGCCTAAATCCTTTAGCCTTCCCTAATCCAAAAAGATATCACATCTGAAGCTTCTAATCCTTTTCCCTATCAAAGCAGCAGCCAATGCTCCTTCTTTTGTGACCTAGAAGAAGAATGTAGTTTGGGTGGGGGGGTCTCATCTAGTTGTAGGTTTCATCCTGTTGCAGGTTTATCAGTAAACACGTCCTTTTTATCTAAGAATCTTATCTTTACTCTCAGCATAAAGATTAAGTCACCCCTCTTTGTCATTTGAAGTTTTTCCCTCTCTGTCCTTGATGCCCCAGTGTAGGGTAAGTGAGAATTGTCAGGTTTTTCTGCCCTCCCCTTGATGATGGACCTCTGCAGGCCTATGTGAGTGCTTGATGGCAGGCACCTAGAGTGGGGTGTGGGCATGTGTATGTGGGCACACCTGGGCTAGAGACTGGGCTTATAAGCAGAGGAAGCAGTGGCAGCAGTAGAGCATCAGCAGCAGAAGCAGGAGAGAACAGAGCGTGGAGCAGAGGACTGTTCTGGGTGCAGCAGAGGTCAAGAGACGCCGCCAGAGAGCCCGAGAAGGTGAAGATTCGCCAGGGGCTGACAGGCCTGCCAGCCTCCCCGCCCCCCCCAGCCCCATTCCCTGCCTCTCTATGAGATACCATTAAAAGACTAAAAGCATAAAAAGCCCCCGAGGGCTCCAGGACTCCTCCTTTACGAGTCAGCCTGAATCATAGGGAACCCTAGTGCCTTGCTGGCACTACAGTATGTTATTAAATTATTTTCCCTTCGCTAACTCATCTGATGCTGTTTTGATTACTCATCAAATCGAGAGTATAGGATTTTTGTGCCCTTCAGGTAAGGAGCAAACTCTGAACCTGTGAATGATGTCTTAAGTGAACACCACCCCCTGAGTTTTAATGGACTTCATGCCAGGGGGGCTTGCTGGGACATAGGCTTATAATTGAGCATGTGCATATTCAGGATTCTCTTGCTTCAGCTTGCACCTAGGGACTTGAAGGAGACATGTGGAGACATGTAGAGACACTTAGAAGGACACTTGGGTGAGGAATGCGGGAAGGCTTCTCCTGGTCCTTCACAGAGACAAGGGCAGCCGTTACGTTGATTTGTACTTTGATTTTCAATTTTGAGTCTCTCTTACTGCCCCAGCTGTCTGGGACCTACCCAACCCCCTTTTCTGTGGTTCCCCATCAAAATAGGTACCTTAGATGTGTGACAAGCTTTCAGGTCTCAGGAGCTCCGCTTCAGGCCAGCCTATTTGGGCATTTGCCCATGAGATGAGTAACTCACAGTTTTACTGAGTATCTTTTCTTCTCTCTTTATGCACACTAATTCTATTCCAAATCTCTCACATTAAAAGTGAGCTTTCTTTTCCTTTGTGCAGTGGATGGCTGGATCTCATTTAGAGCATGTAGCCCCTAATAATTTGGGGTCTCTGGCTATCCCTTCGTCATGGCTAACCCCTTGACAGTGCTATACATTTTCTTCAATTTCTCTTTCTGTTAGCAATATATCAAAAATATCTTTTTATGCTAATATATCCAATAACTATGGATCAACCTCACTGTTTTTAGCATATGTATCATTTCATAGTATGAATGCACAATAATATTTTAAACATATGCCCTGTTTCTGGATGTTTATTTCAAATTTCTTTTCAAAATAATTATAAATTTCCTGGTGCACACATATTTTTGTTTGGATCTGCTTGTAATTCTATGACATTTCTAAAGAGGAATTAATAAATCGAGGGGTGTGCATATTTAAAATATTGACAGATTGCTTCGTAAGTGTCCTTCAAAAATAATTACTATTTCCATAAAAATCAAAAGCCCATGTCCTCCACCTTCTTGCCAATTGTGCATATTATCAGTCTTTTCAATTTTGCAAGTTGGTGTATTCTTTATATTCATATTTCTTTGTTTCAAGTATATCTTTAATTTCAAGTAAGACAGCATCATTTTATATTTTATTGGCAATATCTCATTTCTTTGAATTTTATCTTCATATATATTACCCTTTTGGGTGGATAGTAATTGCCTTCTTAATGATTTGCAAGAGTTCTTTGCATGTTGTGGGTAATGAACTCTTTGTTAAGTATGTGAACATAATTTCTCCAAATTCAGTTTCTTTTGCTTTTGTTCTTGGTAGTTTTCATTATATGGAAAGAAATTTTTAATGTTCAAGTACTCATATTTTTACATTCCTTCTTTTATGACTTCTAGATTTTATGTTCTGTTTAAGAAATAACTGTCCCACACTCATGATTATTTTAAAGATATATTCTTTTATATTTTCTTCTAGTGTATTGTCACAGGTTATGTTCCCCAGTATGCAGGATTTGAAACAAGGTTTCACCTTCTGGATGTTTATTAAGGAATGTGCTTGGGATCAACACCAGTGAAATGGAGGGAACAGAAGCAGAAGTGGTCAGAGGAAGAAGCCAATCTGCCATAGTGAGCCAATGACCAACTCAGCCCACCTCATGGGCAGCTCTGGAACTAGAATGATCTTCAAAATTTTCTTGAATTGGGCTGAGATACTAGGCATATTACTGCATTTTATCAGTTGCTGGATATGAACCTCCCTGAAGGGGTCTGACTCTGGATGAAGCAGCACTTTATTGTTGAGAAAATTACTAAAGGGGTCAGCCTATGAAGACAGTCTGTTGACATCATTCTCAACATCTGGCACAGTAAGTGCTTTGATAAAGAAACATCTTGGCAGAAATTCACAGTTGTCCACAATATGTATGTATGATTTATACTCTTTAATCGCTCTTGAATTTATTTTTGTATCTGATATGAAATAGGCAAAAGTTTTAATTTTACTATTCAAATAGATATACAATTCTCCCAACATTTTCTTCATAGTAGTTCATCATTTCTCTTTTCTCTTTTTAGTCATTTAAAAAATCCAGTCAAAACACTCACTAATTTGAATTTTTTTTTCATATTTGTGATAACTCACATATAATGTAGATAATTCCTGTTAAGAGAAAAACTGTTGTCTTAGTTCAAGCTGCTATAACAAGGTATCATAAACTGAGTGATTTATAACAACAGAAATATATTTGTCACAATCCTAGAGAATAAAAGTCCAAGATCAGAAGGCAAGAATGGTCAGATTCTGGCCAGAGCCCTCTCCCAGGTTGCAGACTGAATCAAATTCCCCTTCTATGACTTGGCAGAAAGAGAGTTAGTTTTCTTCTTCCTCTTACAAAGACACAAATTCCACCATGAGGGCTCCATCCTCATGACCTAATTATCTCCCATGGACCCATCTCCTGTTACCATCCTGTGGTAGTTAGGTTTTCAATATGAATTGGTCAGGGGAGGCATAAACATCCTTAACAATGATCACAATACAGAAGAATATCAAATCAAGGGCTGCAAAAGCGAATTCTGTCATTGTTTTTTTTTTTTTATAATTAGAATCATAAAGTCATAAATCATCAAAACCATAGAGGAATATACTTATTTCCTCAATATTTCAGATATTGATAATGATCATAAATAATCAAAACCAGACAGGAACATGCAATATATATTCCAATCTCATTTATCAAATGAGAAAATTTTGGCTAAATAGTAGTTAGAATAGACCAAGAACCAGAATGTAGGACTCTCTATTAGAAGGTTTGTTGCTTCTAATATATTATTTCATAATATGAGCCTTTGAAGCATTTTAACACTGTCATTAAAATATTTGTTTTCTATTCATTCTTTCTAATATGTTCTCTAGTTGAAAATGAGAAAACAGCATTTTAAAAAATTTTATACTCTAATGTAGATACTTCATAAAGCTCAGCTGGCCTCTCCACTCATCCTCTAATTATTTGGAATTAGTGAAAATATTTTTGTATTGGCCCCACTTTCATAGAAACCACAAAGCAATTAGCAAGTAGAAGATACACCAAAGCCAGATGATTCTATATTGGCTTGTAAGAATAATTGTAAGTTTACTGATAAAAATCAATTTTTATTGGCTCACTTATTCTCCATAATAAGGCCACTGTGGCACTTCCAGCTCAAGGCACATAAGTGAGAGCTAGTGAGTATTTGATTTTAATAAATACTGTCTGTGGGAAGCCTGGACAGGAATGAACAGATGTTGGAACCATATGATAATAGTGTGGCAGGGTTAAAAAAAAAAACTGTGCATTTATATGGCACACCTGGTGTTTATGATACTTTTGCAACTTTTATAACTACAGCATCTGGTCCTCTGCTGCTGTTCTTTAATTTTCAAATACCCAGGATCTTATACCTCTTACAGTGTAGACATGTCCATTAGAAGGAAAAGAAAAAGCAATAAACATGTCATGAATCTTGCAGAGAGAGACTACTGCCTCCCCACAAGGAACTTGCATTAAAATCATTAGTGAAATTTAAGAATATGAGAAAACATTTAGATCAGCCTTTCCCAGCTCTTGTTAAGAGGCAAGAAGGATTCACTTAAAAACGACTATATCATCCATCTGTACTGCAAATTTTACCAATATTTTAAACATGCAATAAAGATAATTTATGAGCAATATCTAAAATGCATATAGCACTGTACACTGTAAAAGTTATGTGATTTGTATTCTATTTGATCCAAGTAATGTAGGTTAAGGTGGACTGAGAGAATATAATTTGAGGTAACTCAAGTATGATTACAATTTGTTTTTTTGCTGAACTTCAGGGTGTCCACTTATCTCTCTGAGTTATTCTCAGACTGATCAAATAATCAAAGTAACATCAGGCAGATTTGTACGAGAAAAAATAAAATTAATGACAGGGAATATACATAGATATGTGGAATCCAAGGCCAGTGAGGCAAAACAGGGATATATATCCTGAGCTAGGGAATGGAATAAGGTTCTGGGCCTTCAAGGAGAGAATAGAAGGATTCACATGATGAGTAGAGTGTGACTTGTGACAAAGAACAAATGCTCTGTGATTACATGTTTGCCTTGCATGTAGATAGGTGTTGCTTAGAAAAATGTAATTTCTGGTTAAAAACCCTAATTCTGGGTAACACTCTTAATTTTCATTCTTTTAGATGGCTAAGGGGATGGTAAGAGTTTCTTGTGAGACTGCAGAACCTCAATTGATCTCAGCTTAAAATAATATGCATACCAAAGTAGCACGTCTTAGGAGGCATGCTCTGAACATCTTCAGAACACATATACTTCAAGGGGTTGCTAGTGTGTTAAAAAAAAATGTTTATATGTTAAAAAATACCAAATATAAAATAGCTCGTCTAAATTTTCAGTTGTTTTGATGAGTAGATTTAATTAAAAATATAATTAACCCAAAAGCTGATACAAAAATAATCACCTGACACAGACACATAGCTTTATACTAAACTTCATTTAGTATATAAACTTCATTCCTCTGAGTTTTTCTGATCTGGAACTTGGAAAAATTTTTAGATTGTGAAACCTGATTTCTATAGCAAAGACTGCTCCCTGAAAATGACCCCAATTTTGACAAGACATGTTTTTTCCAAGAAACATATCTTACTTGGGTTTCTGGGATGATGAATCTACTTGGGCTTTTCAGATGTCAAACTTAAATCAAGATGTTTTTGAATTGGATAGATGTCAGTGAGAAGAAAATCCTTTAGACAACACACAACTTGAAACCCCTAAATCAGGGATGGAAAACACTAACTAAAAAACGAATCATAGATTCTTTCTCACTGAATACCAGAAACCTTCAATGCAGGGCCCCAAGAACTCACTCCTAAGCTTTTTGGTTTGATTTCTGAGATAAATTACAAATGAGGGACAGGAGGCATGAAACATGGGAAAAAAGAGAACCAATTCATGGATTCATTATCACATCGGCCAACATTATGGGTGCTCAATCATGTAGGACCATCTAATTTGTGTTATGAAATGCAACTCAGAACCATGCATCTAAAAGAAAAGAAAAAGAAGTACTTAATATAAGAAAAAAAATTCCTATGTAAGGGGAAGGATGTTATCTAGACTCTTATTTTTTTAAAGAAATAGCAGTAACTTTATTGTTTTCATCTTTTTTAAATTGAGGTAACACTGGTTTACAACACTATATATTATTTAGTGGAATGGGTTCATGCCTCTTGAGATGTAAGTTACCACACCATACCCGCCACCACGGCGTTCATAGCCCTGCACCATAGTCCATTAGGGCCTTACCCACATATGTTCCCCGCCCCAGTTTCCCCCTCTAGTAGCCTCAATTCTGTAGTCATATTTCCAGGGTTTGTCTTAGTTTACTTTTGTCAGTTTATTTTGTCTCTTTATATCCTCATATGAGTTATTGTCATTATTTCATTATATCAATAAATATCAAATTGTTATATCGTATACCTGAAGCTAATATAATGTTGATGATACTTCAATCTTTTAAAAGTGTAAAAAACAAAATAAAACATGGAAAAGCATGTAACCATCAGCTTGTGTCCCATTGGCTAGAGATTAAACTACTTTCTCCACCCTTCTTCCTAGTTGCTCCTGCTTAAATGTCAAATGCATTCTTGGAGCATTCATTTGTAAGAAATCAGAGAAGTCCTGGGGCCAGAAGTAAGAGGCATTTGTGATTTGCCAAAGACAGGGTACTGTTGGGTGGGTCCTTAAATTAAAGGTCTTCAAAACCTTCTCAGTCACACAGGTATGATGGGGTGGGAGATGGAACCAGAAGATTTGAAATGGCATTTGAGAAATGTTTAATATGCCCTATATAGGGCCTGCCAATGAGAAATTATTCAAGTATTTTATACAGTAATGATAAACAGAAAAGCAGTTTTTTACAACTTATTTTTAAACACCCCCAATAATTTAAATGTGAATTGAAAAGTTTGTTCCCCTTTCAATTAGTATTAATGAAATAATGCCACTGAGATTGGTTACGATAAGTACCATGGAACTGATGAAAATGGATTTTTATTAGTATTTTATCCTTATTAGCAAGGAAATTCTACAATCATGCCGTTACACATAATTTTGAATAATCAGCTTCTCATAATTATGAAATATAGAGTTATGAAATCTAATTTAAATAATTCCACTTTTTCTCTGAGGTTTTTAATCACATCTGTGATTTTTTTCAAGACCAAAGATGACGTGTTTACCTTTCGTGAAAGAAGATAATTTATTTATCAACAAAATCTTATTGCATCATAATTACTAACATGGCTATTTCTCATTCTGGCATTGATTTAAAATATTTAGAAATAATTGCTATAACTTACTTTGTGGATGTGTTTCACAATACTCCTTGTTAGCCTGTTTGCTAAAACTACCCAAGCATATATCCAAGTCTATTGAAAATGGGGCAGTGTTGATTAGTAAAGTAGAGGAAGTTCATTTTTGAAGGCAGCATTATTAAAACCTGTCATTTATTGAACTCTCAAAATGTGCTAGTCACTGTGTTAAGTAAGTGCTTTTTCATATATGATGTCATTTAATACTCACCAAATAGATGCTTTTATCCCCATTTTACAGATGAGGAAAGTGAATCTCAGAGAAATTGAATAATATGTCCATGGTCACATAACAATAACTGATATAACCAAAATTCAACTGGGTTTCTTTTATTTCAGCTTTCAGGCTGTTATTGAGCATAGTTTGCTGTCATTGATTTAGATGTCTGATATGACCAAGGTAAGACCTATAATTCTTCGTATACTGAAACCCTAGAAATGTGGTCCTTTCATAGGTGTCTGTAGCCAAGTGTCTGGAATAATCTTTCATACAGTTTCATACACAACTGTATGTATTCCCTGTGTAGTTTGGTTGCCAGGTGCTGTCCTTTCCTCTCAGCAGGGATCAGACCACATTGTCTGGCTTTGTTCTGGTATATTCTTACAACATTTCAAGTAACACCTTATTCCCAAGGAAAGGAGTGCATAAAAACAATGACATCACTATTTATAAATTTTTTATCCTCTGTACAGATGTTCTTTTGATATTTCTTAAAGAAGTTTCTAAATATATCACCAATTGCTCTAATAAATTGAAAGCTTTGATGCTGTTTGACCTCTTTCACAGGAATAGTTCTCATGACCTTTCTATTCACTTTATTCTTTTTTAGATGTATTTATTTATGAATACAAGAACTGGGGTGTAGGCCAGAGGGGTGGGAAGTGAGAGGATTCACCAGAGACAGATTGAGGAGCAGAACAGACAGATCTACTGAAATACGCTGCTGAGGGGAGCAGCGGGCGAGACAGGAGAAATCTGCTGTGCCATGTGGGTCAGCTCCCTGGCCAGGGATCGAACTCATGCCTCAGTGGCTGCTGATAGCTTCATAGTGCTGAGACTTAACCCCTTGCACCACCAGGGAGGCGCTTTTCTATTCACTTTAATTCCACATCACCTCCATCTTTATTCTCAACTGCTGAATTCAGCAGTATTATTTAAATTCATTAAACTCTCCCATTTTGATTATAACATGTCCAAATAGGTGCATGGGTATTTAATTAAATTATTATTTATTTCTCATACATAAAAATTACCCAGCCTAGACAAAGTGGGTTAGAGACAATATTTGGGGTTACATGCCTGTGGAACATGTGTGGCTCAACTTATCTCTGTCCCAGTCTCAGCAAATATTTCTGTGTGATTAGTAATGCTTGACCAAATTAGCCTATATGTCATGAACCAAAACTATGGTAAAATTGTGGGCTTAATTGACAGGTGGAATATATCTTTTTACACATCCCTGCTCTTGTTGTAGCAGTATGTGTTCAAATGGGTCATCACACCAAGACAGAGGTCGAACCTTTTATCTTGTTTTGCTTCAAGTTTCCAATTGACATATGATACCGTTTAGTGGTTATAATAATGATTAAAGCACTATAAAAAGTATCTATAGCAATAATTAGCTAGCTATATATCAGAAGGACAAAAGACATTGAGAACGTTTGCTCCCCTAATTACTAAGATTTGCTCTGGGACAGGTCAGCAGGGTTCTTTTGCTTTGGCAGGATGTTAATGTCACTTTCTTGATAGAGCAACAGACATATAATAAGAAGAACTGAATTACCTACATAGCAGTTTCTGAACCGTGATTATCAAGATTATTTAAAATAGATTCCAAGAGGGAATAAATTGTTTTTTGAGATAGTCATATCACTGTCTCCACTTTTTATGTTGACCCTGGCTCCTGAGAACTTAAGATCTCCATGTCATCTAGGCAGTCTAGCTGTGTTAACAAAGAATTCCAATTTCCCTGTCACTAACAGAATAAAGTTTTAGTTCTCACTCGCCACATAGTATAGTTAGGTGATAAATGGGAAGCTGTCTACAAAGTCTTTAAGGACCCCAGACTCTTCCATGGTGTCTTTTTCCATCCTCTAGTGAATTGATTCCCCCATTGGATCATTTGCTAGTCTGGGTGACAAGGGAAAAGAGAGAATATGGAAAAGGCTAACTTTCCACTATAGCATGAGTTCAATCCCCAGCCAGGGAGCTTACCCACAATGTGCAGCAGACCTCTCCTGTCTCGCCCGCTGCTCCCCTCAGCAGTGTATTTCAGTAGATCTGCCTGTTCTGCTCCCCACTCTGTCTTTTGTGAATCCTCTTACCCCCTCACACCTCTGACCTGCACCTCATTTCTTGTATGCATAAATAAATAAATCTTAAAAGAAAAAAAAAGAAATGGGTTGCACCTGACACAGCCACAAGAGAAACACATTCCAGATGATGTAATTTCACAGCACCTTGTTTGCTTACTTTTTAACATTTAATACAAAAAGCTATTACTTCATTTGTGGGTTAATGAGGTTTACTTGTTTTGTTTGTCCCAAACAAGAATGAGCTAAGGACAGTAACCATGACTGTGTTTTCCACTATCGTATTCCCAGCAACTGGCATAGTGTCTGGTACTTGATAAACTCTGAATTAAAGATTGTTAAATGAATGTATGTTAGTGCTATGGTAACAACGATGAGGGAGCAACTCTAATAATTCTGTACTGTAAAAAAAATAGCAGATGGGGGGCACCACCATAGTATACATACATATTGATGATAAGACACATCCAGGTATCTGAAAAAAATGTATAAAATTAATGATAATTCTTCCTGATGCACTATGAAAAGTTTCACTGAGGACATGTCATTTGAGTTAATGGAAAGATGGCATTGTCAGGTGAAAAAAAATATTGGGAAAAGCATTTTGTACTTGGAGAAGAACATGCGCAAAGTCATTACAGCTCCCTCCCTTTGGGAATAGTGAGTAATTTGGTGCAGTTAAAGTAAGGAGTGCTTGAAGGGAGCAACTGGAGATGCGTCTGGAAAGGCAGGCTCCAGCAATGGGATATCACTGGCAACTTCTAAGCAAAGAACTGACAATGTCATATCTGTGTTTTTCGAAGTTTATACTGACAGCAGTGTGAAGGGTATAACTAAGAAGGTCTAGACTGCAGTTGAGGAAGTCAATTATGAAGCTATTGAAAGTGTGGGGCATTAACAGGAGAGTATTTGTGATATATGTCAGTTCAACAAAATACAATATGAAAATAGACATTACATTCTCTTCTTTCCAAAGGATAATTAAGATAAATCTATGGAAAAAATGTTTTATGGCCTTAATTTATTGCAGATAATTTCTCATCACCACATCAAATTAACTTGAACCACTCTATGAAAAATAGAGACCATTTTGTTATACAGACTCTTCTTTATAATGATATTCTTTGTAATATCCTATATTGACATCCAGTTTTCCTTCTATTTCAGCAATCAAGAACATTCCAGCTGCATTAACAATTAAACCACTTATATGATGGGATGGGGTATTTTGCCCTCCCTGTGAGATCTAGCCTTTCTCCCATGAAAATAAGAATTTATAAATTACTTTTCAATATTTTGCTTACTGAATTGAGACACTTAGCATTCCTCTTGTAATTAATAGCATTGTGATGGTGAATCTGAGAAATGTAAACTTCTGATTGTTAGAAGTAGGCTGTGCTTGGTGATCTCAGCCAGTGAGTGATGCTTTGGACTCTGCCCCGACTATCTCTGCAGCTCCCACTTCTTGTTATAACTTCCTACATGCCATGGACTAGACTTCCTGATTGGGGGGCTGCTGGGAAGGGAGAAGGGAAGAGCCATTGTATCGGACCACTTGTAGGGAATGGGGTTCAGGAACAGTTGAAATATGCAGGCCGGCAGCTCCTGGACTTTTCTCTTTGCAGCTTTAGCACTTTGACAAGCAGGCTTTTCAGAGACAATGTCAGTCATGTTGTCCCTCTGTTGAGTTCAGCATGTAGAGAACATTTTGACTTTCCTTCTGTGCCAACTCTCTGGGACCTGCCTCACTCCTTGTTTATAGTTCCTGCCAGTATGTGCCTTGAACTTGTTCTCCTGGCACCATATAGTTGGCTCCTTTTTCCTCATTTACTTACTTGCCTTCCCCCTTCCCTTCCTGTAACCACTTTTTTCTTATTATGGTCTAAAAAGTTTATGAGGTTTTTGTTTTGTCCATTCATTTATTTTGCTTCTTTATCGAGCATACAGAAGTAAAATCACATGGTGCTTGTATTTTTTCCACTTTGTAACCAGGGCTGAGGCCAAAGTCCAGTATTGGTAGTGCCCCCTGGAGGGGGTTGCTGTTGAGGAGAGATAGCCCCAGGAGAAATGCTAAAAAGGCATCCCTGTTTAGGGTGGAGACTCTGGTACCAGCCCGCTGTGGAAAGAGATTCAGCTTCCAGGGAGATTTAGTCGCTATGACTTAAGGTTTCGGAATCAGCCACCAGGAGCTTTTGAGCCACCAGGATGCAGAGTTCCAGATTGAGCATTTTTGGAATCTTCAGTGACTTTGGGACCAGCAACTTTGGCCCCCACCACACCAGTCTTCAAGAGGAAAAGTTTGAAGACTTTACAAGTAACCGAGCGACTGGATACTGCTCCCTGTTTTGTTACTGCTACAGCCAAGGAAAGAAGGCAAAGGCCCAGAGCGGGTGCCTTCCTAAAATGCGTGTATTCAACAATTTGTCGGGCCTTTTGGCTGCTGTAGCTGCCGTTTTGAGTGTCGCTGGCCTGGTGCTGTGCTGGGGCACCATGGCAGCTCCAGCAGCATCTCCTGCTGTATCTTTTGTGAGTTGGGACCTGGCCAACAGTCTGGCTACTGCGTGTCTGCAGAGACAGGAAGATGCCATCTTGGACACATGGCCTATTGTTTGGGAGACGAGCTCCACGTCTTCAGTGACCGGAAGACACCACTTTCACTGTTTTTTATTTGGTACTTGAAAGGACTGGACATTGCTTTAAGTGAAGTAGACAGCCATTTCTTGGTCTCAGTGACGCTTTGTTTTTCCCTGTTTGTTAAATAAATCCCATTATTGTTGTTTCCCAAGGCTAAGTAGTCTTGCAATTGTTCGCGCGGGTGCAGAACTGGGACAGTGACCGGTAAGCAATTAGGGCAGTGTCCTTGGCCAGTTTTAGTGCCCTTTCTGCCTGGTATCAACTTAGCATAATAACTTCAAGTCCATCCATGTTGCTGCAAATGGCAGGATTTCATCTTTCTTATAGTTGGATGGTATTCCAGTGACACACTATATTTTGGCTTTGTAGGAGCAGAGGGAAAATTTTTCCCTTCTACTCTTGATTCTTCTTTAGTTGATGGAACAACCAAATTAACATCAGATAGATCAGCAGGAGAAAAGAATAAATTGAATTACATACATATGTAGAATCTACATGGATGTAGAGTCTAATGTAAGTGCGGCAAAGGAAAGATATTTATTTATTTAAAGTTTCGCTTGAACCTACAGTTCCTTAGTGCCAAAGTGGCATGTCTTAGGAAGGCCTGTTCTGGACATCTTAGGGAGGCCTAACCTTCACGTCTCATGCAAACACTAGTCAATGATTGTGGGGTTTTTTTGATACTTATTTATAGAAAATATGTGTATATAGCATTTCTTGTCTTTTGTGTTGCTTTTGTAAAGTTTCTTTTCTTCCGTATAGCGGTAATTCTGCCTATTTTTTCCAGTCAACCTTAACATCATTTTCTCCCACAAGATTTTGTTTCTTTAAAGTGTGTTTTCTTGTCAACAATAAGATTTGTTGTAAAAATTAAACCAATATCAATCATTTCCTAGCTGTTCCCTTTAACATATGCTTTGCTTTGTTTCCCACAATTAAGTAGTATCATAATAGTATATCTATAAGATATTTCTTTGCTCTTTTTAAAACTGTTTGGTGTTTTTTGCTTGTTTTTTTTAAAGATTTATTTATTTATGCATACAAGAGCTGGGGTGTAGGCCAGAGGTGTGTGGTGGTGAAAGGATTCACCAGAGACAGAGTGGGGAGCAGAACAGGTAGATCTACTGAAGTACACTGCTGAGGGGAGCAATGGGTGAGACAGGAGAAGTCTGCTGTGCCATGTGGGAAGCTCCCTGGCTGGGGATCAAACTCATGCTGCAGTGGCTGTGGACAGCTTCAAAGTACTGAGACTTAACCTGTTGTGCCACCAGGGAGGCCCGTAAAATTCTTTGTTTTTTAAAAATTGGAAACAGGGGGTCTCCCCAGTGGCACAGCGGTTAGGCACTGCGCTGTGGAGCTGTCGGCAGTAGCAACAGCGTCCCACATGGCACAGCAGACCTCTCCTGCCTTGCCCTCTGCTCCCTCAGCAATGTGCTTCTGTCGATCTGCCTGTTCTGCTCCCCACTCTGTCTCTGGTGGACCCTCTCGCCACCTCACACCTCTGGTCTGTACCCCAGCTTGTATGCATAAATAAATGAATCTTTTAAAAAAAAAATGGGGAACAGCATTTCTCTCCCATTTATGAGACAATTTCAGTGCAATCTTGATTTTTCTAGTTTCTAGTTTAGTGTGCATGGCTTTATTATCTGTTTTAGTAGATGTTAATACTTTGAATTCAATCTTCTTCCCCTAACTTTTCTTGAGGTTTCAGCAGTTTAAAGCCTTTCTTCCACTCCCACACATCTAGTTATTCTTGGTCCATAACATTCCATTCAGGGTCTGGCTCTATTAGTTTTTACTTAACCTCTGAGTATCACTACAAACCTCGTTGCTTATTCCTCCTACTCAACTGCTTTAGTTATGTAAACTCGATTACATTAAAAAACAATGACTTTCTGCATTTCATTTATGACTGTGTGTGTCTTGGTAAGGAATTTCTTTAGAAGTTCCTGATAGTCTAAGAGACTTTTGTTTCTTTATTTTACAAGGTAGGTAAGAATCATCTCTTAAGACATCAGTCTGACTTGAAATCTCTTGGAAACTGAGATTGTCTCAGTGTTTCCATCAGTGACTTGAAGCATCCACGTCCTCTGCTGGCAGTTGAAAAGGGCATTTCAAATAGCTCTCTCTGCTTCCAGCTTTTAGGAAGGAACCTAAAAGCACTGAATAGACTCCGAGAACACATTGCAATCTTACTTATTCCAGCAACTATTGATGTTGATTTTGACAAGTCTATGACTTTAGCATTTTCAATTTTTAAGCAAATGGGATAAATATCCCATATCAAAAAAATGTACATAATAATCATATTTTAAACTCATGAATTGTTTTTATTCACATTCTGGAAGAAAAACCACCAGAGATAAAATGCCAGACTATAATTCAGTTGTGAATTATAATTACTGAGATCCAGCCATGTGCCTCTAGCCTGATTCTTGGACCCCATCTGGTTTCCAGAGTATATTTTAATATTGATAAAGAAAATAGGGAAAATTCTGGCCCACACTTACTTTATGTGAACATGAATTTTTCAAATCTCAAAAGCTGTTGTAAGTTTTTTAGATCTCAAAAACCTCTGATAAGTCAATGTTAACCTGTCTGTATCTATTGGTTCAACAAAGATTTCCACATTTGGGGAGGAGGGCACAGATAGGCACAAAACGAATGAACTACTTTATGTAACATACTACAAGAAAGTGAAAATTCAGGTTTACTTCTCCCAAGTAAACCTGTCACCTGACTATAGATAAATATGTGGAAGGCAGTCTCCTGCTGTGACACTGAAACTCGTGTCCTCCCCCCACCCCCCCTCCCGCCCCACCTTACCTCAACCCTCCTCCTCCCCCATGCTCCCCACAGTGTGAACTGCAGGACAAGACTGGCGTTTTCCTACTGCCGCCTAAGCAGAGAGAGCCCTTGGAAAAATGTGGTGGTTTTGCCTTCCCACACCTAATGTCGCTGTCTGTGGGCAGCCCCTTCTTTGGCACCAGCTGAGTGAAAATGGTCCAATCAGGCAGGTATCAACTAGTGTGGGGGACCCTGAAAGAGGATACAAGGCAGGGCAGGGGTGAGCTTGAGATGCCCAGACTCCCAGACTCCTGGCGAGAACTCCTGTTGTCCTCCAAAAGAAGAACAAAGCTTCCAGGAGCTGACCTCTGAAGAGAGAAGCTGAAGAGTTTTGCAGCAACTGGACAGCTGCACCTGCCTCCGGTCCTGTCACTGCCACTGCCTGAAAGGAGGACCACAGGCCCTGGGCCCAGTATCTCAAAAAGCTGTTGTTGTTTTCATGGGCCAACGACTCAAAGAGCTGGATCTGATCATCTGGCACCATCTTTTGGTGCTGCTGCCTCCATTGTCTGGTCCAGCGTCCAGTGCTGTTCATCCTGAATTTCAGACTGTGGCTGCAGGCTGCTGTCGTGTCACCTCAGGGGCCCCACTTATGAGCGCCTCCAGCTGTGGTGAGTTGGATCCTGGCTCGCTGCTTACTGGTATGCCACAAGCTCCAGGCCCTCATTGGCAGACAGTGCCATCTTGAAGAAGCAACCTTTTCTTTGGGACTTCTGGACACTGTGGACACTATCTAAGATGAGATAACCAGTCACCTGTGGCCTTAGAAACTCTGTTTCCCCGTTTGTTAAATAAACCCCATAGTAGTTCCCTGAGTCTGAATGTTCTTGCAATTGTGTGTGTGGGTGAAACACCACAATGACTTGTGTTCTAATGGGCGCTGTCCTTGGATGGGTAGAGCACCCCTAAAGCCATATTTCAATAGAGGACCTATTAATTATCACCACAGTTAAAGAAAAAAATCAAAGAAATGTGTGTGGTTCCTATTCACTGGCGTCATTACCTCTCCTTCACATACCATCACACCCCTTCATCTGCATCTACTATGCACACACATATATTCACATTTTGCTAATGTGGTAGAGCAAACATCTTCCTCTCTCCCCTTTGGTCTCTGGTAGGGCCTAAGAATTAAATTGATATAAAACAGACTAACAGGAAAAAAGTTTACAAATGTTATTGAAGTTTTACATGTGCGGGAGACTTCACTAGAGAACAAAGGCCTAAAGAAGTGACCAGAGCAGGAAACTTTTATAAAATCTTTTAGACAAACAATAAATTAGTGAAGACTTGACAAGAAAAAGGGTTTTGGTTATGGATAGTAAGAGGTTAAGAATAAAACATGTTTCTTTAATGTTTTCAGTCTCTGATGATCAAGATGTCTTCTAACTTCATGGTATAGAAAAAGCACATTTTCCACATGAGAGATTTATCTCTGGTTTTCAGGAAAACAAGAGTACCAAAGTGTCCTTGTGCCATTTACTTGTATGTATTTTTAATTAAAGGTAATGAATATGACAAATTGGCATATTTGGGGGTGTATATTCTGTTTCCATTCACCAAAATGAGGGAAATGTTTTCCAGTCACATGTACTGGAACTTCTGTATTGCAACTACGTGAGGAATGAAAAGTTTTAGGGGGCCTCCCTGGTGGTGCGACTGGTTAAGCACAACACTGTACAGCTGTTGGCGGCTGTGGCTGGGTTCGATGTCCGTCTCGGGGAGATTCCCATATGGCGCAGCAGACCTCTCTTGCCTCACTCGCTGCTCCCCTCAGCAGTTCTTCCGTCGATCTGCCTGTTCTGCTCCCCACTCTGTCTCTGATGAACACTCTCACCTCCCCACACCTCTGGCCTACACCCCAGCTTGTATGAAAAATAAATAAATCTTAAAAAAAGTTTTCGGGGCCTCCCTGGCAGTGCAGGGGTTAACGTCTCAGCACTATGAAGCTATCAGCAGCTACTGCAGAATGAGTTCGATCCCCGGCCAGGGAGCTAACCCACATGGCACAGCAGACCTCTCCTGTCTCATTGCTGCTCCTCTCAGCAGTGCATGTCTGTAGATCCACCTGTTCTGCTCCCCACTCTGTCTCTGGTGAATCTTCTCACCCTTGGCCCCACCTCTAGCCTATACCCCAGTTCTTCTATGCATAAATAAATAAATAATAAATCTTACAAAAGAAAAAAAAAATATGGTTGTGAGAGGGGGTATGAGAGAGACTAAGCAAAGACCAAAGGAAGGAAATGAGTTTTATCTACTTTGGATCCTTTTAGATGGTTTTGGCACACCTATGTTGAGAGTAGGTTAAAGGGAAAAGCTGAAGAAACAAGGCCAATCCTACTATTCAAAGACATTTGGATATCTTTGGTATACAAATGGGATTATCTTTGTAGGAGAGCAAAAATAATTTTTATTCTACTATTCCTTGTTCTTGACAGAGACACCCTGTCTCTGTCAGTAAAAGTAGTAAAAGACAAATTTCTAAGTGAATATAAACAGAATTTTATTAAGATGTGTACCTTTTTGTATGTATACATGGAAAGTACCCAGGAAAAAAAAATGAGTAAATTCTCCAAAATGGCCCAAGCCACCACCTTAAATACCATCTTTACCTAAAAGAAAAACGCTGGAGTAGGGAGAGGGTAAGATCTGTTATGCAGATCTAAATTGATTTCTTCTCCGTTGATACAATTAGCTTGTGATTTAGAGTCAATCTCCTGTTCTTGGTGTTATAAGGTAGGATGAGGGGCACCCCAGAACCCCAAATCTGCTTACTATAAGTGGGTTCTGCCATATGCTACATCAAGATAAAACATACTCTAATGCATTAGACCTTCAATAGAAAATAATTTTAACACAATTAGTGTGCAATAAAGAAAATAGGAGAAAAAGAGAAAGAATATAGTTTCCAAATCAAGCGGGGACCCATAGGAAATGGGCAGAAGGGGCCAGACTAGTCTGGAAGGAAAAGAGTACAATCAAAATCAAGATTAAAAACTGCCATTGTTGGGCTTCCCTGGTGGCGCAGCAGTTAAGCGCTGCGCTGTGGAACTGTCAGCAGCAGCGACGCAAGTTCGACACCCGGCCAGGGAGATTCCCACATGGTGCAGCAGACCTCCCCTGCCTCACCCGCTGCTCCTCTCAGCAGTGTATTTCCATCTATCTGCCTGTTCTGCTCCCCACTCTGTCTCTGGTGAACCTTCTCACCGCCCCACACCTCTGGCCTGTACCCCAGCTTGCATGCATAAATAAATAAATCTTTAAAAAAAAATCCTTTAAAAAAAAAACTGCCATTGTTAACCTCTCCTTGGGTCTCTCACCCAAGTCTCTGCCTCAAGTGTCTCCTGCCATGTCCCCCAAGTCTCTGGTATCAATCCAAGGCCAAAAAGTAAGCTTCGTCACGCGTCTCTGCTCCAAGCGCCTCCTCCATATCCTTTTCTTGATCTCCTTCCTTCCTCTTCCCAGTCTTCTCTAGTTTATCCTCCCTACTCAGCCCCACCCTTCCTTAGGATGGGCAAGGGAACCTAGAATCTCCCCTTTCCCGGGAGATTAATTACCCTGTTACAGTGGCACATTCTGCTACCTTTCACCACTGTGCTCTGTAACCAAAGTGAGGTTTCACTAGCATCTTTAAGGGCAGTGACTACAAGCATGGGGGTTGAAGAGGAAGAATACAGAAAAACCTACTGATGAAAGTAACTGACAGACTGGTTTTTAAGTTCATGTAAAACACTCCTCTGAGGACTCAGAAATAACTGGAGAACATTTGCAGTTTGTAAGACTAAGACCCTACTTCTACACAGCTGGAAGCTAGCAAGTCAATGAACATCTGGGTTACAGTTGGTAACAATTTTCCCCATACTAGCACTAAAGGTTCAAGCTGTAGAGAGCAATGTGGAGACACAGGAGAAAATCTTCTCAACACCTCTGGGTTCTTTTAGGCTGGCAAATAAATATCAGTTTGACAATGAACTGGGAAAACAAGAGAACACAGCCCCCATACCTAGGAGGAACATGACCACTTACTGATAAAACTCCCGCTGGAAAACTCCTGTCCGGAAATCACTGATAAGACCTCTGGCCGTAAAGCCTCCCTCCCCCACTCACCCACCCCACTAGCCACACACACACTGAGATTACCATTCCCTGTAACCCACCCACCAAGAATCACAGGGAAGCTACCTTGTATAAAAGCCCCCTGGTCTCTTTGTTCGGGGCCCACGCTTTGGAGGTTACTCCCTTGGATCCGCTGGCATAATAAATTTCCTGTGCTCACCATGTTCCTGAGTGCTGCTTGGTCTTCCCGCATCAACTTCTGCAACAAGAGAAAAAAAAATGAATTTTAACAATAACGTGTGCCTCTTGTGTGTTTGGGAGAAATCCCGTAAGACTGAACAACTGAAAAAAAAAAAAACAAAAAAAAAACTTCAGTCACCACTTTTTTTTTCCAACCAGAGACAAAGGATGTGCCTTGGGGAGGGAAAAGGGAGGTCAGCCTTAGGAGGTCACCAGAAAAGGCACAGCAACAAGGCTTGATAGTTATACAGATTTAAATTGTGCTTTCTCCATTGATAAGAGTTCAAGGATTATTTCTTTCTTATATAGTAAGGGGGACACCCTTACATGGAAGATTTCCCTTTCTACATGTAAACGTCTCAGCCAAGGCAAGCTCTACCCAGCCTTCAGGGCTTTTCCTATGAAATAATCCTAATACCAAAAAGACTAATTTTGGGGGTGACAATTTTCCCCCCTATAGCTGCAACTCAACATTGTGATACCCCGATCTCAAAAAGAATTTATTATCTAACATATCTCCAAAAATGGAAGACTCTCCAGCCACTCCACAAGGAACCCAAAGCCCGCACACTCACTAACACATGCACACACATCTAACCTTGTTCAATTTAAAAGCAGTTCGCAAGGTAGCATGGTCAGTCTGCATATTCCAGTCCAGACCCAGCATAAAATTCATGTGCTCTATGGAAACATTTGTTTTCTGCTACAAATTTAGACCATTGTTTTCCGGTCTCCCCTTGCCTGCTAGAAGAAGAAAAAAAATTTTTCATCATCCAATTTCTCGATTTGTTTTTAGCACCTTCCAAAGCCCCCACTCTGTCCCTTATAATTACCACTTCCTCTTCCCTTTGTGTCCTTCCACCTTCTTTCTACATTCTACTCACCTCCCTGCTGGGAAGTGCCTAATAGCCTAATTTCTCTAGGAACAAAAGGCCTCTCTTTGAGTTTAATCCCCCCCCCCAGGGGATTTACATTTGAATGAGGGACTATCTTCCAACAAAATAAATCAATCACTTCTGAGGAAATTTGGGTTTCAGCAAAAGGTCCTAAAAGTTTGTATGAAGTGTGGGTGGGTACTTGCTATAAATCTTATCACTGAACAGTTGCACACAGTAAGTCCTCACTTAAGATGGACAGGTTCTTGAAAACCATAACTTAGAAGGAAAGTCCTCCTCAAATAACATTCTTTTAGTTCAGCATTAACAGGATTTTTTTTTTCACGATCACAATGAAACAACATTGGATTAAATGACGTTATTGGAGGAACTGTTGTACTTTAGAGTGGAGTAGATACCTTCATTCTGTTAAAGCTTAGAACTTCAAAACCATACACTCCACTCTTTCCTGTATCTGTTCTTGGTTTCATGGAGAGAATTTTCCATTGATCAGTATAAAAATCTAGATTGTGCTGATCCTAGTTGTTTCCAGTCAAAGGAAGTAAAAATGTGTCTCATGTAAGAGAAGAGTAAACTGATTTTATTCTTGGCTAGGAACTTTTCCCTGCCACCATCATGTGGCTATCAATTTACATCTTTAGCATCGATGCAGTCTAAGTTTCCTTTCCTCTGAAGAGGTTGACATGCTTGGATTATTCTGAAATGTGAAATAATAATTGTCCTTTGGTTATTAGTGAAAAGCTGCTTTAATATGGTCTTGAAACAATGCCAAAATGGTCAGAAAAGGACCATAATCAGGAAGTAGACTGTTCTTGGTCTAGCTTGTAGTAATGAGGACAGAAAGTTAGTGGAAGTACCTAAATTATGCTGTTTTGTTATTCAGAAGCAGTGGAGTTGAAAATGATCCATAGGAATTGTACATTCGTAAATAGAAGTAGGTTAAAGTAATTAATCGTATGTCTTGGAGCTCCATCATTCTCTCCCTTAAGAGAAATTACCCAGGGTCCAAGGCAGCAAACAGCAAGGTGCAGTGATGAAGAGGGTGAGTTCTCTCTGATTTGGGATCTGTTTTTCATTTCAACATGAGTTAGTCTGTTGGGCAAAAAGCACATTTTAAGCCCAAGAGCAATTATAAATTTGGTGTAACCTCATATCCTTCCCAGTCACAGATGTAGAAAATGTTTTTAGAACCATAAAGTCACATTTTTAAAAACAACTCATTGGAACTATTCAGGAAGCAATTAGATGCCGTCCTTGGGTGAGATGGATGAGTGGATGATTTCTCTTAGCATTTCATATATTTCTAGTATCATGCTTAATGAAAAGGAAGCATAACAAAGAAGCTCTGTCCATTACTGGGGTTTTTTTGTTTGTTTTTTTGTTTTGTTTTGTTTTGTTTTGGCCACTGGGGTAATTTTGAAGTCATTTTTGAAAATTACGACATTATTTAGGCTCCTAGAAAAATAACGGCATTTAAGAATCTTACTCCTATAATATAAATCTTGGAAGTAACTGTTTTATTCATTCCTATGATAGAAAACACCAAAATAATCTCAGAAAGTCATACACAGCTCAAACAACAACAAAAAGATGTGTAACAGGGTGGTCCCCAGGAAAGGGGGAGATTCCTGTTTCCTTGGCTGGAATAACCATCATGTGGCTATCAATTTACATCTTTAGCAGCTCTGCATTCTAAGTTCCACCCAAGGGAGAGTGGAGCTGAGCAGGGAAGGGAGGGAGCCTGAGCGAAAACTGAGAAGGAAGGAAGGAAGATGGAGAGCCAGAAGGAGACCTGGAGGAGGCACACGCAACAGAGAGACATGTGAAGAAGCTGCGCTTGCTCCTTGGTCTTACACTGGTTGAAACTAATGTGGGTGAGAGACACAGGGGGAGGTTAACAATGACAGCTTTTATCTGATTTTACTCATTTTGTCCCAGATGTGCAAGGGACATAAGTAAAGATATATCTGATACTGTGTGCTTTAGTATTAAAACTCCTGGTCTGACACTGAGTAGAAAGAGCCCTAGATAGTTGCAGCAGAGCAGAGGTGAGATATACTTTGCCTGGAAAACACAGATTTATTCACTCATTGGCTCAGCAATAAATTAGAAACCCAGGGGTTGTCTGGAAATCCAAAGCTTTGTTTGAACATATATGTGATGTTGATCTCACTAAAGAAATGTGATGGCCTACATTTTCTCATCTGTGACTTAGAAATGGAGCCTTGGCAAACTCACAGCTAACATCATTTTCAATAGTGAAAAATTGAAATTTTTCACACTAAGATTTGGTACAAGGATGGTTGTCTACTCTAACTACTACTAGTTAACATAGTATTAGAAGTCCTAGTTAGAGCAATTAGGCAAGAAAAGGAAATAAAAGCTATCGTTATTTTCTGATGACATGATAATACATACACAGAGAACCCTGAAGACTCCACTGAAAAACTAATTGAAACAATAAGTCAGGTTAACACAGTGGCAGGTTATAAAATCAACACATGAAAATCAGTTACCTTCTGTGCAAACAGAGAACGTAAAATGAGCTTAGAGGAAGAAATTAAGAAAACAATCCTGTTTATAATCACACACACACACACACAATTAAATACCAAAGAATAAACCAAACAAAGGAGGTGAAATGTCCTCTACAAAGAAAACTGGAAAATATTGTTAAAAGATATAAAAGGAAGACACAAAGAAATGGAAAGAAATTCATGGATTGGAAAAATCAATATTATCCAAATGGTCATCTTACCCAAAGCAATATACAGATTGAAGAGTCCCTATCAAATTTTCAATAACATTCTTCAAAGAAATAGAACGTTACTGAAATTCATATGGAGCCACAAAAGACTTCACATAGCCAAAGCAATACTAACAAAAAAAGAGGAAGAATTGTGGTATTACACATCCAGACTTCAAACTATGCTATAAAGCTATAGTAATCAAAATAGCTTAGTATTAGAACAAAAACAGACACACAGACCAATGAAACAGAACTGAGACCCCAGAAAAAAAAAAAAAAAAACCATACCTATATGGACAGTTAATCTAAGAAAATGAGCCAGAATATACACTGGAGCAAGGAAAGCCTCTTCAATTAATAATGATGGGAAAACTGGACAGCTACATACAAAAGAATGAAACTAGACCACTATCTCACACCATATACAAAAATCAACTCAGAATGGATAAAAGATTTGGAGATAAGACCAGAAACCACAAAATACATAGGAAAAAAAAAAAAAAAACTTGGGCAAAACACTTCATGACATAAGCTTCAGTGATCTTTTCATGGATACACCTCCAACAGCAAGCACAAGAAGAGACAATATAAACAGGTGGGGCTATATCAAATTTTAACGCTTCTGCACAGTCAAAGAAACCATAGCTACAATGAAGACACCCTACTGGATGGGAGAAAATATTTGTACACCATACACCTTATAAGGAGATGATATCAAAGGTATACAAATAACTCATACTTCTCAACAACAACAACAAAAATTAAATAACCCATTCAAAAAACGGCAGAAGAGCTAAATAGGTGATTCTCAAAAGAAGACATACAGATGGCCAACAGACTCATGACAAAATGCTCATCATCACTTATTTCCGGGAAATACAAATCAAAATCACAATGAGATACCACCTAACTCCTGTGAGAATAGCCCACCTCAAAAAGACCAGTAACAGCAAGTGTTGATGAGGATGTAGAGAAAAAAGGAAACTTCGTGCTGTTGGTGGGAATATAGACAGGTCCAGCCCCTGTGGAAAACGGTATGGAAATTTTTCAAAATACTAAAAATGGATCTGCTATACAACTGAACAATTCCACTCCTAGCTATCTACCTGAAGAATACAAAAACACTAAGTTGAAGGCAAACTTGCATTCCCATGTTCATTGCAGCACTATATACAATAGCCAAACTATGGAAACAAACTAAATGTTCCAAAACAGAGAGGTGAATCAAGAAGATGTGGTATATATACACAATAGAATATTACACAGTAACCAAAAAAGATAACCTCATTCTATTTGTGGTAACATGGATGGAATTGGAAGGGATTATGCTAAATGATATAAGTCAGAAAGAGAAAGACAAATACCAGATGGTGTCATTTATATATGGAATATATAAAAAGAAAGCAAAAAGTTAGATAAAGCCAAACTGAAACTAACCCTTGAAAGCTGACTGTAGAACTGAAGAATTCAGAAGGCAAGGGGTAGAGTGGTGAAAACAAAGTGCAGAGAGAGCACAATGGACTATGGTAGTGGGCTATGCATACCTTAGTGGTGGGAACACTATAGAACATCTGAAAGTGACTTCCAAAGTACAGATAAATGATGTAAACCAATGTTACCTCAAAAAGAATTAAAAAAATAAAAGAGGAAATAGAGTCTTGGAATACTAAAATCTACCCAGGTGACAGGAAATTTTAAAAATCTACTTTCTCATACTTGATATACAATAATTCTTACTTCTGTATGGAATTAAGCATATGGAATATTAAGAAACATGGACAAAAGACCTAGATGTGCTATTCTACTTTGGGGAAGGAGGAAAAAACTTTTACCAAGTTTTCAACCTGCTAATCAATGTCACCTTGATGGATGTGGTAAAATAGACCAAAGATGGCATAGAAAATTCCATAATTTTCAAGAGTAAATATTTTGAATTTTCTTTGTTTTTAGACTTTGTGTAAGTAATATAGTTTTAATAAATATGAAGCTAATAAAATGCTGATATTTTGAACTTATGAATTGTTAGGCCTAATTTTTGGAATGATTAATGATGAATCATATCATAAAGCTTGGGTGATTTATCAACAGAGCAGGAGAACTTTAAAACAGGTGTTCTGGGAACTCAGAACCTTTGTAATACAAAGATTTTTGTTCTCTAACTTGGAGATTTCCAAGTAATCTGCAAATAGAGAGAAAGAAAGTAGGAGATATCTCCTATCTACTCCCCACATTACTTCTATCTTCCTGGGATCCTAATAAATTAAACTACAACAAAATGTAAACTATAATTACAGCCCAATTTCAAATGAGATCTAGTGGAATTATCTAAAAATGATTGTGGAGCTTTTATACCAGTATTTTTCTTTCAAGTGTTTTGTCCCTGCTGTGTTATCATAAAGTATTTTTTTAAAAAGGGAGAGTAGTAAAACTCTCTGCACCAGAGCTCAGAAGTTTTTTTTTTTTAAATGTGGACTGCTTCCCTGGAATTATTTTTTAGAAGGAAGGGTATAAAAACTTTATTTTAGACAGAAGATATAAGGAGATGTGACAAAGATCAGAGTAAAAAAATAAAAAAGAAACTGATAACTGCTCAGTGAATTCTACTCCTCTGAACTCATAATATCATTTGATGGAAAGATAATGAACCTGGCTATACTTTTGCCTCATGATATATTTAGTCTACCAAAAAGCAAGTCCCAGTATAAATGATCAACAATCAAGAAATGCTTAAATTTTAATACACCTATATGATAGAATACAGTGAAGCTATTACTACAAACGTCTTAGAAGAATATCTAATATGACTTTTTATAATATAAATGAATAAAAATAGCAGAATGAAAAACTATAAGAAGAATATGAACCCCACTTAAAATTATAGCTAAAAAAAAGGATAAATGTTAATGAGTATATCTGGGTAGTTTGTTTTTCTTTTTAACCCTTTATATATGTTATATTTGTCTTTATTTCTAAACACATTTTTTCCCATGAGAAAATATATAACAGTGATTAGAATCTTATAGTTAAAAAGTTTTGCTTATTTTTAAACCAGTCACATGTTTACTTATTTTTAGCATTTATTTTTTTGTTTTCCTAGAGAAAAAAGAAAAATTACTCTGAAATTATAATAGTGTAATCTCCATAGAAAGGGGGAGGTTCCAGGCTTCCTGCCCCACCTAAGAAAGGGTGGAACCAAGCAGCAAGGGGAAGCTTAAAAGGACTTGGGAAAGAAGGCTGGAAGGAGAAGACTGGGGAGAAGACTTGGAGAAGTCACATGGAATGGAGAGACACGTAAAGAAGAAGACATGCTTGCTTCTTGGCCTCGGACTTATACCAGGGACTTGGGATATCTGGAAGGAGTTACTTGGAAGACGCGTGGGTGAGAGACCCGTGGGGAAGTTGACAATGGCAGTCTATATCTTGACTTTGGTTTTGATTTCGCTCTTTTCCTTCCAGATTTGCCTCCCCCTTCTGCCCCTTTCTATGGATCCCCACCAGAAGGTGCCTTAGACTTGTGGCAAGCTTTCAGGCCTCCGTGGCCTCGCTTTGGGCCAACCCTGTTCAGCTGGGAATTTACCCCTGTGGGGATGGGTATAGTTGGTGTTTCATGGGGAAACTTTTAAACTATATTCTCTCTACCACACACTAATGGTACTAAAGTTCCTTTCCATTGGAGGTCTTGTGCACTAGAGTAGGTTTTGTCTTTATGTGGCAGATGGTAGAGCCCCTTTAGAGTGTGCAGGTTGGGGGGCCCGTGGTAGACCTCATTCTGCTCGCTTAACCACATCAAGGTCAAGAGTGATAGAATTTTACTTTTCATACTCCTTTTTAAAAAAAATCTCTCTTTGTCAAGATCTCTGATCCTTATACTTGAGAGCCCTATAAACCCAACTTTGAGATCGCTCACACTGCATTATGTTTAGCTTTCCTCTGTAAAGAAACCCAACGTGTTTATTGTTGTATAATGCTAATACTTGTATAATCATTTATTTATTCACTCATTCCTTCACTCAACATTCTCTTATTGAGACACACAGGCATAATAATACCTCAGAGCAGGGGATAGCTGGGCAAAGGGAAAGATCCATGTCTGAAACATGGTGGTTAATTTGAGAAAGTGAGGAAAGAGAGTAAAGAAATATCCCGAGAGCATAAAAATCAGAATTTGACATTTTGTATGCAGTTATACCTATAATGTATTCACATACTGTGCTAATATATATTGTATAAGAGTATGCAAAACACATCTTCTCTTCATTGTTCAAATCTTCAACAAAATTTCACTCACCACTGCTCATTTTCTACTCATAGTCTGGCAAAGCAGAAGCAATCATAAAATAACTTCATCAAAATTGCACCCCCAAACATACTAGCTTCTTTGCACCCTAGACCATATACTTCATCTTTCCTCCTGCTAAAATAGAAGACCTAGTCAGTCACCTCTTCATGTGTACCTTGAATCTCATCTCCTGACCCCTCCCCAATGATATCCTTTTAATAGTAGCCGAGCAATTCTGTATCAGAACAAAAAGTCTCCCTCGAATGAATCATTCTAATTAACATACAAATGTTATGCTATTCTCTTATATTAAATGAGCATTCCCTCGAGCTCAACACTCTTCCCTGTCACCAGCCCATTTCTCTGCTAAATTTTATTTAAAGAAAAGAAAAAACCCTTGGGAGAATTTTCTACCTTGATAACTATACTCTCTCTCCTTCCATTCTATCTAGAAATCAATCCAGTTAGGCTCTTGTCCCCAAAACCCTACCAGAACTGCTCTAGTACTTGTCCCCATGACCTCCAGGTTGTAAGGTCCAAACGCATGATCAGTTTTATGGCATGTAATCTTTGTAGTTATACTGGGTCCCATGCAGAGAAGAACCCATGCTTGGCCTAATGTTCTATTGCTGCTATCCTGAAATTCTTAATAACTTTTGAACAAGGGGCCCTACATTTTCATATTTTTCACTGGAGCCAGCAAATTTTATAATTGGTCCTGCCCAAAGATCATTTTGAATTCTAATTTTTCTATTGATTAGCAACATTTCTCTCAATGGATCATACACTTCATGAAATCCTTCCTTTACAGAATTGCATGAGCACTATGTTTTTTCTTCTTTATTTCTGGCTTTCCTTTTCTAGTCCTATTTGTGTTTCTGACCTCAAAAAATACTGAGTATCTCAGAGCTCATATCTCAGTGTTCTTCTCTACATTCCTTCTCTGATTTCACTTAGTTCCATGACATTAAATATAGCATTTAGCTGCTAATGTGCCTCATGTAAATTTTGATCTTCAGTCCAGAATGTTCTCCTGAGCTTTAGCTTTTATAAGCAATTGTCTACTCAATATCTCTGCTTGGATCTTCAATACATAGTGTGACTTCAGTTTGTCTGCGTTAAGCCCAATTTATATCTATCACTTTTAAATAGTGCTCTCTTTCACATCCAAAGTGTAATGGTTTGGACAAGAAATTATACAGTCACAATACCAGTAGACACCCCAATTTGTACAAGTCCAAAAATGAATTTTTGGTATTCTCCTTCTGGCTTCCCACACTCTTTTTCATTGCAGTAAAGGACATTACTGTTCACAAAGTTTCACAGAACCATAGGTAGACTTACCAGGTGGTTAATAAAGGCTTCATGGTTCCTTATATTCATGAGTCCCAGCAGAGTCCTAAGAGTGGGTCCTGGCAATGCACAGTCATATGGCTTTGTTGACTTTATTAAGTAAGATACAAATTATTCTGATGTTGAGAAGTGAATTTGGAAAGATGATTTGGAAAGTTTCCATAAAACAAGTGAAAAATATACAGACTACTGATTTAGATGAATATGAACAGCAGCTATTTTGGCATTTTAAAATTTGTTTATTAAAGCACATAGAAAAGATTCAAATAAAAATTTAATGAAATATGAAGCAAAAATGATAAAGATGACTGATGAAATCGATAGAAATTATTCTGACATTGAGAAGTGAATTGAAACATTTTTTCCACATGATGCCAAAAGCAGTAATTCATTAAGAGGAAGAGATAAATTGTGAAAAGACATAATGAATAGGTTCTTGGATTGTTTAAGAGTTCAAATAGTGAAGAGAAGTGAATCATGAATATATTGGGAAAAGATTTAAATTTCTTGCTGATTTGATACAAAATAGTGACATTGCTGAAGATAACATAAAACTCATAATAATGTCACTACAATGAACACATTGATGCAAAACTGGTTAATGAGTGTCATCAATTCAAACAGTATTTAATATTAGTTACTGTACAAAAAAATTTGAAATATTCAAATCTTACACCTTATAAATTAAATAAATTTGCCAGAACTTTCTAGAACTTGACAAAAAATTCCTAAAACTGCATATAATGTTATCAATACATGTTGGAAAACTGAAAAGCAGGTGTAGAAGCGATCACTAATAAAAAATGAGAGAAATTGATCAACCGTATTAGAGATGATTGACTTCTCAAAGATTTTGCAGGTGAAAAATATAGGAAAAAAGAGAGTGTAATGGTGCACTAGGCAGTTAATTAGTGAGTATTGCCATTTACCTGGATTTGTATCATATTTGTAGTATTTGTCTGATTTTAAAATAAAGTGATTTGTCATCTTTTCAACTTCTGTAATAGATGTCTAATGCTGCTTAACAAATTGCCCCCAAAATTAGTGCTTCAAATAATAAAACGTGCATTATTTGATAAAATATGTGGGTCAAGATTTCAGAAATAGCTTAGTATTACAGATGCATCTCCATGAAAGGGGGAGGATAATCACAGCAGAGTGAATGGCCACCATTTTCCCCACCCCCATTTACATGCAACCATGTTGGATTATAATTCCTAGCATGCCATGCTCAATGGGAGGGCAAGTGTAAAGTAATGAGGTAGATATATAAATTGAGGTAGAATGAAGGCGGAAGGGAAGAGAAACATGGAGAATTTATATGTGAAGGACAGATACTTGGAGAAGAAACTTGAAGGGGTAATTTTCAGACTTTGATCAGGAGGCCATTATTTGAAATACTTGTCTTCTCCTTTTCCTCTGCCTTTTGAATTTTCTCACCAATTAAAGCTCTTTCACACTAAGAGACTTCTTCCTTTGACTTTTTGTGCTCAGATGGTTGAATCCTTTTATAGTTTGAACCCCTTAGCAGTTTGGAGTCCCTGGGTAACTTCCAGTCACATGGTTCAAAATTTGAATTAGAACATTCTGTTTTGCTCTTTCAGTACAGTATTCAATAAATTTCATGAAATCTTCATGAAATTCTTGTAAAATAGGCTTTATGTCAGATTATTTTGCCCAACTGTGTGTTAATGTAAATGTTTTGAATATGTTTCAGGTAGGTTGAGTTAAACTATCATGTTTGACAGGTTAGGTGTATTAAATTCACTCTTTGACTTACAATATTTTCAATTTATGATGGTTTTATCAGGACATAATCTCAACATAAATTGAGGGAGATCTGTCATTTAATAAGAAGTTTCTCTTTACCCAAAGACCTGTCCACTAAAGAGACAACCAACCTGCTGTCCACATGTCCAATATGTAATAGTGGGAGATGCACAGTTATAGTGATCGCTTGCTGACATTCATTGAAGAGGGGAGAAAATGTGAAGCACAATTATCCAAAGAAATCCTGAAATTTGGTTGAACAAATATTACAAGTTCCTTGATTGGGCATAAGTTGTACTGTTGTGAGGAAATATTCTGCATGCTCCTTGAATATGCTTCTTATGCTCTTGGTTCTACCACATTTGAAGTTACAAGTGTATCTCAACCTGGATACACTCCTACACTTCCTTTTTACAGTAGTTTGGTGTCCAATGTCTTATTTTCATTTTATACTTTTCTTTCCTTTCAGTACAAGCTAGTAGTGTTTATCCCAATATAATTCCTTAAAATTTTGTGTGATTAAACCATGAATCTTATTGGCACTTCAGGCCTTTAGACAAAAATCTCTCTGAGGTAAGCCTGTTTCTCACTTAGGCTTCTGCTGAGATGACTGGGGAACAACACTCTTAAGCTTATTACAAGCCTTATTATTTAACTAAATGGATCTGTAAAGTACTGCTTTGTATTTTGTGGGGTCTTAAACAAAGAATTTTACACCCACACTCTGATTTTCATCCTTACACCCTGTTTTTCTGACAATGATCTGAGTTTGATCTTTGCCCCCAGAGCTTTTCTTTAATTTTAGCAATGTCTGTCATCTGGAGAGGTTGGAAATTTTCAGAACCATTAAGACTGGCTCCTTTCCCTCCCCTACTCCCAGTTTTATTGAACTATAATTAACATCTAACATTATATTAGTCCAAGATGTGTAACATAGTGATTTGATATACACTTGTCTTGTGAAATGATTACCACAATATGTTTAGTTAACATCAATCACCTCATATATTTACAAGTTTAGTTTTTTTCTTGTGAGGAGAACTTTTAAGATTTACTCTCTTACCAACTTTCAAGTTTCAAGACTGGCTCCTTCTTGCTTAACAGTTTTTCCTGAAACTTATCAATTTCTTTACAAAGTTTATTGTAAATAGCAAGAAGAAACCAAAGGGCACTCTAGTACTCTGCCTGGAAATCACTATAGTTAATCACCCAGTTCCTCAAGTATATTTCCTATTTCCCATAGTATAAAAGGTGATAGTGTCGCTAAACTTTCAACCCCTATATAATAAGAACTTATTTTCTCCAGCTTCTAATTCTTTTTTTTACCACTTTCCTTTAAGCTCTCATATTCAGTCTCCTTAAAACCCATCAGGATATGACTAACTTCCCTGTCAATGCTCTTGAAGATTTCATTAACATCTCTTCAAAATCCTTCCTCCTTCTTCTCATTATCTACTTCCAAAGTTTCTCAATATTTTAGGGTTTTATTACGGTAGTACCCTTCTGACACCAAAATCGATATTAGATATCTTTTCCTAAACAAATTAACCCAAAATAGTGTCCTTATTAAAACAATAAATATTTATGATGTCAAACAGTTACTGTGGGTCAGGAATTCAGGAATGGCTTAACTGGGTGGTCTGGCTCAGGATCTATAAAAAGATTGCAGTTAAAATATTGCTGAATATAGTCAGAATCAGTAAGAACTATATTGCAGATAGGTCAAATGCAATCCAAGTAAATATTTACACTCATACTCTAGCCAGATCCTCTCCATCCTGCAGCAGAAAATATCCCTAGAGTGAAAATTAGGAATAAATGGAATTAAACTCTAACCACTGAATTGCATTCTTTTTTCAGGACTGTTGACTCACTAAATTGCATTCCATCTCTAGCATTAACTGTTAGCTCACTGAATTGCACCTCCTATTCCCTCCTTATGATTAAGTGTTAACAGGTTTTACCTGCATTCCCAGGAACCTCGAAAACTGATGGAGTTACAACCCCCTGGGGGTTGATAGTGGCATCAGAAACATCTGCTGATTGCTGAGAAAACATCCTGCTGGGAAAGTCAAACTGTTAACAAGCAGAATGAGGGGTACCCCAAACCCCGAATCTTGCGCTCTCTAAATAGTCTCTACCATCCACTGTATAAAGACAAAATATGCTTAGCGTATAAGACCACCAATAGAAAAGAACCTTAATGGAATTACTGTGTAAAAGAAAGAGAAAGGAAAGAATATAGTTTACCAATGAAACACCCAAAGTTACCCATCCCCTCATGGGTAAATGCCCAGCCAAATAGGGTTGGCCCAAAGCACGGCCACAGAGGCCCAAAAGCTTGCCACTGTCTGAGTCACCTTCTGGTGGGGACCCTCGGGAAAGGGGCTGAACGGGCCAGACAAGTCTGGAAGGAAAAGAGCAAAATCAAAGTACAAGTCAAGATAAAGGCTGCCATTTATCAGCCTCCCCATGGGTCTCTCACCCACGTCTCTTTCAAATGTTTCCTTCCATGTCCCCAAGTCTCTGTTTAAGTCCAAGTCCAAGAAGCAAGCATGGCTTCTTCACATGTCTCTCTAAGTGCCTCCTCCAAATTTTCTCCTCAGTCTTCTCTCCCAAGTCCTTGCAATTTTGTATTTA
The DNA here is from genome assembly GCA_004024925.1 of Scalopus aquaticus. Lineage (NCBI taxonomy): Eukaryota > Metazoa > Chordata > Mammalia > Eulipotyphla > Talpidae > Scalopus > Scalopus aquaticus. The sequence continues at coordinate 100,133 of PVIJ01000807.1, forward strand.
TTACTTATCTAATTTTCAGTTTCCAAGCACCTAGATTGCCAATAACTCAGACCAAAGCTCTTGACTTATCTCCTGGTCTCACACCCCACAGTTAGGCTGTTAGTACATTTATTCAGTTTACCTAACCAGTAAATCATACCCCCAATTCAATCCTATATCACAACCTCTGCTGTTGACAGGATTCTTCAAATCCAAACCACCTCTAACTGAAATTGCTGCAATATATTTTAACTGGCCTTCCTGCTACTCTGTCTTCCTATAGTCTATTAGCAATAGGGCAAACTGATTATTTTTTTAGAAAGACCAGATCAAGTTATTTGGTTAAATCCTCCAATGACTTCCCAACTTCAAACAAAAAGAACATCCATATATGTTTTATAAGGTCCTGCACGAGCTGACTCTTCTCTGACAGCACACCCACCTTTCTCCTCTTGCTCACTGTCCTCCAAATAAAACATCCATTGCAAGCAGACTTTCTTGCATAAGCTGTTCCTGCCTCAAAAAGCTTGTATTTGCTATTCTTCTGTTTGATTGCTCTTTTATAAAATAAATAAATAAATAAAAGATTTATTTATTTTTGCATACAAGCTGGGGTGCAGGCCAGAGGTGCGGGGCGGTAAGAGGGTTCACCAGAGACAGAGTGGGGAGCAGAATAGGCAGACTGACTGAAATACACTGCTGAGGGGAGCAGTGGGCGAGTCCACATGCTGAGCCATGTGGAAATCTCCCTGGCCCGGTATCAAACTTGCGTAGCAGCTGCCCAACAGCTCCACAGCGCTGCAGTTAACCGGTTGCGCCACCAGGGAGGCCCTGTTTGACTACTCTTCCCCCAGATATGCCTTTTTTTTTTTTAAACTTGTATTTACTTTATTTCCTCTCATCCTCCATTAATATTTATCCACTAATATGTAAGCTTGCTAAAATTAGGAACATTTGTTTTTTTGGTTTTGTTTTGTTTTTGGTAGTATTCCCAGTATATAGAATAAAGTCTGACATAAGATAGTCAATAAATATTTATTGAATGAACTAATAGATGAAGAAATGAGTGAACAATTTAATTTTTGAAGAGGTCGAGTTATTGCTAGGATTGTGCAGTGTTATTGTGGTCAAGAGGAAAAGTAATAGAAAAACCAAATTAATTGTGTTAAATACTGTAGAAGCATAGAAGATGAGACTGGGGGGGGTGGAAATAGTAGAAAGAAAGATCAAACATGGAGATTAAGATTATTTGCAGAGAAATTACAATGCACTTTTGGAAACAGAAATCAGTGCCAGAAGGTAACGAATGAGATAGGAAAGCACAGAGTCTGTGAATATCCTTTTGAGAAAGAAGATAATGAAAGAGAGGGGGGAGGAGAGGGAGATAGGAAGGAGGAGAGAGGAGAGAAAAAAGAGAAGTGAGGGAAAAGAGTGGAGAGGAGGGAAGAGGAGAGGAAGGGAGGTGTAGTGGGAGGAGGGGCGGGGAGGAGAGAGCAGATGAAAAACCCAGAGCAGTGGTTCAGGTCTTAGACTTCAGAGTTACACAGTTGTAGATTCAAGTTCCAGCTTCATAACTAAATCATTGCATGATTTAGTGCAAGTTGCCAAACTTAGGAGCTTAACTTTTCTTTATTAAATGAAAACAATAATATACCTACTTCACAAAGTGGGTAGATTTGAGGATTAAATTATATAACCCATATAAAAAGTTGAGTTTGATTATTTTTCTGAAGCGTAGTAAAATTTAATGCTACTTGAGGAATAAGATAGAGGAGGGAAGTGATTGAAAATGTAAGAAATGTATGACTGTGTTAGAGGACAGGGAGAGGGACACTCCAGAAGCCCCAAACCTACCTGCTCTAAATAGGTTCTGCCATCCACCGCATCACGACAAGACATATAAGACCTTAAGTGGAAACAAACTTTAATACATCAGTGTACAATACAGAAGAGACAAAGAATACAGTTTCTAAATCAAGCACCCAAAGTTACCCATCCCCTCGCGGGTAAAAGTCCACCCAAATGGGATTGGCCCAAAGCAAAGCCCAAAAGCCTGCCACAAATCTAAAACACCTTTTAGCAGGGACCCATACAAAAGGGTCAGAAACAGCCAGACAAATCTCTGAGGAAAAAAGCAAAATCAAACCAAGTAGTAGAAAGAAAGATCAAACTTGGAGATCAACATTGCCATTGTCACCTCCCCACGGGTCTCTTACCCACATCTGTCTCAATCAGTCCAGGCCAGTGCAGCTTCTTTACATGTCTCTCTGCTCCTTGGGCCCCTTCTGGCTCTCCATCCTGCCTCCTTCCTTCTCCATTCTCCTCTCTCTTCTTCTCTCTTATGTGTCCTGCTCAGCTCTACCCTCCCTGAGGTGGGGCAAGGAACCTGGAACACACCCTTTTTCCTGGGAACCACCCTGTGATAGCTGGAACAGTGGGCAATTACGGGCAGTCCTAAAATGAGTGGGATTGAATGAGAGGGCTTCTTTTTGATATTGAAGTATATAAGGACAATTGAAGTAGATAAACAGAGATGTCTAGGAGAAGAGGGAGAACTGATTGTTATTTGGTAAAACAGAAGGAACCAAGGAATCTACTGAGAGGGATAAATATGTGGGTTTCAAATTTATACAACACAGTGCCTCATTTACCCAACTCTGCCTTCTCTTTAAAAGTTCACAAATTGGGCCTCCCTGGTGGTGCAGCGGTTGAGCGCTGCGCTGTGGAGCTGTCGGCAGCACGCGATGAGAGTTCGACCCCCAGCCAGGGAGAATCCCACATGGTGCAGCAGACCTCTCCTGAAAAAAAAAAAAGTTCACAAATTATTTCTGCTCAAAAATATATGCTTAGTCAATGTTTTCCAGTTTCCAGCACAAGCAGATTCATGCTTATGCCTGTCGTTGCAAGAAAGAGAACATTGAAAATTCCTTTTAAAGAATGATGCTCATAACCTGAACCATATTTGTTGTGGGGAAGAATCAGGATGAGACCAGAGGCACAGGGGTGAAAGAATTCACCCGAGACAGAGTAGAGAACAGAAAAGGCAGATTTATTGAAATATGCTGCTGAAAACAGCAGGCAGGACGGGAGGGGTCATCTGCTCTGGGAGAGGGTCCAGAGGTTCTTTTTATAGTCCGGGCATCAGTGATTGCCAAGAATATCTAGCCTTGGGCATGTCCTGACACCTGATCTGGATTATCGGCTTAATGACCTGGTTCCCAAGGCAGCCCCATCTGCTCACCTTATCCAGTCAAGTCTCCCAAATTTGCCTGCTGGGCAAGGAGTGGGGGCTTAGTTTTTAACCTTAGTAATGATACCCTCAACAATATCCACTACCAACAAAGTGTGAATTGCTCAGGATGCATTTCAAAAGTCATTTTAAGATTTTTTCATCTTTCATACTAGGTGATTGTTAAATATATCTTAACACTTTGTGGTCTGCTCATGTATTAGTATGTGTTTTTGTCACCAGTATCAGGTGGCCGCTCACGTATTAATACGTGTTCATCTAGTCTCCAGTTTTTCACGCCACGGTGGATTTATTTGGAACTATTAGGAGCTATTTCTTTGATCGTACTCAGTCTAGAAGCTTTACACATTGTTTTGGTGAAAGTGTAAGGTGTTTTATGAGAGATATTACAATTTTTTTTAATATCCAGCAGTTCAGGAATTGTGTGTGTTTTATTGAATGCTTATACCGTTCATGCGGTAGCACAGAAAATGACCGGCCCCAAAGGCTGGTAAATTTAAAGGGCACCGGCACACAAAGTGTTAAATGGATAGGTAAATCACTGGGCATTTCTCTGCATCCATCAAGATGGTGATTGTGTGGCAATCATTTCCTGTTTTCCTGTTGCTAAAGCTAGTCTGTGGAGCAAGCTTGCAAGGCAGGGAGACTGGGTAGGGGGGCCAGGCATGAGGGGCTGGGGGAACAGGAGGCAGGGAGAGGCAAGGAAGCCTCCGAGCCTCCCAGCACCCCCACAATCTCCACACTTCCTTTCTGGCCTCTTTCTGGCCTTCTCCCTCTGGGTCTCCTGCCCTCTCATAGTTGTCTAGTAATAGTCTCTCCTTAGAGTAACGTCACCCTTTTAGCACTCGCCTCTCTCCTAGGCCCAAGTGTGCATGTTTACATGGGCGCACACCCAGGTTCCCTGGGCCCCAGTGTTCATAATCACGGGAGGCGTGGGAGACCACAAGTGCAGGTCATAGAGGCTAGGAGGCTGGAGGGCATAAGAAAAGCCTGATTAATTCATTTACCCTGCACAGTGTAACTAGTGTTTTGTTGTTTGGTTTTCTGCCTGCTGTCAAGGAAACGTTTTTCTTGGGTCTCCCCGGTGGCGCAGCGGTTGGGCGTTGAGCTGTGAAGCTGTTGGCAGTGGTGATGCGTGTTCGACGCCCAGCCGGGGAGATTCCCACATGGTGCGGCAGACCTCTCCTGCCTCGCCCGCTGCTCCCCTCAGCAGTGTATTTCTGATCTGCCTGTTCTGCTCCCCACTCTGTCTCTGGTGAACTCTCTCACCGCCCCGTGCCTCTGGCCTGTACCCCAGCCTGTATGCATAAATAAATAAATCTTAAAAAAAAAAAAAAGGTGTTTCTTCCCAATAGAGATTGAAAGAGGACCAAGAGAAGACGGTACCAGGTGGACAGCTCAGATCTCTCATTGGAGCATAGTGTAAGAGAGAAAATTTGTTCTATTCTTCTTGTTACTAAGTTATTTTGACTGGTGTAATAATTAAATAAAAATAAGGCATTTTAATAGGAGACAAAAAACAAACTTAATTTAATACATATGGAAGCCTCATAGATATGGGACCTGAGAAATGACTTAAGTAGCCGGTTTATATGCTATTTAGATAAAGAAACATCTGTGAAGTACTGACATGACAAAGAGACTTTAGGTTTGAGTAGTAATTATCAAGAAACTAAGCAATTTTTTTACACAATCTTCTCAGTCTTGAATTCCCTATCTCCGATGATAAATATGTCTCTGTACTTCCTGGTACAGGGAGGGCACCTTTCATATGGGAGATTTAGAGAAAAGTCAGAGTGTCTTTTTTTCATGGGCTATTTCTCAAATAGCTTTAATTCAAAACCATCAATTGTAGGGTAAATGGAAGTGATCAGGTTTTTTTTTTTTTTCCCCACCCTCCCACCATTAACATCAATGATCAACATCTGTGGCCTTACACCCATGCCTGATGGTGGCGCCTGGAGTACGGGTAAGCGTGCGTGAGTGGGCACACCTGAACCGAGAGACTGAGGCTATAAGGGCAGCAGCAGAGAACCGTGCAGCAGCGTGCAGTGGAGACCAGTGAAGAGACCATGAGAGAACGCCAGAGAGCCCAGGAAGAATAAATATTCGCTGGGGGCCAGGAGGCTGGCAGGCTCCTCCCGGCCCCCAGGCCTCCCTGTCTGCCCTGCACCTGGTTGCCTCACTGCTAATGGTGTAGAAAGATCGTTAAAGCCTGAAAAAGCCACCAAGTGCTCTAGGACTCTCCTTTACCCATTTGCCCAGATCATAGAAAATCTGCTGTATGCCTTGCTGGCACTACATCAATATACCACTTTAATATATTTGAGGGTGCCCTGCCGTAAGCTATAGGCCTCAATAGCAGTCACACTGAAATAATGACATTATTCATATTGATTATGGCTGTGAAGGCTGGTTAAAAAAAAAAAAAGACTTAACATTTAGAGCTTCCTAGTGACATTACTTCACTCCAAAATTACCTAGGTCAATTTGTAGCTTTGAATAAACTGAGGAAGTAGGGCCTCCCTGGTGGTGCAAGGCTTTAAGTCACAGCACTATGAAGCTATCCAGACCTACTGCAGCACAAGTTCGATCCCCCGCCAGGGAGATTCCCACATGGAGCAGCAGACCTCTCCTGCCTCGCCCGCTGCTCCCCTCAGCAGTTTACTTCAGTCAGTCTGCCTGTTCTGCTCCCCACTCTGTCTCTGGTGAATCCTCTCATGCCTACACCCCAGCTCTTGTATACATAAATAAATAAATCTGTAAAAAAATAGAATAAACTGAGGAAGTAGAGGCTGAAGGGGAGAAAGGGTGTGTCAGCTCTTAGATTTGAAATGTTTTTGTTTTAACTAAAAATTACCATCATCATCAAAAACAACAAACATTTGTTGTACCTAGTACTTTAAGAATGGTTCTAAGGTCAGAGGAATGATTTTAAAATGGCACTGCTTAGACTGCTTAATGTTTGGAGATTTATCAAAAGAAAAAGGAGACATCACTTGGACATCACATAGACAGATTTTAAAAACAGACCTGGTTTATCTAAATAATTCCTTCGTGTGTCTTAAAAATTCTAAAAAGTCAGGAAAATATCAATGTGAAGTACATATTGTATTTTTTCACACCTTTATTTAGATAGGATCCTCATCTCTGTTTTGTTTACATGCTAAATATGTACTACTGAAATCTTTAGAGGATATATTTATTATGTATCATTGCTTGAAACTATCACTTTCTTGCTATTGAATCACTAGTGAAGTTACTGACCTTGAATAATATTTGTTCCTATGGAAAATGTAATTTGTTTCATGATAGTTTTTAGGAACACAGTGTAGCAAATAATAAGATCACATAAATTTTGTTTCTATTTCATAATTTCTGTCCTTAAATTCACACCTTAGAGTTACTTACCAGGCTGAGTGTGTTAAATGGAGTTAGCTGAAGCAGTGCGGCCAGGTGTATATGTGTAGGGTATACACATATATGTAGGTGTATGTGTATATGTGTAGGGTAAGTGATGGTCAGGCTTTTACTCCGCTGGCTTCTGTGGCTATCACCTGCGGCCTTGAATGTAGGAGGCACTTGGGAGCGTGGGCTAGGGGCACGCATGCCTGATGGTGGACACCTGGAGTGTGTGTGGGCATGCGTGAGTGTGCATACCTGAGCTTGGAGGGTGAGGCTATAAGGGCGGCGTTACTCAGAGAATAGAAGGACTACGAGAGGACGAGCAACAGTTGTGAAAGGAAGAGACCACCTGATGACGCCGGAAAGCCCAAAGAATAAAGATTTGCCAGGGGCTGCGAGGCCTGCCAGCCTCCTGGCCCCCCAGCCTACCCTCCCGGCCCAGTGCTTGCTGCCACTACAGTTTGTTATAAGGTAACATGAAAATAGAGTATTTAACTCATCTCTCAGGTTTGCTTCCTTTTTCTTGGCTCTGTAATGTAGTGTTTAATTGATTTACTTGAACAAATCACTAACTTTCAGTGAAGAAAAAGATTGGGTAGAAATATATATTAGCATAAACTTTCTGAAGGGAATTTACTATTGACTTTCAAGGACCTTAAAAACATTGGTAAGCTTTGACTCAATTCTGCTTCAAAAAATCTTAAGGAAATAATCAAATGGACATAATATTTTTTTTAAAGAATTTTTATTTATTTATGTATACAAGCTGGGGTACAGGCCAGAGGCATGGGGCGGTGAGAGGGTTCACCAGAGACAGAGTGGGGAGCAGAACAGGCAGATCAGAGATACACTGCTGAGGAGAGCAGCGGGCGAGGCAGGAGAGGTCTGCCGCACCATGTGGGGTTCTCCCTGGCTGGGTGTCGAACCGGCATCACCCGAGGCCAACAGCTCCACAGCGCAGCGCCCAACCGCTGCGCCACTGGGGAGGCCGTGGACATAATATTTTTTTAAAGATTTATTTATTTATGCATACAAGCTGGGGTGTAGGCCAGAGGTGGGGGTGTGTGTGTGAGAGGATTCACCCGAGACAGAGTGGGGACCAGAAGGGGCGGATCTACTGAAACACACTGCTGAGGGGAGCAGCGGGCGAGGCAGGAGAGGTCTGCTGCACCCATGTGGGAAGCTCCCTGGCCAGGGATTGGAACTCATGCTCCAGTGACTCTGGATAGCTTCATAGTGCTGAGACTTAACCCATTGTGCCACCTGGGAGGCCCGGCATATTATTTTATATACAAAATTAGAAAAAACTAGCAATCTTTTCTCTCTCCCCCTCTCTTCTATTATAGATGATTTAGAAATACAGAAAAACATCATGATGGTAAAAATTACCTATAATTCCACTACGTAGAAACAATCACTCTAATTATACTCTTCTGGGTGTTCTTCTAAACCATGTTTGAAAACCTTAAAAAGTTATCAAAAAATTATTATCTTACAGTTCTGTAAATCAGAAACAGGTCTTTCTGGGCAAAAAATCAAGGTGTTGGCAATGGTAGCAGGCAGACTGAGGAGTACCCCAAGACCCCAAAACTTACATGCTCTAAAGGGGTCCAGCCATCCACGTGCACAAATACTAAGCATACTCCTTAATATAAAAGATATTTAATAGAATGATTATGCATAGAGAGAAGAAAGGATAGTTTCCCTATGAAACACCCAAAGTTACCCATCCGCACATGGTTAAATGCCCAGCCAAACAGGGTTGGCCTGAAGCAGGGCCACTGAGGCCCAAAAACTTGCCACAAGCCTAAGGCACCTTCTGTCAGGGAAACACAGGAAAGGGGCCTAAAGGGCCAGGCAAGTCTTGGATGTAAGAAGCAAAATTAAGGTATAAATCAATATAAAGGCTGCCATTGTCAGCCTCCCCACGGGTCTCTCACCCACATGTCTCCCTAAAGTATCTATATGTGTTTTGACTCCACATGACTCTCCCATGTCCCCCAACTGCCTGGTTGTCAGGGCAGGAGGACACCAGGAGCAGGTTCTCTATGGAGCTGTGCAGACAGGTCAAAGGTAGTTCTGGAGCCCTCAGTGGCTTTTTAGGCTTTTAATGGTCTCTTGTAGGGAGGCAATCAGGTACAGGGCAGGCGAGGGTGCCAGGAAGCTGGCAGACCTCCTGAGCCCCTGGCAAATCTTCGCTCTCTCTGGGGTTCTCTCATAGCCTCTGCCACATCCCAAATGGGCCTCTGCCACCGCTCTGTTCCCCTGGTGCTGCTGCTGCTGCTGCTGCTGCTGCTGCTGCTGCTGCTTATAAGTCCAGTCTCTGGCTCAGGTGTGCCCACTCACGCATGTCCACACCCTACTCCAGGTGCCCGCCATAAGGCATGTGTGTCGGACTGCAGAGGTCTATCCTTGATGGGAGGGTGGAAAAACCTGATGACTCTTTTGTTTACCCCACACTGGTGCAAGACTAAAGCTGAGAAGCAAGTGTGCCTCCTTCAGGTGTCTCTCTGCTCCACATGTTTCTCCTTCTGTGTTTCTCCCCTTCTGTATTCCCCAGGTTTTCCATAGCTTCGTTTCCATAGCTTCTGAGACTGCTCAGCTTCACCCCTCATTAGGTGGGGCAGGAAACCTGGGAGTTATCCTTTTTATGGAGATTTCTCTGTTAAACAGCAGGACTGCATTCCTTTCTGGAGGCTCTAGACTAATTTATTTCCTTTTTTTTTTTTTTTCAAGTTTCTAGAGGCTACCCACATTCTTTGGCTAATAATTTCTTTCCTCCATCATCAAAGTCAGCAATGTCGCACTTTCGATACCTTTCTTTCACAGCTGTATCTCCTTCTGATCAAAACCAGGAAAGGAGGGCTTCCCTGGTGGCCTCCCTGTACTGTGGAGCTATTGGCAGCCCCGATGCGAGTTCGACGCCCAGCCAGGGAGATTCCCACCTGGCGCAGCAGACCTCTCCTGCTTCGCCCGCTGCTCCCCTCAGCAGTGTATTTCCATCAATCTGCCTGTTCTGCTCCCCACTCTGTCTCTGGTGAACCCTCTCGCCACCCCACATCTCTGGCCTCTATTTGGGCAGTGTCCTTGGCCGGATTTAGTGCCTTTCCTGCCCTGTATCAGTAACATACTTAGGTTTTGGGAACTTGGGCATGAACATCTTTTGGGGTGGATGAGGGTCATAATATTACAGGGCTTCAACCACAAAAGAGTTTGTAGTTTGTCCTCTAGGGAAAGAATTCAAAAGAGAGCACTAGTTGTTGAACCAAGCAAGGCTTATATTAGAGAGACTCAAGCATGAGGAAGGTTAGTAATAACTAGTTATGGCCCTATAACAATAATTCTGCCTACCACACAAATGTTTTCATGTATATTCAAAAATATTTTTTCTAACATTGGAAACAAATGATTTTATATTTTGCTTTCCTTCTACTTATATCTTGAGAATTTTTTCATCTCATTAAATTTTTTTTAATGTTTTTGAATGCTAAATACTATTTGACTTCTGGGCTCTACTGTAATTTATTTAACCATTTTTTAAACGTTGGACCTGTAGGTTATTTTCAATATTTTAAAAAACCTAATTCAGCACTGTTTATGAATATCTTCCACATGAATCTTTATGGATAATTCTAATTAACCTTAGGATAAATTGCTAGAAGTAAAATAATTCAATGAAATGTTTTAGTGAGCCATCTCTTGAAATAATCATATTCATTCTTCAATAAATATTCAGTGAACACCTGACAATTTTACTTATGTATGCGTTCTTCTTTTCATCCTCAACTAATTTTGCCTGGGCTTCTGTCGTCATCATTTCTAGACAGAATAATTAAAATATCTTCAAAATAAATTTCTTTCTCCCATTTTGACACTCTTCATTGTGTTCTCAATATAGCTACTAAAGTCATTCTGCTATAAACTCAAAGGGTTCCTTGCTTGGTTCTTCTCCCAGGAGAGCAGACCAAGTCCACTGAATGGCATATTGGCCTCTGGGGTGAAATATTTAATATGCTAATAGTGTTAACCAGACTGGGATTACACCAAAAGAATGGCTTCTCTCTGCATCTTTGCTGGGCACATACCAGTTTGAGCCAGATTATGTATGAGTTTCTGAAAAACAACAGAAAATAACTTAAGACTTTCACAAATTTCCTATTATCATTTCCCCTTTGATCTGTGGGTAAGAATCTTTCTGAAATATAGATATGACCCTGTCTCTCTAGCCTATCCTATTCTCACCCTGTCAACTACTCAGTGGTTCTCTGTTGCCCACAGGATAAGCTCCAGGGTGTCAGATTGATATAAAAGTTTATGATTTGTTTCCTGCTGTTTCGCTAGTGTCCTCCCCGATTCTTACTACCTGCCTCACAATTCATGTTCTGACCACACATGCTCTTTCTTGTATTGCTACCTTCCATATCATCTTTGCTTTGTTGAACTCCTTTGACACTTAATTCAGATATAACTTCCTCCAGAAAGACTGACCAACAGTAATTGTCCTTCATTTATTCCCCCTATCCTGAACTTTTTTAGGTTCAATAATATCCTTTGCACATCTCTATTATTACTTAATATATTTTCTCTGACAATATTGTCACTTCATAATGATAAATGTTTTAATTCATCAGGAAAAGAATAATTCTAAAAGTGCATGGTCTAATAAATGGGCTCCAAATATTCACAGCAAAATTTGCCATTTATTATATTGAAGTGGCCATCTTTATCATAAGAATACTTTTTTTATTGATAAGAGAAAAAGCCAAAAAAAAGTTTAATAATAACATGTATACCACCTGTATATCTGGGAGAGACCCAGCATAACTGATTATGCTTTTTTTTTGGCCATGAAATCTATTCTGTCTATACTAAACTAGCGCTTTTTTATTAGTCAAACAAAATAAGGTATTTCATCATTGCATTGTCAAATTTTTTGTACTTAATTTTTTTTTTTAGAGAAGTCTGTGCCTTTATTGCAGAGCAGGCAACTTGAGAGGAGGTGAACAGGTGGCAGATGAGGCAGTTTGGAAGAGGAGAAATGGGCAGCAGATCAGACAACTTGAGAAGTAAGTGGCCCTGATGTCAAGCTCGTAAGTGATGGAGACCTAACCCAGGCATTGGCTAATAACTCCCTTTGAGTTAAAGATCTGGAGGTTGCAGAGTTCCACCATGCTGCCTACCACCTTGAACAGGATGATCACCTCCCTAAAGTGTGTCTTCCATCTCAGACCTGTGAGCGATGTCTCCCTTTTGGCCTCGCTGCTGCAGACCCAGTTCGATTTCCTCCACTCCCCTAGCTATGCAGCTCCATTAGTTGTGCATACTAATACTGGATACTGGTCTCAGTTTCCTTATCCAATAAAAGGAAACAGAGTTTGAGGACAAGGAAAATATTATCGTTTAATTTGTTCACAAATTGAGGAGGGTGGTTGACTCGTGTCTGAAAGACCAGCATCCTCCTCTTTGGCAGGAGGCAGAGGTATTTATTCCGAGTTGCAAGGGGGAGGATAAGGGGGTAGGGGCAAAGGTCAAGATGTCCATCCTTGCAACACAAGGGTCTGGAGGTTTTGGTGGATACCAGCTTGCATTTGCTAGCACCTGGCGGTCAGCAATTCAGATGTTATGTTCCTAGTGATGCTCTTTTCCCCTGGTATATAGGAAGACAAAGTTTGTTAAGCATAGAAGGTAAATAAAGGAAATGGGTGAACTTATCTGGTGGGACAGAAAGGGAGACAAGTCCTTCATTGCTATATCAATATGACATGTCCAGCATCTACTCGAGATAAATACAGCTGTAGCTGTACTTGTGATAATTCAGCTGCATCTTTTGCTTCACCTCCACCATCTTATGAGTTCAGAGGGAATCCAACGTATCCTTCTGTTCGAAATGTGTTTCCGAATTGATACATAATCAAACTTGAGTATTTTTCTGCTAGGCTGACAACCTTTATCTTCTAATTATATCATTTAGTTCATTAATTAATTGAATCTACTGATGAGTTTATCTCTACCACCATATTTTATACTTTCTATTTGTCTCACTGTTATCTTTTCCATACATTCTTATTTTTCATTGTTTTTTTTTAATTATTATTGTTTTTCCTTTTAGTATTTTGGAAGCTATAAAACATTTTTAAAAGGGTTACCTGAATGTCAAAACACATCCTTAACTTAATCCTAATGTTAATCAATTGTATTGTTAGGGAATAGGGTAATATAATGACCTTAAAATACTCTCATTCCACTGATATCCCCTCTTGACTTACATGCTATTTTGTCATTATTTTAATCCACATGTTATTAAACCACATGATTTGATTATTATTTCTTTTGTGATGCTAGTGTTTACCTATATTTATCTAAACAGTTACTAACATCTTTGCTCTTAATTTCTTTCAACTCTGACCTACCATCTAGGGTCATCTTCCTTTTGCACTGAGGTACACTTAGTATTACTTTACTGTGGTTAACTTTTTGTGACAAACCATCTCATACTTTGTGTGAAAATGCTTTTTATTATGCCTTCATTCCCAAAAGATTTTTTTAAACCAAATATAGACTTGTATAGTTGATCCTTGAGGCTTCCATCCAGTCTTCTGATTTCCATTTCTGCTTTTGAGTAGTCAGATATCCACCTATCATTTCTTCAAAGCAATCTATCCTTTCTCTGACTAGTACCACTTTTGCTCTTCTACAGTTTTGTCATTATGTGTCTAGGTATAGGTTTATGGTACTTATCAAATTTGGCATTTGTTTAGATACTTAAATCTACGGATTGATGTCTTGTGTCAGTTCAACATAATGCTCAGTTAAAATTTCTCATGATACTCCCTCAGCTCTCTTACTTTTCCCTATACTTCTGGGACTTTAGATATCCTAGAGCTTCCTACAGTACTCTCTACTTTCTCACCTCCCCCACGTTCTTATTTTGGGCTTTTCAGAAAGCATTATGTAAAATTCTGTTTTGTTTTTTACCAAATTTAACTAACCTATCCATCAAATTGCTAAATTCAGGTATTTTATTTTTTATTTGCATTATTTTTATCTCAGTTCTGTGTCAAATACACTAGGAAGTATAGTTATTTATTCAAATTTTTTATCAACTTTGCATTGAATCATAATACACAGACAGAAAAGTGCAGAGATTAAAAGTCTACAACTTGATGAATTATCATGAATTGAAAAAACTGTATAATCAGTTCTTAAATCAAGAAGCCCTCATGTCACTATCTAGTCACTATCACTAAAGTGACCTCTATCCTGACTTCTAACAGCATAAATTAATCTTGAATGTTTTTTTGCACTTCATGTAAATGAAATTATACAGTATGTACACATTTGTGTCTGCTTTTCCTTCATACTACATTATAAGATTCATGCTTATTGTTTCACATAATTGTAGATTGTTCTTTCTCCTATTATATAGCTCTCACTTGTGTGAGTATACTGCAATTTACATATCCATTCTACAATGGGACTTAGAAAGTTCTCTTTGGGACTTAATGAGCATATGAACACATGTCTGTTGGTTGCAAACCTAGCAGAGGAATTGCTGTGTCATAGGGTATGAATGTGGATAACTTAAATAGATACTTCTAAACTATTTTCTGAAATAATTATATCCATATCACTCCCACCAGCAATGAGTAAGAACTCAATTGGCTCTATATCTTTGTCAACCCTTGCTATTTTCTGTCTTTCTCATTTTAGATATTTTGGAGGGTGGATTCACAAATTTGTGTGTGTGTGTGTGTGTGTGTGTATGTATGTGTGTGTGTCAGTTAAATAAAAGGACACAACTAGTTACAATTATTCCTATAGCTTTAATACAGAATGACACTGAGAAAATGATATATTGTGTCCTTTTGTTTAAATTGTTAAATTTTAGTTTTAGCACATGATCAAATAATGTGTTCTTTATTATCTCTCATTTTTGGAATTTGTTTTCAGAGCCTAATGTATGATTAGTTTACAAATGTAAAAGGGATGTTTGAAAGTATTATGTCGTCTCTAGTGTTTTACATTTTTTATGGCAGCCTGATATTTAATTCATTTATTGTTTATTCTACTTAATCTAAGATAGAAAGGGCAGATTAAAGATTTCCTAGTCAATTGGGTTTCCTTTTCTTAGAGACAGTACATGTAGTGCAGTGGTTCTCAAGTTTTAGCATGTGCAAGAATCAACAGAGTGTCTGCTAAAATGAAATTTCAGAGGTCTAGAATATATATGAGGTAATAGAAGTTTGCATTTTTTGTAAGCACCCTAGGTAATTCTCATGCAGGTAATGTAAAAACTAGCCTTTTAGATACACTAATGTATTATTTGGGGGGTTCTCAAGTTACAAAGACCTGGATTCAAATCCCAGTTTTGCCCTTAACAGTGAAAATCTTGAACACATTATTGAAGTGCTTTGTTATCAGTTGTTTTGTCTGTAAAATGACAGTAATAACCATGTCTACCATTTGGTATTGTTCTGAACATTAAATTAGGTAATGCTTTAATATAAACTCTTCCTGCTTGTAGAAATTTTTTACTTATAGAAATTATCTGAAATTTGCATTTTCGATTTCTTTTATTGAAGTAACAGCAATATAATATATAAATATCATGTGCTCACTGCTGTATCAATATATATATATATATATACACGTGTATATTACTACAGTAATGTCACCACTAAAATTATAATCTGTCTTTTAACATGCAATCATCTCCTTCTCTCAATTTACACCCATCCCATTTCCCTTTCTTCTGATAATCACTAGTTGGTTATCAGTGTTTTGTTTTGTTTTTTTTTTTTTTTTTAGTGTTTTGTTTTTTAATTTAAGATCGTCTCTTCTCTATATACCACATACAAGTGAAATCATATTTTGCTTGCTTTTTCTGTGTAGATTTTTCACTGAATAATATTCCCTCTAGTTCCCTCCACGTTGTTGCAAATGGCAGAATTTCCTCTTTTTTCATTTTTTGCCCAAGTATTATTTCGTTGTGTATGTAAATCACATCTTTATTCATTTTCCATGGCTACATAGATTGTCTCCAGTTCTTGGCTATTGTACATAGTGCTGCAATAAACAAAGGGGTACATATAACTCTTCAATTTAGTGGTTTTTATATTTTTTCAGGTAAAGGCCCATAAGTGGGATAACTGAATCATATGGGATTTCTACTTTTAATTTTTTGAGTAATCTCCATATTACTTTCTTTAATAAGTACAACAATATGTAAGAGTTCTCTTCTCTCCATATCCTTCCCAACACATACATTCCTTGTTTTTTGGATAATAGCCATTCTCACAGGCATGAGGTGATACCTCATTTATTGTTTTGATTTCATTTTCTCTAATAATGAGAGATGGTCAACATCCTTTCATGTGCTTATTGACCATATGTACCTCTTCTTCAGAGAAGTATCTAGGTACTCTGCCCATTTTTAAATCACATTGTTTGACTTTATGTTGTTGAAATTTTACACTTTTTTGTATATTTTGAATATTAACTCCTTGCTGGATTTATAATGTGCAACTATCTTTTCCCATTCACTAGGATGTATTTTCATTTTCATGCAAGTTTCGATTGTTGTGCAGAAGTTTTTAGTTTGATGTAGTCCTATTTGATGATTTTTGCTCTTGTTTCCCTATCCATTGGAATTCCCTATCCCTATCTACAAGTATAGCTCAGAGGCTGATGTCAAGGATCATACCATATCTGTTTTCTTCAATGTATTTTATGGATTCAGGTCTTATGTCCAAGTCTTTAATCTTTTCTGAAACAATTTTCTTGTGTGTGGTGTGAGGTAGTGGTATAGTTTCATTCTTTTGCACATGGCTGTCCAATCTTTTCAGAACACTTTATTGAAGATAATTTCCTCCCTCCATTGTAAGCTTTTGCCTCCTTTGTCAAGAATTAGTTCTTCATAATGTGTGTACTTTTATTTCTGGGTTGTTAACTATGTTTCATTGGTCTATATATCCATTTTTATTACAATACCAAGCTGTTTTATTTGCTGTTACTTTGTAGTATATTTTAAGTTGGGGAGAATGAGAACTCCATTTTTGCTTATTTTTCTCACGATTGTGCTATTTCTGTGAAGGATGCCACTGGGATTTTTTTAGGGATTGCATTGACTCTGCATGTTGCTTTAGGTAATATATTTTGAAGATAAATACCTACGAAAGGGATTGCTGAATCATAGAGATTGCTGAACAATGGTATATCTATTTTTAATATTTTGAGAAACAGTCATACAGTTTTCTTTTTCTATTGGGGTAACGTTGGTGTAAAACATTGTATATGATTTATAGGTATAGGACACACCCTTAAGTTGTATGTACCTTATCGCCTCTACCACCAAGGCACAAAAAGTCCTTCAACATAGTCCACTTTGTCCCCAATAGACTTTGCTGTCCTCGCTCCCTCCCACATTGGTAGCCTCAATTCCACAGTCAGATTTTTAGGGTTTTATTGATTTGGTTTTATATGATCCTTTATTTTGTTTCTCTATATATCACATATAAGTGACACCATCCAGTATTTCTTTTTCCTTCTGATATATACTTCCCAGTTCCATCCATGATGCTGCAAATGGCAAGAATTTATCTTTAATAGCTGATATATATATACCACACATCTTCATAATTCACTCATCTGCCTTTGGAGACTTAGGTTGTTTCCATACTTGGCTATTGTAAATAGTGTTGCAGTGAACAGAGACATGCATATATTCCTTTGAATTGGTGTTTTTGCAACATACATGTAGATACTTAGGAGTAGAATTGATGGATCATTTGTTAGATCTATTTTTAATTTTCTGAGAATTCTCCATACTGTTTTCCAAAGGGAATAGACCAGTCTACATTCCCACCAACAGTGTACAAAGGTTCTTTTTTATCTCCACATCCATGCTAACACTTCTCGGTTCTGGTCTTTTTGAAATAGGCCATTCTCACATGAGGTGATTTTGATTTGCATTTTCCTGATATTAAGTGATGATGAGCTGATGGTCTGGCATTTTTATGCCTCAATGAACTCATGGTTCCCAGTGGCATAACGGCACCTTCAATGAGCTGCAAATATTTCCAAAACTTATCGACATTTCCCTTTTGGAGAGGTGACTGGAAGTCATAGTTTGGCAACATGTGTATGTTTTAAGGACACCAACTCTATACAGGGTGTCCCATCTCTGGCAGTGATCATTTCATAGATCTGCTGCAGATACTGGTTAATCATGTTATGCACCATGGCAGCGGCCCCCACCCTTGCCCCGCGTGGAATAGTTTATAAATCTTATTGGACAATTTAGGCCAGTTGCCAACTGCTGGACGAGGAACAGTCACCGAGAGACTGCCACCTACTGATTTGGCTAAACTAATCCAGAGATGGGATTGAATATCTAACCAGAATTGAAATAACTCTCAAAGTAAGAAAAAGGTAAACAGATGTCAAGGAAGCAATGAACAGTGTCTACTAGAAAGGCTACCTTCTTTCTCAAATCCTGATCTATGTACATGCTTTTTCCTCTGCCTGAAATACTCTTTACTTCCTTATTTATGGGGCTTTATTTTGTTTATCTTTCAGCTTTGATGTCATACATAATTTCCTGACCCATGCAAACTGCATCTAGATATCGGTCCTATATAAGTTTTGTAGATTAAATACAAATTTTGGGATAATGTGAGGTAAACCAAACAGGCTGTGTACTGCAATTAAATGATATTCCCTTGACTAGGGTCAGGGAGTAAGAAAGGATAGCCAAATAAGCCAAATCTAGACTACCATCTTATTCTGTAAATAAAATTTTATTCAAGCACAACCACAGTGATTTATGTATGGCCTACCACCCTAAAAATATTTGGTATATGTCCCTTTGTGGAAAAAAGGTTCTGTCCTTTGACTTGGACAACATAGTTTCCACCTTTGGATCTTATATTGCTGAGAGTTGCTATACGTGGGAAATTGACTACCCTCATTGTAACTAATAAGAATGTAACTAGGCTTTTCTGCCCTTTTTTTAAAAAAAAGATTTGTATATTTATGCATACAAGAGCTGGAGTGTAGGCCAGAGGGGTGGGGGTGGTGAGAGGATCCACCAGAGACAGAGTGGGGAGCACAACAGGCAGATCGACTGAAGTACACTGCTAAGGGCGAGACAGGAGAGGTCTGCTGCGCCATGTGGGAAGCTCCCTGGCCAGGTATCAAACTAATGCTGCAGTGACTCTGGATAGCTTCATAGTGCTGAGACTTAACTCCTTGCACCACCAAGTTCAAAAATGCTTAGAACCAATGCTTAATTATGATTCCATGAAACTTGGCTCATGAAAGGTAGTAAAGCTAGAATAATGTCAACTATATTACAGATCATGGACCTTCAGCTCTACCTTATTTTGTGACTCATTTGAAAGAGACAGATTAAAAGATAATTCAGCCATTCTTTCTTCCTACCACATGCCAGGCACTGTTCAAGGCATACAAGTACAAATTTGAATAATAGAAGCAAAGTATCTGCCCTCAGATTGCTTATATTGGGGTAAGATATATAAGTAGCCAGGTGCATTGTAATATAATAAACATATAATAAGTGTTAGGCCAGGTAAAGTCCTGGATAGTATAGAGCACAGATGAAGAATAATGAAACCAGAGTGAGGAATCAAGCAAGATTTTCTTGAGAAATTACACTACTACCCATGAGAGGTTGAAGTTGACCCAGCAGGGAAAGTGGTAAGAGCAATGGTGAAGAATATCCCTAGGAAAGGGAACACATGAAAAGAACCTGAGGTAGAAGCAGTTGGGATAAAATGATAACTTTGGATGGAATCGGTCTTTTACTAGAAAATTGTGTATTTATCAAAAATAATTCAAGAAATAGTATGACTGGGCCTCCCTGGTGGCGCAAGGGGTTAAATCTCTGCACTATGAAGCTATCCGCAGCCACTGCAGCAAGAGTTCCATCCCCAGCCAGGGAGCTTCCCACATGGTGCAGCAGACCTCTCCTGCCTCGCCTGCTGCTCCCCTCAGCAGTGTACTTCAGTGGATACACCTGTTGTGCTCCCCACTCTGTCTCTGATGAATCCTCTCACACACACACCCACAACTCTAGCCTACACCCCTGTTCTTGTATGCATAAATAAATCTTAAAAAAAAAAAAAGAAATAGCATGACTGACATGAGTAGGCTTAGGATGCAGGCAAGAGTGACATTAAGAACAGCTTTGTTGATTGTGTTAAAGATTCTGAGTCATGTTAACAATTTTAGAGTAATGAGGAATCACAAAAGGATTTTGACCAGAATAATTAATAGCATAACAAGATTTATCCCTAAAAACATATCACTAGTTATTGTATAGAAATCCAGGGGAAGGCAAGGGTGAGGGTAAGTGTCCCATTTGGGATACAATCTACAACTTCCTGATGCTTTCATTTGTAGGGAATCTAATATAGTATAACAACTACCTGAGATAAGTCAGCTAGTGATTTATTTGACACTTTGAATTAGCCAAGAAAGGCTATTTATGCGTCAGTAACAACTCCCAAATCTCTATAACTCAAAACTACAAAATTTGTTTTTTGTTTGATACATGTTTTTTGGGGGGTCAACTCATCAATCCTGCTCCATGTCATTCACATTCCAGGACTCAAACTGACATTAAGGGCATGATCTAGAAGGTTACCAATTGCTAGGGAAATGATTGGGATTCCCTAACTCAAATAGCATGCTTGTTCTTGGAACACTCGCCTGGAAGTTGTATATCACTTTTCCTGTTGAGGAGTGATGGAGATACATAGTCCTATAATATGTTTGAAAAGAGAAGAATAAAATTATTATGTAGCAAGATTGAGAAGAAGGGAATAAAATTATTCAAAAAAGAACACTTACATGATTTGCAAATATTTTTTCTCATTCTATATTTGATGAGTCTAATATCTAGAATAAAGTATTCTTAAAACACAACAAAAAAGATCAACAACCCAATTAAAAATTGAGTAAAGGAACTTAATAGCCATTTCTCCAGAGAGGATGTGTAAATGATGGAAAAAAACATGAAAAGATGCCTAACATAATTCACTAAGGAATGCAAATCAAAGCCAAAGTAAAACATCAATTCACACCCACTAAGATCACTAGAATTAAAACAAAAATAGAAAATCACCACTGCTGGTGAGCATGTGGAGAAATGGAAACCCTCATACATTGCTTGTAGGAATGTAAAAATGGTTCAGCTACTGTGGTTTCTCAAAAAGTTAGAATTAACAAATCACCCATCACTTCCACTCCTAGGTTTTCATTCCCCCAATTTAAAAATGGACATTCAAATGCATGTACATGAGTGTTAATCAGAGCGCCTATTTATAAAAGCCAAAAGGTGGAAACAACCAAATACTCATCAACTGATGGGTGCATAAACAAAGGCTGGTATATACATACGGTGGAATATTATTTAGCCACAAAAAGTAATGAAGTACTGATACAACTCCAATGCAGATAACCTCGAAACATTTAATGAAAGCAGTCAGTCACAAAAAGTCACATTATATATATCCATTTATATGAAATAGCAAAAATGAGTAAATCCATAGGAGATAGAAAGTAGATTGCTTTTTGCCAGGGGCTGGAGGATGTTAGAATGAAATAATGGCTTAATGGGTATGGGATTTCTTTTTGAGGTGATGCCCAACAGTGGCATGTACTGAATTATTCACTTTTAAATAATTTATGTTACATGAATCAAACTTTGATAATATATATACATATATATAGCAGGAGCTAATGAAGACCTTGCCTCTAAAAGTCTGTAATGAGGGAGCGTGGGAAATTTTGAAATGCCTATTTAAGTTACAAATGAATTATAGAATACAATATGGTCTTTTGAGAATTGTCCCATAACCCTTACCCCCATCTCCCCTTGTGGTTCTTTTGCTTCCTATGACAGTATCAGATATGTTTGTATATCTTGAATTTTTATATAAAATATATATGTTATATATTTTCCACAGATATATAATTTTCTTAAATTTCTTTACAAAAAGGTCAGAATCAGCAAGAAGCTTTTACAAAATATCTATTCCCTGAAGGTCATTAGGTTTTCCTTCTCCCTTTGCATAGAGACCAGATGGTTGCCAACTGAATATTTAAGGGTCAAAGTTTGCAGTGGAGGGAATATTTGTTGGAATTCTTTTGGAGGATCTAGATTTTAGTAGGGGCCCAAATCATCACAATCCTCCTATCTGGCTCAAAGTGCTTGTGCTATCTTTTTTAATGACATATTGGCCAGTCCTGAAAAAGAAATAAAGCAGCGTAGGTATGCTTACTAAGGAA
The DNA here is from genome assembly GCA_004024925.1 of Scalopus aquaticus. Lineage (NCBI taxonomy): Eukaryota > Metazoa > Chordata > Mammalia > Eulipotyphla > Talpidae > Scalopus > Scalopus aquaticus. The sequence continues at coordinate 122,079 of PVIJ01000807.1, forward strand.
ATTCAGAGAATAGGCAGCATTATCATTTCAAGCTGCAGAGAGTTCGTGCCATTCAGACCTTCATATGCTTGCTGATTAAGAGCACATTGATAAAAGTCTAATCATTAAGGTCACTTGAGATTGCACTTTCTGCCCAGAGATGGTTTGGTGGTATGGTCAAGTCATGAAATTCAAATTTTTTTATTTGCAAAATAAAATGAAAGATATTTAAATTGTTAGAGCAGGTCAAAATAATTTATCTAATGGTTCCCCAAACAGTCACTGTCCTTTGTAATCTAAGTTGACACTGCTGACAATGGTGTTTTTTATATCAGATTCGTCTTCCTCAGTAAGCAATACACAGAGAATATTTCAAGTGGGGCAGTCTGTGTAATACCTGCCCTTTCATCTCTTCCTAGCCCCTGTAAAACATTATGAATGTTAAAATGGGTCCAATACATAGTGATTCCTTTTTGATGCAGGACAGTAAAGACATGAGGATGAATGATACGATTGGCAAAAGGAAAAGACATGCAAAGAGCCAGAGAAAAGCTGGTCCTAAGAAACTTGAAATTTTCAAATGCTAAATGGGTTTCAAAATCCTGTAACCACTAGGTACTAACTGCATGACCTTGGGGACAGTTAATATACTTTTCTGTGCCTCAGTTTGTTCATCTGTAAAATATAGATAATAGTACTTACCTCACGGGGTTGTTTTAAGGAATAAATGAATTCAGGTCACATGAAATGCTTAGAACAGTGGTCCTCAAACTCACCAATATGAGAATCACTGAAGGGGCTGCTAACAGAGTCCTCACTCCGACCCCCAGTTTCCGACACAGTAGGTTTGGGATGAGGCTTGAGACAGCACATTTCTAAATTCCTTATAATACTGCCGGCACTGGTCTGGGGAAACACACTTTGCAAACCACTCTGGGAGAGTAATGCTTGACATCCAATAACTTAGGAATTACTACTTTATAAAATTGTAACAATCATAATTTATTAAGCACTTTCTGTATGCCACTGTGGAGATTTTCTTAGATTGCCTCACTCAAGTAAGCACAACTCTCTGAAGAAAGAATTGTGACCAGTACCTCATCATAGATGAAGAAAAAAAAAACACCCAAAAGAGGGTGGGGAAGTTGGGGCCCCTTTGCAGGAAAAGAGCAAAATCAAAACCCAAGTCAAGAATAAAAGCTGCCACTGTCAGCCTCCCCAGGGCCCTCTCACCCACGTCTGTTTCAAGTGACTCCTTCCACATCCCCCAGGTTGCTGGTACAAGTCCAAGGCCAAGAAGCAATTATGGCTTCTCCTTCACATGTCTGTCTTCTCCATGTTCCTCCAGGTCTTGTTCTTCATCTTTATTTCTTTCTGCTTCTGCTCTCCCTCTGCTTCCTTTTCTGCTTCCTCCAGACCATGCAGGCGATGCTCGAGTGTGTTACTGCCTTCCATCTCAATAGAGCCTTGACCCTGCCCCAGGGACTTCTGTTCTGTTCTCTTTGGTAACAAGGAAACATTCTCCTCGCCAAGCTGTACTAGACCTTTAAAAAATGTCTTTGTTTTTTCTTATCCATTATCTCCACCTTTATCTTCTCTATCTGTTAACCCCAACCAGAGAGTTCTTGTACAGTGATCACAGCTTATGTCTGGAATGCCCCCTTGCCTCTCTAACACAAATGTTTCCTATTTTCTATTTTTTCATCAATACCTAACTCAGATGTCATCTTTAGAAATCCTTCCGTAGGGCCTCCCTGGTGGCGCAGCAGTTAAGCGCTGCTCTGTGGAGCTGTCAGCAGTGGCGATGCGAGTTCGACTCCCAGCCAGGGAGATACCCTCATGGCGCAGCAGACCTCTCCTGCCTCGCCCTCTGCTCCCCTCAGCAGTGTGTTTCCGTCGATATGCCTGTTCTGCTCCCCACTCTGTCTCTGGTGAAACCTCTCACTGCCCCACACCTCTGGCCTGTACCCCAGGTTGTATGCATAAATAAATCTTTAAAAAAAAGAAATCCTTCCCTAAATTAGAGGGCATTAAGCTTAGTGAAATAAGTCACAGAGAGAAAGCTAAAACACTATATGATTTCATTCATGTGGTAGATAAACAAATGAAAAAACAAATGAACTAAATAAAACTAAAATTTTTAGACTATAAGAACAAAATAGTGGTTGCCAGAAGGGAAGGAGGACGTTGAGGGGTGGGTAAGTTGGATGAAAGAGATCAAATGTATGCTGATGAATGGAAACTAAAATTCTAGTGAAGAACATAAGATAGTATATACAGATGTTGATTTATAAGATTGTTCAGCTGAAATCTAAAAAAGTACAAACCTATATTGCTTCAAAAAATTTTCCTTGATAACCTGTCTCTCCCTCACTCTCAACCTGAAAGAATTGGTTTCATTCTTTTTCTGAGACTGTAGTAGAGTGGCTGAAAGTACAGGATTCTATAAACTAGCTCTGCTCTTTACTATCTGTATAACTTTAAACAAGTTACTTAACTTATCCGGGTCTCAGTTTCTTCATCTGTAAAATGGTGATAAGGATAGTACCTACCTCTCCATTGTGGTGAGGGTTGAATGAGTTTATCCATTTAAAGTGTTCAACACAGTTTAGTGGAGATATATTGTGATACATAGAAAGCACTCAAAATATTGGGGGGGGAGGAAGGAGCCGGAGGGAGGGAAGGGAAAGGGCACAAAATGGAATAGAAAAGAACACAAGGGACCATGGAGATGGATCACAGGTGAATTGGTGGTACTACCCTAGGGGAATACAAAATGTAAAAGACATAAATAACAATAAAAATATATATTAAAAAAAAAAAAAAATATTGGGGCCTCCCTGGTGGCGCAGCGGTTGAGCGCTGTGCTGTGGAGCTGTCGGCAGCGCAATGCCAGTTCGACGCCCAGCTGGGGAGAATCCCACATGGTGTGGCAGACCTCTCCTGCCTCACCCGCTGCTCCCCTCAGCAGTGTATTTCTGATCTGCCTGTTCTGCTCCCCGCTCTGTCTCTGGCGAACCCTCTCGCCACCCCACACCTCTGGCCTGTACTGCAGCTTGTATGCATAAATAAATAAATCTTTTTAAAAAAAAAAGAAAGCACTCAAAATATTAGCTATTATTTTTTCATTCAATATCTTTAAAATATAGTTATACCTAAAAGTCTATATCAACTGATCACCTTATCACACTGTATTGTCACCGTCTGTTTTCCCACCCATGTCCTTTGTTATGCAGGGAGTTCTTCGGCTCTGCAATCTACAATGATTGATAACTGTGGCCCTTGCTTGTAACTCTCTGTTTGCGTTCCTGGTCTAGTCCACGGGCCTGGGTTTACTGGCCTTGTTCCTTTGACTCCAGGCCATGTATTTCCATTAGCTCTCTTGGCACGGTGTCATTCTCCAGGGGCTCTATAAAAAGTAAGGATATTTTTAAAAATTATTGGCATTAGTGATTCACAAAGAACGATCCTTCAATCAACAGCACAGCATCATAAACATCACCTGAGAACTTGTTAGATCAGAAACTCTGGGGGAGGAGCCCAGAGATGTGTGTTTTCACAAGCCCTGAGGTAACGTTTGAGACCCATTGCTCTGCCAGGCCTAGTATAATAAATATCTGATTTCCTAAGGGCCTTCTCTCTGTTAACTTCTTTTTTTCACAAAGCATATTATTTTGGGATTTTTCTAGAGTCATACTCTAGTAAACACCACAGTGAAACAGGCATTTCTGAACTTGGAGTTTATATCAAGGTTATGAGGAGAAAAATATATGGATCTCAATATTGTATGTAATATTCTTTAACTAATTGAATATCGAGGAAGTCAACATTTTCTAAAGCAAAGCCATTCCTATGAGGAAAATATCATTTTTGACCATCCATATCACAATTAATAAAGCATCAAAAGACTAAGAAAAACAAGCCTCTCTCTCGACAACAAAAAAGCCTTCTTTATGCTAAGCTAAGACAATTTCCCATTGATTTCACGATATCTCTTAATCACATATTTAACTCCTCTATTGAATTGCACTGCCTATTTATGCACACACACAATTACTGACAACTGTAGAGAATTTTAACTCCTCGAGAGGGTTGCAGAGGTAAATCCTTAGTGAAAAAACAGAAGTGGCAACTATATCAAAATACTGTAGACTTCATTATCACAATGCAATATGTTCAGTACTCTCTATGGCATCTCAGAACCATGGAACATGTTTTGTTTGATTATGATCGAAGCAAGAGTCTCTGTTTGGCTGGTGAACTATAGAACCTCAGTACATCAGAGAACATTGGATGGGAAGTTAGGGCACCTGGATTCTAGCCCAGGCCATACTGTAGACAAGCTATGTGACCTTGAGCAAATCACTCCACCCCTTATCCCTCTACCCCTCTCCTCCACCCCCACAGCTACATTTCAACATCTATTAAATATGGAGGTTTGGCTTGATTGATGTTTAAAACATATTGTTTCTCTGAAGTTTCTTGGCGGCCTAAAGCTCAATATTTAGAGTTCAAGTGATGGGGAAAAGTGAGCTCACCTTCTTGAAAATAGAACTATGGTAACACGACTTTAAATGGTTCTTGCTAGAGACTATGTGGAGATCCCCATAGACATTATCAGATGGATGGTAAAGTGCATTGTCTCTGCCTTTAGCCTATTTTCAGTGCAGGTTGGATAAATACTGGGCCCAGGACCGCTTAGATTCACCTTCTCTGTTTAGGACCAATCAGATTCTTGCTATTTAATTTCTATGTCCCATCTAATAAAATCAGATTAGCTCTAGGTGTCTAACTTCGTTGCACATCTCTTCACAGTGACAGTAACTTTGCAGCCAAAGATTCTGAAAGTAGTATGACTCCTGGAGGGAGGCAGCTGTAGTTACGTAGGGCTTCCTAAGACAGCTCCAGGAACCCCAGCTCTCTCCTCACTCTTCAGGCCATTCTGCCTCAGAATCTCAAAGGTCTATGCATCAGGGCATTCACTAGTGTATGCCATCAAAGCAGGTGCCAGAATGGTAGACTTTTTATATTCTCTGGTGAACTGCAAAACAGTGTTCAGAGCCCCAGAGAATTTAGGGAAAATCCAGATAATACCTTTGAATTTGAAAACCTTCTAGAACATTGAGTATTTAAAGTGAAGCCTTCTATTGTTAAGGTATCAATTCACCTGTCTTCTCATATCCATTCTTAATAACAGTTTTTCAGAAACAATGACCAAAGTTAGAGAGTTTCTGATTCACTCCCAAGAAAGGAAGTAGTTACACATTAGCCAATTTTCCGTGAAGCTCAGCATTTAAAAGCATTATGTTGATAGTGCTGATAAAGAGATGCTAGAGACATGTCAAAAATTACAATTTGCTGTCCATAGCAACATTATTGTCTCATTCTTTAGAATTTTCTATTGCTACCTTAACTTCTAGATGTTTGTTTGGGTACAGCTATGTTTGATGCTTCCTGATTTTGCATGCCTGATTTTTGGATCATTACCCTTGTTTTACTGTTGGTTTTCATATTTAAATTCTGAGGATTTTTTTTTTAATCTAGTAAATACTAAAACAGCTTCAAGATGAACATAAGCATCTGAGTGCCCCAGGATCTGGCAGTTACACAAACAAATACAGTCTAAGCAGATGCTTGAACAGCCAGGGGAGGCCTTAGGCAGAACAGAGTACTCAGACCACAGGAGATGCTGGCAGAGCCCAGAGACCATCATTTCCTAGCTTGTAAGCAGCCTAATCCCCCAACATTATGCCTCTAGCTCGGGGGGCTTTATTTCAGGCCTCAAAGTAGGTTCTAGCAGCTTTGCTTCACATCTCCCAAACTTCTGCCTGAAATGCCCCATTCCCCAGACACCTGTGCCAAGAAAACCAAATGGGGAAGCACAACCTCAAAGCAATAGAAATGAAATCCCAAAAGTTCTAAAAACATTGCGAGAATTTTAACATAAGAGTTAACATTTATAGAGCATTTCTTATTTACTAGGCACCAGGCCAAGAGCTTTAGATGGATTATCTAATTTAATCCCGGCAATAGTCAAGGAGGTAGATGCTATTATTTCCTCTCATGTTATCAATAGGGAAGCTTGGGCTGAGGGAAGTTAGGTGATTTGCCAAAGGTTCCAGAGGTAATAACTGTCAGAATTTAGAATTTGGAATCAAACAGCCTGACACGAGAGCCATGTTCCTAACCCCTAACCTGCACCGTCTGCGTGTAGCGTGTGGAGTCACTTGTGCAGGACTGTCAATGCCTAAGATGGTCCCAGGGGTGATCTGTAGCATTTGGACTATACGCAGCGATGGTGCATGGCACTCGTGCCCAGAGCCACGGCCCCGCTGTCCATTGCCCAAATGGCTATATCACTGTCTCTACAGTGTAGCTGCGCTGGGAGAGGTCATTTCCTAGGCACAACTTAACAGATACAAGCCATGGCAGTCAAAAATTGGCCTGATAGGACACCAGGTGGCAAGGAATAAGGAAGAGTAAAAGGCCTGCATGATTTGAGGGCAGCCTGAAGGTCCATGGGAGGCAGAGAATAAATAGCTTCTACATATTGTTTGCCAAATGCACCTACTGAAATCTCATTTTAAAAACCCCCAGCCAACACACCAATAAGCAGGTGAATAAATGGTTGCTAGCAGGTGCACAAAACCATAAAAAAAAATCTTGCTTTTCCTGCACAGTCCCATCCTTGATGGCTGTTCTTGCTGATTCTATCCTGCCATGCCAAGATTGCTTCAGCGCCTGCCCTTTGAAATGCAATTATCCTCCTCAGAGGAGTCCAGAGACTCTGGGTCAGAGAGAGTTCTGCAGGTCACCAAGCTATTCTTCCAATGGCCAAGGAAGCAGTGCAAGCAGAAGTGATTTCCAGAGGCTTCAAGAAAATTCCCCAGGAGGAAAGTGTGTGTCAAATGGGAAAAGAAAGCTCCAGAGAACCCAAGATGATAATGGCCCATGTCATGTTCTATATAACACACTGAACTTTGTCCCAAGAGCATTAAGTGCAATTTACCTTACTCATGAGTGTAAACATTAGTGGTGAGTAGCATTGTTCACTGCAATTTTATCTCCATGTTTAACCTGTTTTGACCTACTGGAGAATTTCTCCAGCATCCCCTTCACCTTGGGTGATGTCTGGAGAACTTAGGTACCATAGCCTGATTCTCTGTCCTAGAAGATTCTGCCTCTCTGCCTTACGTGCTTTATCCATTCATTCACTTGTGGTGTGCCCACTCTCAGCCAGGCTCTATAGTAAGGCACCACCAAGGCGACAAAAGGCAATTCGACACAGCCATAACCCTCAAAGAGGAAAGAGCTGTAAAGAAAAGTTTTGCCAAATCTGAGTCTTCCCCAGCCTCAGGAACTACAAGTAGAGATGAGGCCACTTAATGGCAGTGACCTATTTCTCTGCTGCTGACTCCCGCCTGCTGATGTAGGAACATCAGGCTCAGTGTCAGTGTTAGTGTGTTCAGCAAAAAGTTTCTGGCAGGTTTTACTCTTATAGCCACCCTCCCCTGTCCCCCCTTCTCTGTGAGGCTTAGACATGAGGGAATTGGGGAGCTGAACTGGGGAGTTACCCCAACCTGCATTCAGTAGATGGGGGACATGAATCCAGGCCTGTTTGATTTCAGGGCCTGAAATCTTAACTCTACACTCGCCACACATTTAAAGTTTTGCTTATTTGTGAATATGAACTTTCGAGTGGATTTTTTTCCCCTTTCATTACACATTCCAAACTTGAGTTAGGAGTGTGGGCATAGGGGACATTGGAAGAGAAGGCAATAAAAAAGATAAAAGCCCCATGCTCATATAAAGCCAAGTTTACAATCTCTCAGCTGTGAAAACTTAGAATTAGGCTTTTTACAAAGCATGTCCCAATTCTGAGTGAAGAGAGTACCCAGAATTTGCCAGCAGAAACACTAGACACTGACAAGGCAGGCTCTGAGCTACAGAGTATAAAGTACTCTACAGTCTGTTCTCCACTTTTATTTTTAGATTCTTTTCTGTGAAACAGTGGTAGCTGAGGCTGCCTGCAATCCCTTCTTGGAATACATTCTGCCCTATTTTTCTCCCCTAAGACTATGGTTCCAAATTCATCTAATTACTTCCTATGCAGCATTAAATCAAGGTAGCTTCAAAATGGAGATGACCCAGTGAGTTTAATTATTCTCTAATGGGCCTCACTGTGGCAAGGGTGTGTTTACTACGTAAATAACCATTCTGGAAGACAGCAAGGGATTTTGTTTTTCTTTTGGTTTGTTTTATAAAGACAGTATAAGATGTGTCTGGGTTTTAAACCTTGAATGCCATCTATTTTAAGCAACGGTATACTACAACAAAAACTGTTCTCAAGAACTCGCTCAGAATTTTTTTTCCCTGTCTTTTGTAAGAAAGACTGAGTCTGACTTTTAGGGAAATTGAATCAGGTATCAGCTGTCACCCCTATCAAGCTAGTTCACCCCAATGACTCTTGTTTTTCCATGAAAATCATTGATGTGTTGATAAACATCGGTGCTATTTACTGTGGGGTTAAGCTAGACCACAGCAATGCATGTGTTCAAATGAGAAGAAGACAAATTAAAGTGTAGGAAAAGGAAGTCTGTTGGCCTTTTATCATTTGTCTCATGTCTATTTGAAAAATCAAAATGTTATTTCTCTTTTGAGTCCTTCTGCTCAATTTCTGTTTTACTTTCCCATGCTAAAAGAGAAACAGTATGACTTCAAAGGGAAGAGTCCCAATTCTCTATAAAATGACTAACTCTTAATTTCCAGGTATTTATTTCTACCCCATATGCAGAAATGAATCCACAGCTCGATTGTTGTTTTTCCTGTTTTCTCTTAATAACGGACAGACTTTCTGGAAAGGCTTTGTTTATGCGTGTCACAAGGAAGTGGAATCTATTGTTCCAAGATTGCTATGTGTCATGAAATAGCATCAGTCTTTAGTGCCCATTTTAGTTTGCCAACACACTGAACACCACATGGCGAAGGTCAAGAGAATGGTCAAGAGAATCTAGGGGTCTCTGGAAGGAAGCCTTCCAATTTAAGAGGGATTTGCTCATTTCATTTTCCATTCATCTACTCTTTCATCCTTGAAAAGAATATTTAATCTACTCATACCAAATTAGAGATTAGAAGAGGATTTGTGCTGAACTGAATCCATTTAAGGGCATGGAGTGCACTGAGACAATGAGAACTAGTCAGGAGAAGGAAGGACAGCGTGCTGGTAGGCAACGTTCATTCGTGCTCTTCTCCCTGTTACACACATGGCAGGCCTGGCTACCTCTGCTATTCTGTGGCTCTTTGGCCAAGATGCCAGCATTTCCCATCCCTGACTAAGACAACAAAGGAGAGGTGATGAGATTGTCAGTTCCTATATAGATTAAGAATCCTCACAGGGTTTATTAGTGCCATAGAACAGCAATGTCCTGCAAACTGGAGACCTGAGATCTAAGTCAAGATTGTTCATATCAAAGCAAAAGCAAACAGACACAAGTAAAACAAGAGCAAATCTTGAGACTGCCAACAAAATGGTAGTTATCAGAGGGGAAGGAGGGAGGGAATAGTGTGGTGATGGGTGGTGATTGGACATTTGGTGGTGGGTGTGGCACAAAATATACAGTTGCTGAAGAGAGAAACTGTATACCTGAAACCTCTATGTCGTTGTAGAGGGGCAGGAAAGACCAGGACGCACAGGTTGTCTATGGAGCTGCACAGACAGGTCAAAAGGGAAGGAGTCCTGGAGCCCTCGGTGGCTTTTATACTTTTAATGGACTCTTGTAGGGAGGCAACCAGGTGCAGGGCAAACCTTCACTCTCTCGGGCTCTCTGGCAGCGTCTCAGGGTCTCTGCTGCACCCTGAATGGTCCTCTGCTCCACCAACCGCTCTGCTGCTGCGCTGCTTCCTCTGCTCTAAGCCCAGTCTCTGGCCCAGGTGCGCCCACTCACACAGGCCCACACCCCACTCCGGGTGCCCGCCATTAGGCATGCGCGTAGGCCTGTGGAGGTCCATCTTTGGGGGGAGGGCGGAAAAACCTGACAGTTCTCATTACCTACAGTTGTAAACTAATATTACCTCAATTAAAAAAAAAAATCATACAGGGCCTCCCCAGTGGCGCAGCGGTTAAGCGCTGCGCTGTGGAGCTGTCGCCAGCAGCGACGCGAGTTTGATACCCGGCCGGGGAGAATCCCACATGGCGTGGCAGACCCCTTCTGCCTCGCCCGCTGCTCCCCTCAGCAGTGTATTTCTGATCTGCCTGTTCTGCTCCCTACTCTGTCTCTGGTGAACCCTCTCGCCGCCCCACGCCTCTGGCCTGTACCCCAGCTTATATGTATAAATAAAAAATAAATCTTAAAAATAAATAAATAAATACTTATAAAAAAACATATATTTGTTCATCTCTCACCTGAGGACCTCTGAGTCAGCTTCTTTATCTTTCAAATGAGAAAGCTGAATAAAAGATGATCTCTGCAGTACCTTTCTGTTCTAGTAGCCTGTAATACTTCCTTTCTTCTCCTCTGCTTCCTTTGGTTTGAAGCAAATCGCTGAGTCCAAGGGGATGTCTGGTTTAGTGCCTCTGCTAAAAGACAGCTGGCTTATATGAGGCACGGGGGCTCCATGCATATGCCCTGAGCATATGTGTGGCCAGATCCACCTTTGATTCCTGGGCAAAGCAGCATTATCTTCACCAAAACTCTATGGAAATGTGTCTGTCCTCTGGGGCCAGGACTGGAAGGTGTTAAGTCGTCCTTCCAATCTGTTTTATGATCTCTTCTGCTTTTTATTTGTGTTTTTGGCCTGGGTAATGGTGGCAGCTACACTTTCCCTTTGTGCATGCTTTCAATTCAGGTATTAGTATTAGTTAAATACTGTTGTGCCGGCATGCGCAAGGCAGGTTCACTATCTATTCGGGCAGATGGATAAAGGAGAGTCTTGGAGCCCTTGGTGGATTTTTCAGGTTTTAAAGCTCTCAGGGAACCAGGTACGCAGTTACACCAGACAGGGAGGCTGGCATGCAGGGAGCCAGGCAGGGGCGGCTGGGAAGCAGGCAGGCAACCGAGCCTCTCAGCCCCCCACAAATATTTACACTCTTTCTCTGGGCTCTCTCACATTGTCTTGTGGTCTCGCCTCTTCTGTAGTCACGCCACTGGTCTTCTCTCTCACTGTCCCTGCTGCCGTGGCTTTTAACCCCACCTCTAAGCTCAGGTGGGCACACCTATACTCCAGGTGCCTACAATCAGTCATTCGTGCCCCACACCCACACTCCCAAGCGCCTTCTGCATTAATATGTAAAGGCCACAGGTGATGGCCACAGAGGCTAGTGGCATAAAAAGTCTCATTAATTAATTTACCCTACAAATAACCAAGCGCCCACTATTGAACCGGAGGTCAAGGTTGGTAAAGATGTGTTTGCGTGTGCGTGTGCGTGTGTGTGTGTGCGCGCATTCATTCTCAAGGAATTCAAGGAATATAAACACATACTCCTTGGGGAAAGATGAGTTTTACACAGGGAATAATTGTATAACGGCCAACATTTGTAAGTGAGCCACATCCAAGACAATTAAATACTATATAATAGAAGCTGCATCAGTTATCATGGGTCATCAACAAGGAGAGGAGAGGTAATGATTTAAGGAAGATTTCATGAAGAAATATGGTTATAATTGGTTCTTGAATATTGGGTGGGATCTGAATAGGTAGAAATGTGGGAAGGTCTTACGGAATGGGGTTGCAACCTGAGAGAAGTTACTGTATTAATTAAGGTTCTTTTGGTTTTTAGGCAATAAAAATGCAGAGCTTTGCTACTCAAATGTCACCTCTAGACCAGTGATGTCCACATCGTTAGGGAAATTGTTGGGAATAAAGCATTTTATGATCTGCCATAGACCGACTGAACCAGAATATGCAGTTTAACAAGATCTTCAGGTGAGACATGTGCACTTTAAAGTTCGCCTCAATTAGAGTAGTCTAACTGTTCTTAGTCTTGCAGGCATATTGGTGTCGCAAAAAAAAAAAAATCCAGAAATAGTAACATTAAAATTACCAGATCAATAAGTAGTATTTAGTACGCATTCATTGTACATGTAAGAACAGTTTGCAAACTGGGAGCTTTCAAATTCAAAGACTGATGAGATGCTCAGGGGCATAAACTTACAAGATGGCTTCTAAACTGAAATAAAGAAGGCATTTACCCCTTTACCATGACTGGTTGTTACAAAAGGGGTTTCTAGATGGCAGGGGGTTGGTTAAAATTGATTATTTCATATCATTTTTAGGAGAACAGTTTAAGTTCCTTTTATGATTGTCAGCACATTCCCAAGAAAAAAAGGCAAATTAAGTTTTGCTTATGTTCATGGTATAAGATAGATTTAGTTTTGTTTGCGTGGCTTAGGTTGTCTGCTCAGGGAATTCTATGATCTGGTCTCCGTGTTTCACTTAATTTCAACATTGTGATCACCTGGGGTATTTAAAAACAGTATACTCACATTGACCTTGAGCTAGCTTACATCGTGGGCAGTGAAGGGGCATGGTTATTGAAATGTCACTAGAATGTTCTGAGAATTAAGGAACCAACTCAAGGAGGCTAAGGAATCAAGGTAGCTACAGAGATATATCAGGTACATTTCATGAATCTTCTTTCTAGAGAAGTTCTTCTCAAGTTTAACATTTATCCCTAAACTAATCAGCTATGAACAGAAAAAGACAGAAACTTCTGCTTTATGTCCAGGGTTGTCTTCAGAGAATGGAAAATTCTGAGCTGGGCAGCCTCTCTACAGAGTGTGTATTACAAGCACCAGGGCAAAAATGAAAATGGAGCATGCAACCAAATGAGGACACAGAGCAGAAGTTGGTGCTTCCTTTCAGTTGAAGTTTTCTTGACTTTGATAACTAAGCCTTGACCATAATGCTCATGGTCAGAGTTAATCTTATTATTTCATTATTTCATCTGTTATCTTGAAGATTTTATATAAATGGGTAGTTTCTGAAAATCCGTGACAGTACAAGGCAGTATACAATGAAAAACAAATCTGCCTTCCACCCTTGACTATTCACTCCTAGTCTCCCCACATTCCCTACATGTAGGCCACCACAGTTAAGTCTCTCACACACCTTTGCAAAGATCAAAGTTTCTAGCTCTTATTTTGATGCAATAAGTTCCAATGCCATTTGGAGAGTGTAGGGCAGGAAGACACAGGAGCAGGTTCTCTATGGAGCTGCGCAGATGGGTCAAAAGGAAAGGAGTCCTGGAGCTTCGGGGGCTTTTTTGCTTTTAATGGTCTCTTGTAGAGAGGCAACCAGGTACAGGGCAGACAACAGGCGGCTGGGAGGCTGGCAGGCCTCCTGGAAAGTCTTTCCATAATCATATGATTTATGGAAACTCTCTGTAGGGTAAACGAAAAAGTCATCAGATTTTCCTGCCCTCCCCTCAAGGATAGACCTCTGCATGCCTACACGCATGCCTGATGGGGGGGCACCTAAAGCAGTGTGTGCCAGCCTTCCAGCCCCTGGGGAATCTTCACTCTCTCTGGGCTCTCTGGCGTTCTCGTGGTCTCTCTGCTGCACCCCGAACAGTCCTCTGCTCCACTCTCTGTTCTCTGCTGCTGCGGCTGCTTCTTCTGCCACTTCTGTTTTTACCACTTCATCTTCTCTGCCTTATAAGCCCAGTCTCTGGGGCAGGTGCGCAGTTCCACACCCTGCTTTAGGTGCCTGCCATCAGGCATTCGTGTAGGCCTGCGGAGGTCTATCCTTGAGGGGAGGGCGGGAAAACCTGATGACGCTTTCGTTCACCCTACAGAGGTTTCCATAAATCATATGACTATGGAAAGACTTTCCAGGAAATAAATTATATGTATGCCATTTAAAATGGAAACTTAAGTAGATAAAATTAACATCATAATACCAACCTTACCCTTGTATCACAGTACTCTCATATGCATTATCTCATTTGATCTTCATATTGATTCTGTGAACTTCTGCATAGCAGGTATTTTCCCCTAATTAAGCAATTTCTGAGGTTCAGGAAGGTTATGATTTGTCACATAATCATGTTTCTCACCAAAATAAAAAACCTTCTAACATATCCTAGGTAAAATTGAAGTATAGTCAAATATTAATTTTCAACACTGCTTTTAGGAGTGCCCCCCTCCAAGCCCCTACTTGGGTTACTGCAATATTGTGATTTATAATATATAAATTCAGATGATAAAAATATATTTCTCATATATTTTCAGTCTTCATCCACAGTTCCTGGCTCACAGCTTTCAAACCTTTGAAATTTCCTAAGTGTTGACAGCGATAAAGGTGTTCCCTGGTATATTAATGAGGTGAATTTGGGGGACAAACCTAAGGATGAGGACTAGTTGCCAGGAGAACTAGTCATATGATTATATATGATTGGAACTTGCAGTCACACACCCTAACCTCCAGGGAGGGGATAAGTTCTGGAGATTGAGTTCAGTTTACAATGGCCAGTGATTTAATTAGTCATGTCTAAGTAATGAAGTCTCCTTAAAAGTCCAAAAGTAGGGAAGGCCCAAAAGAAGGAAGCTCTTTGGAGAGCTACCAGCTGATCATGTGGAGATTTGGGGGACAGTAGTCTGCCTGAAGAGGACATGAAAGCACCATACTATTCCCTCATACCTTGTTGGCTCAATCTCTTCCATTCAGATGTTCCTGAGCTACATCCTTTGTAATAAATTGGGGATCTAGTGAGTGAAAGTGCTTCTCGAGTTTTGTGAGTTACTCTCGCAAATTAATTTGAACATGAAGAGGGGGGTTGTCGCGGCAAGAAGGACACCAAGGAGCACAGGTTCTCTATAGAGCTGCAGAGACGGATCTAAAGGAAAGGAGTTCTGGAGGCCTCGGTGACTTTTAAACTTTCAGTGGTCTCTTGTTTAGAGAGGCAACCAAGTACAGGGCAGGCAATGGGGCCAGGGGGCAAGCCTCCAGCCCCCAGCAAATCTTCACTCTCTAGGGCTCTCTGGCAGCGTCCCGTGGTCTCTCTGCTACACCTCCAACAGTCCTCTGTTCTACACTCTGTCCTCTGCTGCTTCTGCTGCTGCTGCTGCTTCTTCCTCTGCTTATAAGTCCAGTCTCTGGCTCAGGTGCGCCCATTCATGCACGCCCACACCCTATTCCGGGTGCCCACCATCAGACATGTGTGTAGGCCTGCAGAGGTCCATCATTGAGGGGAAGGTGGAGAAACCTGATTAAAACTCCTGTTTACCCTACAGGGGTCCTCAAAATCTCTGAGTGATATGTAGCCAATTGGTCAGAAGCACAGAAGTACAACCTCATTTTGCAGCTGGCACCTGAAGCCTGAGGAGAAGGGTTTGTGGGAACCTCTAATCTGTAGCCAGTTGGTCAGAAGGAAAAGAAACAGCTTGGGCTTATGGTTGTCATTGGAAAGTGAAGGTGGTCTTGGAAGACTAAGCCCTCTGCCTGTGGGAACTAATGCTATCTCTAAGTAGATAGGGACATAACTGAGTTGAATTCTGACACTCTCTTGGTATCTGCAAATTACTTGTCAGTGTGGGGATTACTTCCACATGCCCACCTTGTAATTGAGTTCAGGAACCTTACATAGTTATCCCCTGGTGTAGAGTATCGAACCCCTTTCACCAGTTAAAACATTCATTGGGTTTTTCCAGGTCCAGCAACTATGATTAGCTAACCAAGCTCAGGTAATGATGGCAAGACCTTGCAGTTAACTAGAATTTTCCAGTTTATCACACAGTTTAATGTCCAGGCAAATATTGATTAATCCAACAAATACTCCAACCTCCTTTGTGTGTCACCATAGTAAACAAGGCAGGCACGCTCCCCAGTGCATGGATCTTACATTCTACTCGGGGGAGGACATAGAAGATCAGTAAAGCAAATTTTAGGTGAGGATGAGTACTATAAAGAAAACAATACAAAACAACATGTGATATGACAGAGAATGATCCCTGTAGGGTGCTCATTACTTTAGATTGGATTTGGGGTGACTTTCTGAGATGACCTCTGAGCTGAGCATTGAATTTAGTTTTGACTCTGTGCCACTTACAAGCTATATGTAACTCAGGCATCAGTTAACTTATTTAAGTATTAGCTTGTTTCTCTGTATATCATTGCTTATATGTAGTAATATAATAATGATATCTGCCTATTTGTTTTATTTTGAAGATTAAAATGAGGTAACATATGCATAGAATTACTCACAGTGCTTAAAATGTAAATGCCCAACAAAGAATAGTGTGTGATTATCTATGGTTTTATTTTGTCCTTGTAAGCAACCCAGCAACCCATTAAATTGTGCAAAGTGAGGATTATCATGTCTATTTTTAGTTAAGGAAATTGAGATTTAGAGAGGTAAAATAGTAATGGGTCACTCAATGTGATAACTCACCCAGATTATCTGTTTTCAATTAAATAGAGAGTTCTACTTGCAATGCAGTTTTTAAGATACTTTGGCAGGCTAAAGAGCAGGGAGATTTGGGGACAAGCAACGGTTTTATGCTCTTCAAATCAGAGTAAGGTTTGCTTTCCATTGTCAGGCTTCTGGAGAGGTATGAAATAATCATTTTAATGGTCTCTAGAAACAGAGTCATTACAGGAGATCAGTAACACTAAATACAGTAGGTATAAAGCAACTTCATTGGGTTACTTGAAAGTGTGCAACATCGTTGGCTCCTGAATAATAAGGAATACTCATTCATTAAAATGAACACTCTCCTGTGAAACTCTAAGCCATTTTTTGCTTAGCCCAGTGTTTTTAATCTAACAGAGTTAGAAAAAATTAATTCATATGTGCTCAAATCATTACCTTTTTATATTCAACAGTATTTGACATATAGGATCTATAAAACTTGTGTTATTACAAACTGATAGGCTGTGATGGTGCATAATAAAGTTAAAGCAATGTTCGCAGGAACAATTCACAACCCTAGGACAAAATAAGCAATCTTCTTAGTGAAATAATCTGCTCTAAAGGGGAAGGCTGTACATGTCTTCCATGCCCGCTAGAGAGGCACACAGAACATTCCAGTTGGTACCCCTATTAAATATAAAACCCCCATTAGGGAAGAATCTGGGGACAACTTTCATTCAAGGGAGGTCCAACTCCCTGCCTCAGGTAAGGTCAGGGACCAATGGGGGGAATGAATTTAAATAGAGTATATACACCTAAGACAGTCCCTTTTTGTTGGTCCATGTAATAACAAACATACAATGTTAACTATATGCCAGCCTTCATCTGGGGAATTTTACAGGAATTAACAAATTCAGTTATCACAGCACTCTTACTAAAATAATCACAGTGTCCTAGTTTGTTACCACTGCCATAACAAAATAACACAGGGGCCTCTCTTGTAGCATAGGGGTTAAGTCTCAGTGCTGTCACTGCTAAGGCCTGAGTTCAATCCCCGGCCAGGGAGCTAAGCCACATATGGTGCAGCAGACCTCTCCTGTCTCGCCTGCTGCTCCCCTCAGCAGTGTATCTCAGTCAATCCGCCTGTTCTGCTCCCCACTCTGTCTCTGGTGAATCCTCTCAACACCCCCCCCCTGCCCACCACACACACCACTGACCTACATCCCAGTTCTTGTGTGCATAAATAAATAAAAATAAATCTTTAAATAAACAAACAAAATAACACAAAATAGATGACAAATAACAGAAATTAATTTTCTCAGTTTTGGAAATTGACAGTTCAAGTTCAAGGTAATGACAGGGTTGGTTTCCTCTGATACTTCTCCTCTTCTTGCAGTTGACTGTCCTCTTACTGCCTTTTTGTGTGGCCTTTCCTCTATACATACACCCCACTGAGTATTCCTTCCTGTTCTTATAAGGACACCAGTTATGTTGAATTAGGGCCCCACCCTAATGGCCTCATTTTGATTGAGTTACCTCTTGAATGATCTCATCTCTATATAAGGTTACATTATGAGGTACTGGGAAATTGGACTTCAACATAGAAATTTGGGGAAGATAAAACTCACCCCATAACATACTGTTGCTATCTTTGCTTTAGAAACAAGAAACTGAGGAGTTCCAGGGGATGAAGTAACTTGTCCAAGGCAACATACTAACAAGTGGCAGAGCTGAGATTTGAACCCAAGAAATTTGGCTCCTAAGCTAATATACTTTTACCACTATCTTACAGTACTGTGGGCCAGGAAGGTGGGGGTTTTCTGTCTCCCTCCTTGAATTGACCACTCATAGAATGGATAATCTGCAGTTTCTTATTCTATATAAGATAGAGCCAAACATATGATGGTCATTACTAATGGAATTATATTGTTTTGAATTTGGAAGACAGCAGAGGGCAAAATACCAATAGTGGGCAGTCACTGGAAGGGGGTATCTCTGAGGGATAAACTCCTCCTTTTTAAATCATAGTATCTCCACCTGGGATGCAAGAAATTCTGTGAAGAAGAGAATGAGGGAAACTTGACTTCTCTCCCAGGTCCCCAACATCTTATCTTCAAAGACCTCTCACTGACTAGGTATGTTCCACATTGGTCTTGCTTTTTGTTCTCTGTGAAGGAGAAAGCAAAAGTCATGACAGGACTTGTCAGAGAAGATAGTAAAGGTGGCCTGAAAACCCTAAAAATTCTGCTTTAGAGATGACATTATAGGTGCAGAGGGGAAATTTCCCCCTACATCCTGACATTCTTCTTGGGTTAGTCAAGTAGTCAAAACATCAGAGACATTAGGTGGAGAAAAAGATCTAATTTAATTATACATTAATTAATTAATTATACATTATGAAATATCTACATTCATGTAAATTCTTAAGTAAATGGGACTGAACAATGGTTTTTATCCTGAACTGAGGAATAGGATAGGGGCTTGGGGCTTCAATGAGAGAGGAAGTGCACTCATATAATGAAAGGCCCAATGCTCTATAATTGCATGTTTGCCCTGCCATATTGATAGGTTTCTTCAATAGAAGGGTTATTTCTGGTAAAAAACAAAAAAACAAAACAAAAACAAAAAAAACTAATTCTGGGTAATACTCCCAAATGTTATGCTTCTAGGTAGTGAAGAAGTAAACGTTTCTCTTAAGCCTGCAGGCCTCCACTGACCTTAGCTTAAAATAATCCACATACCAAAGTGACACGTCTTGAGAAGCTTGTTCTGGACATCTTGGGTAGACCTATCCAAACATCTTAGGGAGGCCTCCTTCAACATCCTAGCTACATGTCTGATTTCTGAACAGGTCACATCCTGGCTTGCTTGTTCAGAGTTACTTGAGCTGATGATATCAACTGTGGCTGCCTCCATTCTTTCTGAAGAACTGTTTGTTTTATTAAAAGATAATTAACATATAGCATCATATTAATATGAGGTGTGTAACAATGACTCAATATTTGTAAACATAGTGAAATGGTCACCATAATAAATTTAGTTAACGTCCCTCAGCATACATAGCTACAAATGTTTTCTTTGTGATGAGAATGTTTAAGTTCTACCATTTTAGCAACTCTCAAATATACAATTATAGTATTATTAATTATACCTACAAGGCTATATATTTCATTTCCATGAGTTATTTATTTTAAAACTGGAAGCTTGTACCCTTTGACCCGCTTCACCCATTTTCTTCACTCCACCCCCACCACTGGCAACCACCAATCTGTTCTCTGTATCTATGAGTTCATGTTTTGGGGGAGACAGGGTAGGAGGATTCCACATATCAGTGAAACTATGTGGTATTTCTCTTTATCTAACTTATTTCATTTACCATAATGACCTCAAGATCCATCCATGATAACCTTTTTGCAGCTGAATAATACTCCATTTTATATGTACATATATATATGATAAATATATCATGTTTTCTTTATCCATTCATAACTTGGAACTTTGTTTCCATGTTTTGGCTATTGTAAATAATGCTGCAACAAACATGGGGGTGCAGCTTTCTCTGAAGAAATATTTTAAACAGAATCTTCTTTTTTCAAATAGAAGTAGGCAGTTGAAGAGCAAAAGAGTGCCCAGGTTGAAATTTGCATATTCTGTAACTCTAAGAAACCTGCTTTATGCAGGTATTCAGGCACTGCTAAGATGGTTTTGAGAAACATTCGCCAGTGACTTCCAATGACCATATATTTCTAGGATTCTGGGATAAATTCATTATCATAAAGTGCTTTGAAATGATAAAGTCCTTTTAGATTTCCAAATGCCACATCTGAAAAGATTTTTAAATGGCCATGTTTCTAAACATTGACCTTTTCTGGACAAAGAAGTTAAGAAATTAAAAAATTATAATGAATAAAATCTACCTATTGGCTAATTCCAATAGGCTTTTTCTGGGTTATGCTTCTCCCTCTGCCATTGATAAGAAATGACCTTGCCAATCTATTCTTGAATTAGCAAGCTGAACGAATATTAGAGATTATTAGCCTGGCTTCTTCATAAAACGTGGAGAAACCATTTAATAAGCTCCAGAGTGTGGGGGATGTTTTTTCTTGTTCACTGCTGTCTCTCCAGAGACTAGCACAATATTTAGCCTATGATAGCTATTCAATAAGTAGTTTCAAATGGGGAAATGATTAGGGACTCGTATGGCTGAAAAACACCTTAAGAAAGGCCATATGATTAATTTCCCTAACTTTTTAAAAGCTGTATGAAATCCTCTACAAAATACACATTTATCCTGTTGCTGAAGGCTATCAAAGAGGGAAATTTTACAACCTTTGTAGTAAAGTATTCCACGTGCTAATGACCTTCCCTGATCAGAAATCTCTCTCCGATAGATTCTGTCCTTCATTCCCAAGCTGATTCTTTGAAGACCAATGTTCAATTGCACCTCTGTCATCTTTGTCTAGCCTGAAAAATCTTTACCATTTTGACTTTGTAGTCATCTCCATTTCTCCTTTAGGATCTGCAAGTTTTTCTTGTCCCTCTTAAGTACTGAAGTCACTCTGAATGTACAGAGGTCAAATATTAAAATCATTACAAAAATGTAAATGGGATTTAGATAAAATCAATTTCAAATGCAAAGACATGGAAGAATGATGAGAATAAGCTTTTTTAATTATAGCAGTACTTTTGAATGGAAAGTTGGCAAAAGGGGAGAGTGAAGAAGAGAAATATTTTTTAGTTTTCCTCCACTTTCCCACAAGAATTTTATTCAGTCCCTCTTACAGTCTCTGCCTGACAAATCTCTAGGAGTGTGCTATTTCAAATGCATTGTGGTGCCTGTTAGTTCAACTGCAAATTGTCACCTCTCTCTCTTGGGAGTACTACTGCCTAGTAAGACTGAAGAAAAATCAAGAAAATCATTTCTAATTACTGAAGTACTGAAACTGATCAGAAACATCACAAATCCAACCTCATTTCTCAGTGGAGAGGCAGTCTCAAAGTTGCCGGCTGCAGTCTTGATTAGCAACAATAGGTGGTTTTTAAGAATATGCTGTTTTCGCCAAAGACGATTGTAAATTGTGGGTAAATTAGAGGAGATGATAAAGGAGGTTTCATACCTTAATGATAAGCCGTCATGGGGTTTCGTTTATTTATACAGCTTGAATGCTTCAGAAAATTGAATTTTTATTGTTTTTGTACCTTTCATTTCTAAACCTCAACCCATTCCTATGGGGGAAAAATATTGCATAATGCACAGCTTGCTAGCTAATGCACACACTGAAATGCAGAGTGGACACATGGTCTGTCAGTATTGGATAGTTTCTTAGCATTTTGGTTCTTTTGAAAGCATTATTTCCAGTGCTTCCCTATGTCTAAAGGAAAATATAAGTGAAAATGAAAATAGGTGTAGTCCTGGGAAGCCGCAAAATTATTAAGGAACCGACTTTCCCCTCGTTTTTTTCTTTGTCAGAATTACACATATACAAAGATTAAAGAGTCAAATAATACAACATAGTACTATAATAATAAAATAATTTTATCATGTAATATGATGCTATAATAATGACAAACAGTGGTCCCTTGACCTCCTCCATAACCGATATCTTCCTCCCTGCAAACAGCTTTTATCTATGTGAGTGGTTCTTTTGATATATAATGCCATGAGGCAATTACTCTAAATCATGTTGTCCAATCGAAATATAATGAGAACTACATGTTTGCATTGTAAATGTTCTAGCAGTAACATTTAAAAAGTCAAAAAAAATTGCAAAATATTTTATTTAACTCAGTATGTCCAGAATATTATCATTTCAAGATATACTCAATAAAAAACATAATGAGATGTTTTATATCTTTTTTTCCCATACTAAGCTTTATAAGATCTTGTTCATAGTTTGTATGTATAGCACGTCTCTATGTGGCTGTTAAATTTTCATCAGAAATATTTGATCTGTGTTTAGATTCCCTATCATTTGAGAAAGAAGATTCACATACTCAAGTTTTTCCAGACACACACGAAAGCTTTCCAGCAACTAAATTGAGTACAAGATCTTTAAATTTTAATTAGTTAAAATTACATCAATTTAAAAATTCACTTCCTCATTGTACTAGCCACACCTCAAGAGCTCCATTGTCACCTGTGTGTAGTGCCTATTGATTTGGACATTATAGGTCTGAACAAAACGCTTATATTGTTTGGTAGTTTTTAGTTTTAGAGATAGTTTTAAGTTTTAGAGATAATCTATTAATAACCTGCAGTTGAAAAGAAGACTTAACTCTCTCTTATCATCTCCAAACACACAAATAATACTCTTACTATTTTCCCCATCCTTCCCAAATCATTACATCATTTATTAAATCACTGTTTGTAACTAACAGTTACACTTGTTTTCTCCCTTAGGTTTCTATGTATTCATTCTTTCCCATATAGAAAAATAACTCCATTAATTCAGATATATCAAATAGTCTATCAACTTCATGGTCCTGGAAGAAACACCTACTGTCATAAGCTGTAATTTTTCTCTTAACTTTTAGAAGGTTTCATCATTTTCTAGACTCCAAAACTGCAATTGTGATTTTTGTTTTTTTGCCATTCTGCATTCAGTTCCTTATCTCTGGAAGCTTTTAGAGTTGTTTTTTTTTTTTGTCCCTGGCATGCTGAAATTCCATATTAATATGCTTTAACAATGGGCCACTTTGACCTGGAGATTTATTTCTTTTAGGAGTGGGAATTTTTATTGAATTATTTTCTTTGATTTCTCTTCACTGCATAGTATCTCCTCTTTTTCTGTAACTCCTTAATATTTTAATGTTGGAATTTTTCTACCATGACCTTCTGCTTCCATAAATCTTTCTCCCTTTTTTATCACTGTCATTTTACCCTATATTTTCAAAAATACCTGATGACACTATCTTTAAAGCATTCTACTCTTTTGAGTGATTTTATTTTCATTATAATTTCTAATTTGTAAGATACCTTTCTTATTCTGCGTGTGTGTAAATCTTGTTATTGTCTCATAGATCATTTTTATACTTATAATTCACTGTTTAGTCTGTTTCTCCCCAGTTCTTTTTTTTTAAGATTTATTTTATTTATGCATATAAGAACTGGGGTGTAGGCCAAAGTTTCAGGGTGGGGGGTGAGAGGATTCAACAGAGACAGAGTGGGGAGCAAAACAGCCAGATTTAATGAATACACTGCTGAGGGGAGCAGCAGGTGAGACAGGAGAGATCTGCTGTGCCATGTGGGTCAGCTCTCTGGAGGGGAGCGAACTCATGCCACAGTGGCTGGTGATAGTTTGATAGTGCTGAGATTTTAACCCCTGTACGACCAGAGAGGCCCCTCCCCAGTTCATTTTGTTCTCTCTCTCTGTCTCTTTCTCTCTCTCCACACACACATGTTTTTGTCTCCGTCATTTTTATAAGTAATTTTCCTCAAATGTCTGGTCATCCTTGACTATCTGTTTACATTGAAGAGTGAGAAACTGAAAAGTCAGTTACAAGCTTGAAGCCTGTGTGTTTCATTATAAAGTATTCTGCTTGAGTTATTTCTTTGGGACCCCCTGATTTCAGTATTTTTAGATCTTGCCTGTTATGTTGATTAGATTCACCAAAAAACAACAACAACAAAACCACTTTAGAGTTGCTGCCTAGATAATGCAGTTCTGAAAAATGAGTGAAGAGAGTAGGCTGGGGATCTCAATATTCAAATACTCCCGTCTTCAGTATAGTACCCAACCCTCAAATTTTACTAATGCTCCCTGCCCATAACCTCCCTTTTATCCTTTACAAAGAAAAAAATCCCAATCTTCTGTCAAGGTATGGAAAGCTGTGCTCCAGTGCATTGAGAGGAAAGAGGGATTTTATAATCTGATTGTTTCTTAATGTAAAGTTTGAAAATGTAATTTCAATTGTTTCTCTTTCCCCTTATCAATTTAAAACTGGCTTTTCTTGGGGTTTCTGAATCAGGTACTACTTATCCCTAAGGTTCCCAGCTTCGAATATTTTACTGCTCTGGGCACCTTTTATGTTAACTTTTTATTGTAAGTTTATGCCTTTTAAAATATCCCTTTAAATTTTAGAAGAAATCCGAGGCTAATCTTTTTCTTTAATCTGTCATTTTTAATTTAAAATCCTACTTGCAATTCTTTTCGTGTCTTTTGGAAACATCATTGATTTTTCTGGTACAAACTGTGTACGAAGCCCTTCTTTTCATGAATCCTTAACCCTTTTTTCTCATTTGTGAAAATTTTCTGCAAATCTCATGTTGCCATGGTTACATCTACCATCCCATCCTTATAGTGGTGGTGCATAGTGAGGAAATAATTTCTGGGTAAGATAAGGTGGCCAAAGAATCTGAGTACATAAATGATACTAGAGAAAATTAAGTAATTTTCATTTTGCACTGTTTTTTCTATAGATAAAAATAATTTAGGTTGGGAAGGGGAAAACAGCAACAGCTAAAGTTGCTTTAATTGCATTCTTCTGATGAGAGTTATTTTCATTTATTTTTATCTTAAGTAATTTTCAAAATGTCACCAAGTTCCACCTTAACTCTCAAGTACAGAACCAGTACTTAGGATTATGATGATATATATGTATATATTTTCTTTTGCTTGCTTACTTGATACTGGGGAAGGAATAAATCTCATATCTCCCTATTTTTTCCCTATAATTCCAAATCTTTATGTTTCTAAGGCTGTTGGATTTTTTTTTTATTATCTTATAGTGGTCTATATGATGCCTTCTCCATGAACTTTACTTGCTAGATCTCCAAGGTATATTATAACATACTAAAATGAGTCCAGTGTATTCTTTGTCACTATACCTTGGTTTTGTGACCATTAGTAGCATCACTTCAGTTGGTTTTCCCAAGGTTAACTTTCCTTTGGTCTGATGGTCAGAACCCCAAAGCCAGACATCTTCAATAACAAGGCCCAGATAACATCTGTCATCCTGCTAAGTGAATTGCTCAGGGATCTTTATACTTTTTGTGAAAGTAGTTAAATAGTTTATTAAAGAGCTGGAAGCACTGCTGTAACTGTAATCTCCATAGAAAGGGGAGATTCCAGGTTTCCTGCCCCACCGGAGGAGAGGTGCGCCTGAGCTGAGAAGGGGAGCTAGAAAGGACTGGGGAAAGGATTGGAGGATGATTGGGGGAGCAGAGAGATGTATGAGGAAGAGGCCATACTTGCTTCTCATCCTTGAATTTGCACCAAGGACTTGGGGGACATGGAATTGAGACGCTTGGAAGAGATGTGGGTGAGAGACTGGTGGGAGGCTGACAATGGCAGCCTTTATCTTGACTTTATTTTAATTTTGCTCTTTCCTTCCAGCCTTGCCGGCCCCTTCTGGCTCTTCCCTATGGGTCCCTACCCGAAGGTGCCTTAGACTTGTGGCAGGCTTTCAGGCCTAGGTGGCCCCACTTTGGGCAGACCCTGTTTGGCAGGGCATTTACCCACAAGGAATGGGCAACTTTGGGTGTTTTACTAGGAAACTAATTTAACTATATTCTTTCTCTTATCTCTACTGCACACTAACTGTACTGAAGTTCTTTCCTACTGCAGTCTTAATACACTGTTTTGTCTCTATACGGCAGATGGCAGAACCCATTTAAAGCATGCAGGTTTGGGGTCCCTGGGGTGCCCCTTAGTCTGCCTGCTAACACTACCTTATTTTATTAATTCTGACTAATATACATATTTGCTCTTTTAAAGGCATCTTTAACAGGAATATTTCATATAATCAATGGGTACATTTCCCCCCTTTTTTTCTCACTAGAGAGATATAGACAAAGGGAGAGAGAAAAAGAGAAAATGTTTGTAATTGTTATTGAGGAAATAGAGCAAATTACATGGTGAAGACATGTTCCAAAATAACAAGGTGTTTTTCTCTTCTTATTCTTTGGGTAGGTTTATAGAAAACAAGCAGGGCTTATAGAAGCTGGAGAGTCATAAGGAACTTATTTCAGACTAGCCAAGCAAGGTGAATTGTCTGCCTACGAGGAAAAACAAAACAAACAAACAGAAAAAAAAAAAACACCAAAGAGTAGGTCTCCACAGAGAAATAAATACCTTGGTCATTTTGACCTCCAGTATAAACACCTGATGTTGAGGCCAAATCTGTAGGATGGTATTTTGACTACAAGCTATAATTCAGAGTGATATTTTACAATTAAAGATTCCTAAAACTGATAGCAAAATTGTACATAGACATTTCTTTGAAAAGACAATACTAAAACAAAACAAAGGAAAATCTTAAAACCTATAAGCAGCAAATCCTCTCATTACAGGTAAAGCATTTTGTTATAAATATTTTTTTGAATAGAGTATGCTAATCTTTTCCCTAAAACATGTTTATAATTTGTGCCTTACTGCTGGAACTGTATGGTTTTATCATACTACCACCACCTGGTGGCAGCATACTTAATTTGAGAATCTGCAAGATATTTTTCTTTTTTCTTTAACAGTATGAATATTCTTGTGAAGGTCCTCACTGAAAGACTGGAAGCATGAAGGACAAAAAATCATCACACATACTTATCCACATACATAGAGTCCATTTGTAGGCACTTATTAGTCCAAATCCTAATAGAAACAGACTATTGTAGTCCTTTTCTGCCATTTGTTCACACATTTTATTTTCTTGGTAGTTAGTTTGAAATAATTTGGCCTTGGCATGTGTATTGAATATATTTTTTTTGCAAGTACTATGCAGATTGCCAAGTGTTGTAGATGAGCTTGTGGATTTATATGTATGGCTCATGAATGCTTTGATTAACTTGTTAATGAGACAGGTGGAATCTCATTATTTAAAGTTTGTCCTAATGAAAGAATCTTAAGTATATGATAATGAGGTTGCACAAACAGGGCTTATTATGGACAAAATTTTGAGATGTGAAACTTCTCTTCCATGCCTCGTCTTCTTCCCCCTTTCTCAATACCTCAGATCTCCTTCAGCAGTCTTTTCTCTCTAGGGACTTGTTCTGGTTCTCTCCTTCCTGTCCAGAATATAACTTCTCTCCCACACATCCCCGGAGCCTGCCCAGGGCTTCTTGTGCCACATTTCCCTAAGCCCCACAATCAAATTGAGATTGATCTGCTCTTTATCTTCTCTCAAGCTCCTCAGGATTCTTAATGCAGCAACTTCCAACCTTCTCTCCACTACAATATGTGTGTCTGATTATATTTGCATACATGACAGGACTTCCATAACATACCAAGATTTCTGCAATTGCTAATGTACAATTTGCAATTCTTGCCCACTCAAGAAAGCACATCCAAGTGCAAAGAAGAAGTGGTGATATTATAGGGCTATCCTTCAACCTGCTCTAACTTTACTTTCTAAATCTTTCAAATGTTAGAATTTTTTAATCTACCAGTTTACTTGTGATATATTACAAATATATAATATGTCAAAATAATTGAATACACTATTCCTGTCATGGTCTGACAAAATATAATGACGAGTTAAAGTGAGGATCAAACATTTGCTAAAATAATGTTCAATTACCTTCCTTTTATCAACCAAAATGACTACAGTAGCATGCCAAGGAAGAGAATAACATGCTAATAGATTGTTGGATCTGACAGAGGCTTTTACAGCCTTTCAAATAATATCAGTTTCTTACTCTACCTATGCACAATACTTTCCTCAGTCTTTGTTTAGTAGCCATCTGTTGGATTAATTTCGCAGCACACATTTGCAAAGGATTAACCTGTCTTTGATCTACATGATTACAGCTGAAACTGGTGGCAAAGTTAGACACTGTGACCCCAGTCCCAAGCCAGACTTGCTGAACAAAGAGTGACTGAATTCATTCGGATATGTAGATGCCAAGGAAACCAGTTTCTTTCTGGGTGGTGGGACTAGACCTTGTAATCCCGACTACTGAGGGTGCCACGTTTTTATGATGAAGATAAAAGCAGCAGCCAAACCTAGATTGCAGAGAACAATAAAGGCATCTCAGGTGACAGCTGAGTTCTTATTTTAGTTTCGTCTTGAGGGTCAGTTATATTTTTGTTCATCAGTTCTCTGTGGCACTCATTCATCTGCATTACAACCCCTCCCTTTTTTCCCCTTAAGCTACATTAAGTTGGTTTTATATTGCTACAAGCAAACAATTCATAAGGGATATATATATAGTAGTATAAAATCTTATTAAGTACTTCTACAGAAGCATCCTTGCTGTGATAGGCCCCTGCAGCCCCTGGTGGCTCCAGGGTGTGGCCTGGAAGCAACCCAGCCCTGGTAGGCCCTGGCAGGCAAAGAAGCAAGCCCTATTTTGAGTCATAGATACAACAGGCCTGTCAGAGGCAATGACAGGGCCTGGTCCCTACTTTTTGAGGCTCTAAAGCAGTGAGGCAGAGGGCTACTCTTTCGAAAGATAGCCTACAGGTAAGCTTGGAATTGATTAGCTCTTGGACAGTAGAGAATGTTTCAGACTTCAATAGGGTTGATACCAAGGGGATTCACACTCTATGGAGCTAGATAGAAAGGGGAACCTGAGTGTTGTAATCTGGAGGGACACTGGTACTAGGGCTGTCAGCTTAGAGAAAGGTCCTGGGATGAGTGAGTGAAGATAGTGTGAAGGTACACTCTCTTGAAAGAGGAGAAAACCTTGTAGAGGAGCTGGAATGCTTCACACAGGCAGAATCGCCTGTAAAGATAATATCAGAGCAGGCATTCTGATCTGCATCACCCTTCCTACCCCCTGGGACTGATGTTTCCCATGGGAGGTGCACTGAGAGCACAGAGACTGCTGAGTCATACAAACTCCAGACAGGAGGGATGTCAAGGATGCCACAAACGTAAGTAAATAAATCCATACTAATGTCTGGATACATCCAGACAAGCAACTAGTTTCTTGGCTGACTCAGCAACTGCAAAAATGTTCTGAGTACATACGGAAGCCAATAAAGGTAAATAAATAAGTAAATAAATAAATATCAAACAAAACCATATCACCACCTGTGGGAAAATCAAAATAGTTT
Source organism: Scalopus aquaticus (assembly GCA_004024925.1). Lineage (NCBI taxonomy): Eukaryota > Metazoa > Chordata > Mammalia > Eulipotyphla > Talpidae > Scalopus > Scalopus aquaticus. The sequence goes on from PVIJ01000807.1 coordinate 151,398, forward strand.
AACCTCCTAAGTTACTGATAAAAATATTTTAAAAAATAACAGGGAGATCTCAAGTAACAAAATGAGTAAACAAAAAATATAAACCATGCAAATATGGGTCATCAAGACCATATGACATCACAGGGTGAGAACAACTCTCCAGAACGCAAACACAAAAAGGGTGGAAGATTACTATATCTCCCTATCCTATACAGAGCTCAGAACTGCTATAATAAAGAAACACAAAGAGATGGAAGAAGAAAACTCAGAAAAACAAGTCAAAGAAAGGAATGGAATTCAGAGAAGTGAAAGAGCTACAATAAACTTCAGATAAGTTAAGGAGCTCAGAAATAAAATTGATGAATAAAAGGTAGAAATTGAAGTGTTAAATAAGAAAATACAGAAAGTCAGGAGGTATATCACTTCGTAAATGAGATCTAGAACTCTAGATAAACTCATAAATATAGACTACAACAAATAGAGGATCATATCATGGATCTCAAAGATAGTAATGCACTGAAGATGCAGATGGAAGAAGAGAGAAGCAAGATATGAAAAAAAAAAGAGGTTATTTGAGACTTATCTGTAACCATTAATAAAGCCAACATAAAAAAATGTGTATTACAGAAGGGGGAGAGAGAGGTGCAGAGAATTAAACCTGGGAAAGAAAATAGATATAAAGTCCATAAATCTAAAAGAGGATCTCATTACCTAAATGCAACAAGACCCACAGAAAGACATATAGTAGTAAAACTAGTTCAAGACAGAGTATGGAAGGTGGCTGAAGGAAAAATGGGTAACATAAATATACTCCCATCACGCTTACATCAGACTTCACAGTAGAAACTGTACCCAAGGAGAGAATTGAAAGATGTACAAAAAATACTCAGATTAAAAACTGCCAGCCAATAATATTGTATCCTGTAAGAGTCTCAGATTCCAGATAGAGTCCCACACAAAAGCTGAAGCAGTTTGCAAACACTAGACCTAAGCTCTAAGAAATTTTGAAAGGAGTGCTCCTATCTAAAAAAGCAAATGAAATCCATGAAAAAAAAATAAGAAAATAAATAGAACCAAAAAACTAAAGGTAAGATGGAATTAAGAAATCCCCATATATCAACAATCACTCTAAATGTAAATGGACTGAACTAACAATCAAAAATCACAGTGTGGCTGGTTGGATCAAAAAACAATACCCAACTTTGTTGTTTTCAGGACTCATCTGAGCTCCAAAGATAAACATAGTCTGAAAGTAATAATTAGAAAAAATCCTCCAAGTAAATGTTACCCCAAAACAGGCAGGGAAAGACACAACAAATAAAATAAGCTTCCCATTAAAAAGGTAACAAGAGAGAGTGATGGACATTATATAGTGACTAAGGGAAAAATACATACACTCATCAATATATTGGGTTGTCAGAAAAGTCACGATGCATTTTTGCTTTAAAAACTTTAGCTTTTGCTTTCCCAACAACCAAATATATACACCAAATGGAGGAGGACCTATTTATATAAGACAACAATTAACAAACCTTAAAAATGACATTGGCTGAAACATAATAGTGGTAGGGTCCTTCAGTATCCTACTTACATCACTGTCAATGGACAGATCCATGAAACAGAAGATCTACAAGGAATCAGTAGCCGTAAATGAGAAAATACAACAAATGAGCCTACTAGACATGTTTAGGGCACTATATCCCTCAAAAGCTGAGTGCACATGGGACATTCTCCAGGACAGACCATATATTGGGTTACAAAACAATTGTCAATAAGTTCATGAAATTAGAAATTATATCAAGCATGTTCTCATCACAGCACTACTGGTGGGAATGTAAACTGGCCCAGCCACTATGCAAAGCTGTATGGAGTTTCCTCAAAACACTAAAAATGTTTCTACTACATGATTCAGGGATTCCACTCCCAGGAATCATCCTAAAGTACAAAAAAAAAAAAAAACAATAATTCAAAAGTAAACCTGCACTTCTGAGTGTTTTTGCAGCACTGTTTACAACAGCTTAGATATGTAAATGTAAATGCCCCAAAACAGCTAGGTGGGCCAAGAAGGTGTGGTCTATATACAAAATTGAATACTATTCAGCCATAAAAAATAAATGAATGAACTCATGCCATTTGTGGCTACGTGGATGAAGATGGAAGGGATTATGCCAAGTAAAATAAGTCAGAAGGAAAAAGAGAAATATTGGGTGGTTTCACTTATATGCAGAATATAGAGAAACTGAAAAAAAGGTTTAGGAAAAAGACAAAACCTGCAAGCTGATAATCTGAGGCGTACAGCAAGGAAGGGGGAGGGAGAAGAGTCAAAACAGGTGAGGGAAGAATATAAAGGACTCTGGAGACAGATCATGGGTGCTGCGGCTGTGGGGGAATTATGGGGACTACACCTGAGGGGAGAAATCAAATACTGTCCAAAAATTAACAAGAATATAAGAAAATAAATTAATTTTAAAAATAAAAATAGAACCAAGAATCAACCACAAAGTGAAAACTATAAAAAAAAAAAACCTCTAGTATGTGACTACTACACAACACACTACTAAATGACTATTTGGTTAATGAGGAAATTTAAGAAGAAATTTTGTAAAAACACGGAGAAAAACAAAAATGAAGATATGACTTACCAGAACATATGCAGCAAAAGCAATACTAAGAGAGACGTATGTAGCAACACAGGTCTACATCAAGAGACAAGAAAGAGGCCTCCCTCGGCTCAACGGGTTAAGTCACAGCACTATGAAACTATCCAGAGCCACTGCAGCACGAGTTTGATACCTGGCCAGGGAGATTCGCACATGGCGCAGTAGACCTCTCCTGTTTCGCCCGCTGCTCCCCTCAGCAGTGTATTTCCATCGATCTGCCTGTTCTACTCCCCACTCTGTCTCTGGTAAATCCTCTCACCCCCCCCCCATACACATACCTCTGACGTGTACCCCAGATTGTATGCAAAAATAAAATCTTTTTTTTTTAAAGATTTTTTATTTATACATACAAGCTGGGGTACAGGCCAGAGGCGTGGGTCGGCGAGAGGGTTCACCAGAGACAGAGTGGGGAGCAGAACAGGCAGATCAGAAATACTCTGCTGAGGGGAGCAGCGGGCGAGGCAGGAGAGGTCTGCTGCACCATGAGGGAATCTCCCTGGCCGGGCGTCGAACTCGCATCACTGCTGCCGACAGCTCCACAGCGCAGCGCTTAACCGCTGCGCCACCAGGGAGGCCCCAGAGTATGTTTTGTCTTGATGCAGTGGATGGCAGAACCTATTTTGAGCAGGCAGGTTTGGGGGTCCCTGGGTATCCACTGAAGTACACTGCTGAGGGGAGCAGCAGGCGAGGCAGGAGAGGTCTGCCGCACCATGTGGGATTCTCCCCGGCTGGGCGTCGAACTGGTATTGCGCTGCCGACAGCTCCACAGCACAGCACTCAACCACTGCGCCACCCGGGAGGCCCAAAAATAAAATAAATCTTTTGAAAAAAGAAAGAAGAAAGCGCGCAAATAGATAATCTAACATTATACCTTAAAGAACTAGAAAAAGAAAATTAAGTCAGAAGCCAGTAGAAAGAATGAAATAATAAAAATTGGAGTGGAAATAAAAGAAATACAGGTCCAAAAGTCATTGCAAAGAACAATGAAACAGTTGGTTCTTTGAAAAGTTAAACAAAATAGACAAGCCTCTAGCTAGACTCACCAAAAAAAGGGAGAAAATTCTAAAAACTAAGTGCAGAAATAAAAGAGAAAATACAAGTCATATCATGAATAGAGAATAATTAGAGTGCTATGAAAGTTTTTATGCCAACAAATTGGAAAATCTAGAAGTAATGGAAAAATTCTTAGATTCAAACAACCTCTAAGACTGAATCTGTAAGAAATAGAAAACCTAAACAAACCAATTACAAAAAGGGAAATTGAAATAGTAACCAAAAGTCTCAAAAAAAAAAAAAGTCCAAGACCGTATGATTTTGTTAGTGAGTTCTACCAAACCTTTAAAGAGAAACTAATACCTAAGCTCAAATTTTTCCAAAAATTTGAGGAAGAGGGAACTGAACAAATTGACCACAATCATGGAAACTGAAATAGTCATTAAAAAATATTAAAAAAAAAAAAAACAAAAAACACCCAGGACCAGATGGCCCCCAATGCTCCAGTTCATCCCATCTGGACAAGCCATCGTCCTCCCACACCTGCATGGGAATCTCCAAGCTAGAACCTCCCAGACAAACCCTTTTTTTACTTCTTGATACACAGAAACCATAACATGATTACTGTTGTTTTCAGTCTCTACATTTTGGAGTGATTTTTTTGTAGCAACAGTAACTAGAACAGCAAGAATGACCTCAAAATCTACAGTAGGGCAGGTAAAATATGAATAGCAGACCTCCAGAGGAATTCTTTTCATCCAGTTCTCCAACAGGATAGCAAGATGGGAAAGTATAATTAATAGATTTTAGGTAGAAGCACAATAGCAAATCTGTCCTCACTAATATTGATACTCGTATCATTTGCTCCCAGGAAATTTTCATTTAGTTGTCTTTCATCATTTCCTATTTTCTCGGTGGCATTTTACACTAACATGAGGGTTATTGGCAAACAAGTAAACGGACAAAAGCATTGGAGATCAAAACCACATAGCAAAGGAGATAAGAAAATGCATTACTTTTAGCTATAGTTTTTTTCTTAAAAATACATCTATCTTTTCTTTAAGATAGATAAATCTGGTTCTTTTTTAGAGCAACACCATTTTATTTAGTGTTTTCTGTATCCTTTGCACCCAGATGTGAAATGTGGTGGTAATAAACTATGTAATAGATTTGGTGGTGAAATTGTTACTCAATGATTGTCAGTCTGCAGTGATATATAATCACAAAAATTATGATTATATACAATTGAAGGAAAGGAAAAGGAAGAAGAGAAAAATCAATTTAGAGATAATGGCTTATCCTGCTAATTGACTAACTGACTTAATAGTTACTGTAAGTTCTTCTGATACTCACACGCCCCTTACAAAGTGATTGACTCAAGCAGCAAATTGCCCATGCAGTTAACTGTCACCCCTCTCTAGGATCCAATGTAATGTTTCTATATATAATTAGAGGAAAATTAAGGTCTGGAGAAACATCCATGATGGCATTTGTGGACAAAACAGTGACTTTGCAACCTTTCAACTCTAGCAAGAAAAAAGAATGTCTCTTCCTGATACTTTAAAAATTAAAATGCAGTTACTGATCCTAACCATAGCACTCAGAGAAAATTATTCTACACACTAATTTCCAGGACAGCAACCTAGTTTTAGCTGTTTGACTCAGCATATCCAAATAGTACATGTAAGTTTTACTCAGTATTTTAATTGATTTGCCCAACTACATATGAGGAAAAAAATTGACAGTCTGGGAAACGATATTAATTTTCCCTGGACTCCTAGAACACAGAAGCTGTAATTTGCGGAATGGCACCCTTGCGGTCCGTGAGTTGATGCAGCTTCTCTAAGTGTTTAACTTTCCCTCAGGGAGGAGTCAAAGCCCTTGGAGAATTTGGTTCATTAACAATGAAAGATATGTGAAATTCACTCAATGAGTGTGGAGCAAAAGTAAAATTTGGCTCTTTTGGAGTCAGTTTGAGTCTTTGTCTTTTTGATGCTTCTTTTTCACAACTCTCTGATAAACTATTGAATCCAGGAAAAAAATATAGTACAAGTGAATATGTATGACAAATATTTAATGAATACTAAGTTAGTCCTGCATTGCACGGAAATTTATAACATAATGGTTCTAGTTAAAATTGATTTCTTCCAGAAAATAAGGATTGGTTCCGTCCAAAATAGTAAGTAATAGAGAAATGCCCTGATTTAACAATTATATATTTAAGTGATAAATGCACTTATCGACAAAGTCTGATTTTTTTTATTTCATTATAATTGTCATTAATTAGGATAATTTTAATAAACACATGTCCTGGCTCAAATAGTGCAGAGTTACCACCTTGCTAGCTAACATGATTTCTTTTCAGTTTCAGCTTCATTCATTTCTTTAGAACGTTTTTTGAAACAATTTTGCCTTGAATGGTATAAATAGGAGAAAACCCTGTGTTTACCTCCCCTTTCCCCACTACCCCCTCACCTTCAAAGAGCACCAGTAATTGTGCTTTTTGAGAAGTTCACGTAACATAAACTTGACCATTTTAAAGTGTAAAATTAAGTTTCACCTGGTTCATTTGCAATGTTGTGCTGCTATCACTTCTATTTAGTCCAAAATATTTTCCTCACTCTAAAAGGAATTCCTAATCCCTCCCAACCCTCAATCCATAAAAGACTAATCTGCCTTCTGAGTCTATGGATTTACCTATTCTGGGTATTTCATATAAATAGAATCATATAACGTAGTTTTTTGAGTCTGGCTTCTTTCACTTAGCATGATGTTTTCAAGGTTCGTTCACGTAGTAGCATGTATCAGTATTTCATTTCCCCCCCAATGTATAGTATGTCTTCATTTACCCATTCATCTCTTGATGGACATTTAGACTGTTTCCACATTTTAACTATTGATAGCAGTGCTGCTATGAACATTTGCATACAAGTATTTGCCTTAATACCTGTTTTTAATTCTTTTGAGTATACACCTGGGTCAGAAATTTTGGGTATATAACTGGGTTATTTAACATTTTAAACAACCACCAAATTATTTTCCACAGTGTTTGAATCACTTTACAGTCCCACCCGTAATATATGAGGGTTCAAATTTGTCCACGTCCTCAACAACACTTTTGACTTTTTCATTCTTGTCATCCTAGTAGGTATGAAGTGTATTTCACTGTAATTTTGATTTGGTCTTCCCTAATGACTAGGTTAATGCAGTTGAGTATCTTTTCATGATTTATAGGTCACTTACATATCTTTTTTGGAGAAATGCATATTCAAGTCATCTTGATACTGGGCAAAAGGGGCTTTAAAATTGGCCAAAGGCAGTGCCCAAATTGCTTACCAGTCACTATCTTGGTTCTGCACCCTCATGCACAATTGCAAGACTACTCAGGCTTAGGAAACAATAACAATGGAATTTATTTAACAAACAGGGAAAACAAAGAGTTGCTGAGGCCAGAATATGGCCGTTTACCTTATTTAAAGCAATGTCCAGTCCTTTAAGACCCAAAGAAACAACAAAGGTGACATCTCCTTGCCACTGTGAATATGGAGTTTCTCTTCCAAACAATAGGCCATGTGTCAAAGATGGCGTCTTCCTGCCTCTGCAGACGCACAGCAACCGGACTGTAGGCCAGGTTCCAACTCACGAGGATGACACAGAACACAACTGGGGATGTCCCGGAGCTTCCACGGTGCCCCAGCACAGCACCAGGCCAACAACACTGCAAACAGCAACTACTGCGGCCAGGCGGCCCATCAGACTGCATTCATGCATTTTAGGAAGGCACCCATTTTGGGCCTCTGCCTTCTTCCTTCGGCTGCAGTAAAAACAAAACTGGGAGCAGTTTCCGTCACTCAGCTACTTGCAAAGCCTCCAAAGTCGCTGGCCCCAATCATTGAAGATTCCAAAAACGCTCAATCCAAAACTCTACATACTGGCGGCTGCTTCTTCTCTTCCTACATCATGGCAACTGAATCTCCTTCTCCTTCAGTCCCTTTTATTTCTCATCAGAGTCTCCACTCCAAACTGCAAAACCCTTTAGCATTTTTCCCTGGGGCTATTCATTCTCAGCAACAACCCCCTCCAGGGCACACCACCTTTACCAGACTTTGAACTCAGCCTGGTTACACTTTGTCTACTTTTAATGAATTATTTGGGTTTTGTTTTTATTTGGTAAGTTATAAGAGTTCTTCATATGAGGTCTGAATATTAGGCCTTTATCAGATATATGAGTCTCAAATAATTTTAAAATGTTATAAGTCAATTGTAATACATACATTTCTAGTGATAGTAAGTAGTAATTGTTCACAGAAATTCTTGGACCTTCCTCAAAAGGAAAATGGTCTCTACACCAATGACTTGGCTTTATATACACTAAGACCTAAGTGAGAAAGCGAATGTAGCACTTGTGTCTCAGTATCTAATAAATATCTGCAGTGGAAGGAAGACTGAATTCCATATTTGCAATTTTAGCTCAAAAGCAAATGTCTAACTCTCCTTTCACCCTGGATGCAATAGAATATGGTTGGAGTATGAAACAAATTCTTCTTACATTGAAAGATTACTGTATGCAATAAGCTAGAGGAAAGGCATTCTATCATTCATTAAAAAAATGGGTGAAGGAACTAGAAATGTCTAGGCTAGAGAACAGAAAACTCAAAGGATAAGACAGCTGTCTACATAGAGTTCACTACAAGAAAAAAATTAACATCCACCACCATCCATTACACTCCCTCCACCACTGCTCCCACTCCCACCGTCTTCACCTCTGATAACCTCACTTTAGTATCAATGTTCATTTGTTTATTTTATTTTGTGTGGTCTGTTCATCTGCTTTGTTTCCACTAATGCATATATATGTGAGATAATCCAACATTTGTATTTATCTTTCTGACTGATTTTCCTTCATTTTATCCACTCAAGTTTCTTCCATTTTTCTGTAAATGGAGTCATCTCATTTTTCCTTAGAGCTGAATAGTATTTCATTGTGTATATATATCACCTCTTCTTTTTCCTGTCATTTGTCAGTGGGCACTCAGGTTGCTTCCATATCTTAGCTACTGTAAATAATGTTGTAATAAACACTATGGTGCATAAAACTCTTCGAGTTGATTTCATATTCATCAGATAGATACCCAGAAAAGGCATTGTTGGATCATATGGTAGTTCTATTTTTAGGTTTTTTTTTTTTTTAAGATTTATTTATTTATTTATTTATTTTTTTTTTTTTTAAAGATTTATTTTTTTATTTATACATACAAGCTGGGGTACAGGCCAGAGACGTGGGGCGGCGAGAGGGTTCACCAGAGACAGAGCAGGGAGCAGAACAGCAGATCGACAGAAACACACTACTGAGGGGAGCAGCAAGCAAGGCAGGAGAGGTCTGTCACGCCATGTGGGAATCTCCCTGGCCGGGAGTCGAACTTGCATCGCCACTGCTGACAGTTCCACAGCGCAGCGCCCAACTGCTGTGCCACCAGGGAGGCCCCTATTTTTAGTTTTTTGAGAAAGGTCCCTACCGCTTTCCAAAATGTCTCTGCTAATTTACATCTCTGACAATGGTACATAACAGTTTCTTTTTCTCTACATCCTCACCAATATCTGATAGCAGTAATTTTGATGTAAGCCATTCCCCCAGGTGTGAGATATCTCATTGTGGTTTAGATTTGCATTTCCCTAATAAGAAGTGATGATGAACATTTTTTTAATGTGTTTATTGGCCATTTGTATATCCTCTTTGGAAAAGTGTCTATTCAGATCTTCTGCCCAGTTTTTAATTGGGTTGTGTTTTTAATTGGATGCATTCTTTATATACTTTGAATACTATCCCCTTATTAGATATATGATGTGCAAACATCTTCTATTCAGTAGGCTGTCTTTTTAATCTGCAGATATTTTCGTTCATTGTACAAAGCTCTTTAATTGATGTAGTCCTAATTGCTTATTTTTCCTTTCATTTCCCTTACTGTTGGGTTGAATCCCCAAAGACATCTCTATCATTGCTATGGAACACATTGTCTACAAATATTTTAAGGACTGTATGTAGAAGAGCAATTGGAATTGTTTTCTAGATCCCCAAATGGTGAAGTCAAGACCAATGGATTGAATAACTTCAGGAAAACAGATTTTCAGTTCTGTGAAAGGATAAAATATTTTAACAATCAAGGAAATCTAAGGCCAGAATGAACTGTTCTCATGGTAGGAAGTAGTTTCACATCCACGGACACAAGAATGCACAGCTATTGTGTCAGGCAGGGAGGTTAGAATTCCAGCTCTGCTATAAACACTGGCGATGTAACCTGGGGCAGGCCTGAGTTAACCTCGTTAAGCTTCAATTCTCTCATGCATCAAACTGCCCAGATTCACTGCCCCCTAGTTGGTGTGAGACTAGATGCATCCCCAATCCACATCCCCACCTGGCACCTTCCTCCCTACAGCCCACCTTCCCTGAATCTAACCCCTTCTAATAAAAGTGGAGCCTGGGCCAGGCGAAGTCGGCCATAATCTCCAGAGAAGTGAGCCTTGAGGCTGCATCTGCAGAGAGTAGCCCCCCGGGTAACCTTTTCTCTATCTCTCACTACTTGGACTCTTGAGTCATTTCTTTCTTTGTCCCATGATGCTTCCAATGTTGTTGCCCTGCAAGGCGACACTTCTTTCCTCTCCCTTCTGAACTACTATTTAAGATATGTACAGAGTTCAACTCAACCTCACGAAAGACCAACCAATTTAAAAATAGACAAAGGACTTTAACAGGCATTTCTGTAAAGAAGATATTCAGATAGTAAACACACACATGAAAAGATGCACGTCTCATTAATCATTAGGGAAATGCAAATCAAAACTCAATGTGATATTACTTTACACACACTAGGAAGGCTAGAATCAAAACGACACAAAAAAACAGTACTGGTGAAGACGTGGAAGAACTGAAACTCTCATACACTGCTGGTGGGAATGTAAAATGATTCAGTCACTAAGGAAAATGGTACAGGATTTCTATCTTGGGATCATGGAGATGTTTTGGAAGTGGGTAGAGGTGGTGGTTGCACAACATTGTAAAGGTACTAAATGCCACTGAATTATTAATTTTAAAATCATCAAATTTATATCAATTTTACCTCGATGAGTCCATGCGCTTATACATTTTAAAATCTGATAAATGGAAAGTTTGATGAGGAATGGATTTCTACATGGCTTCAGTGTGCAGTCTCATAAAATATTAATATAGTCATTGAAAGACTTAGAAAGCGGATGATAGGTATATGAGATGCACTATACTATGTACTTGCTGTAAATATAAAACATTTTAAAACTAACAAATTCAAAATGTGCTAAAGGTGAAGAAATTAAATTTACAGCAGATACTTCTGGCACACTTTAACTTAATCAAGTTATCAAAATAAACAATACCAATAATGGAAGAAATAGAAATCACATTCACACAGATAGGATGTAGTGAGAATACTGAGTCACTTCTGTGATATTACAGCAAAATGTCCATAACCTGGACCTCATTAGGATAAAACATCACACAACCCAAACTGAAGAAGATACTACAAAGCATCTAATCAGTAATTAAAAGTGTCAAGGTCAAGAAAGTCAAAGTCAAACTAAGGAAGTGTTCCAGGCTCAAAGAGGGTAAAGAGTCATGACAACTAAATGCAACACCTAATTCTGCGTGGATTCTTTTGCTCTGAAAGACATTGTGGGAGCAAATGTGAAAGCTTGAGTGGGTTTTGAGGATACACTGGCAGTCAAGAATGGCCTGGTTTGGGTGGTAGTATTATGGTTCTGTAGGAGAAATGTCCTTGTAGGAAATCTGCACTAAACTTGTATTACAGGTCATAGGGCATCAACCTACTGATAGTTCAAAGCCAGAAATGTCATTTGTACTGAAACTGCAACTTTTGTGTAATTTTGAGATTATTAAAAATAAAGAGCAAGAAACCTGCATTTCCTGAAGGTGCTGCTCTTCCTGTATATGAAATAGCAGTCTGTCCTGTCTGACTAACAAGAATCAGATTGCAGTGATTGTTTGGGTTGTGACATGGAAAGTTCGGTTCTATTACTATCCTAGTGATCTCATCTCCTTGGAATAAGTTGCCCATAGTAAGGCTCATTACCAAGGGACTGGAGACGACTTGGTGGGAGAAGTCAGCAGAGCACAATGCTGCCTAAAGAAGTGGAAAAGGGTGGCGCAACCCTCTAACCTTGACTTTGAAGAGAGAAATGAGTAGGAATTAACGTGACCACAGCTACCCTAATTGCCTGGTCTTCTCCCCCAGTGGCTAGACAAATGCCCCACACTTTGAGCTTAGCTCTGCATATTAATGTGTTGATTCAACTGGTACCTTGTCGCCTTACTGGTAGATCCATCCATTTTTAGGGTTCCAAACCTATTCATAGTAAACTCTGTCTCTTTGTAGAGAGAATGGGAGATTAGCTTTATAGTTCTACCATGGGAATCTTTTATCAGGACAAGAGGTAAGAACAGAGGACTTTAATTCTGAAAGGCGAGAGAGCCTCATTTCTTAGCATAATGACCAGGGAGCCTAAAACAGTCTAAGAGCCACAACATAAAAGTAATGTCTATCAAGTGTGCAGTTAAGCATTACCTAAATATAATAAACTGCAGGGAACAGCATCCACTGAGTCACACACGGTCAGATTACTCCCTTATCCTTTTATATTACAGTATGACAAAACCACTTTCAGAGAGAAATTGGGGCTTCTTCACAGCACTTGAGAAGTTATTACAAGCTTAGCCCCAGCCACATGGGCTGCATCTACAAACACTGACTTTTTAAAATAAAACCACATTTAAAACTCTCTGCCTTTCTACTTGACAAACAATTCATGCAGTCAATGGTGACACACATTGGTTACAGTTCCCATCCCTTTTTGGACCCTTGTTTTATTTCTCATCTATATTAAAAAGCTTTGCAAAGAGGTAGTCTGTAAAGAGAGAGAACATAGCATCCTCTAAATCTTTCCCAGTTAAGATACTGGTAGAGGGCTTGTTGGGGGTGGGGTGGGCGGTGGTTAGTGAATAGAAGCACACAAATTGTTTCTATGAAAATGACCCTTTGACCTTGGGCAATTACACTACTCTAGTACAATCACTCACTCTCATTTAAACTGTTCAGATTAAGCATGTCTCGGTCCTTAGAACACCCTCCTTATAGTGCAGCAAAGCACTTAACAGTTACATTCCCTGTTTAACAGGATGTTCTGCATCTTAATAACTAGGCCATAGCAATTCATTGATTGCTTTAAAAAATCAGTAAAAATAAGATTACATCATTGGTCTAGAGAACCAGAAACTAGGCTGATGCAAATGGGAGCAAGTGTCCTATTTTCTGGTGAGGTCTTAATCTTAGGACAGAGGTCTGCAAACTACAGCCCTCAGGGCAAAGCCAGTCTGCTGCTTGTTTGTACATTTTATATTGTGCTGGAACAATGTCACGCCCATTCTTTTACTTACTGTCTAAGGCTACTTTTTGCTCTACAATCCCAGAGTTAAGTAGTTGCCCACATAGACTGTCTGGACCACAAAAACTAAAATATTTACCATCTGGCCCCTTACAGAAAAACTGTGCCGATCTCTGTCCTAGGATCCTCTGGCAAATAGCACAGCTCTTCTAATGCCACTCTGGGTCTTTAGCTCCCTGTCTAGCCTAGAGGGATCAGTCATATGCTCCTTGCCTACATAACTCTTTAGGGAATTTGACCAGGTGGAAGGGGTATCTCACGTGACTCCACCTTCTATCACAGCTAATAGGACCCAGGAAGGAAACCAGGTCCAATTGCCAAAGAAATTGACGAGAAGCTCTTTTAACTGGTTTCTGTGAAGTTGAAGTCAGAGTTAATATTAGAGCAAGCCAAATGAGGCTTGTGTAATGAGGGAAGAGGGGCTGTGTAAACTTTTCAGTGAAGGTGTCTATGCCCAGACATAAAATAAGAGCATATGCATGGCGTGTCTGAGAGACCTCATGAGCCCAAAGAGAGACAGAAAGATTCTCAGACTCTAGCATCCCTGAGATTTGGCCATATTTGCTATCATTCAGGGCCTGTGAAATTTCCTATCTGCCTTAAATCCTCTTCTGCCTAACCTAACTTGAGGGGGTTCATATTGTTTTATTTTCATACATAATTGGCCTTCGGCAAAAACACAGGTAAATACTTGTAGGGTAAATGAATTAATGAGCTTTTTACTCCACTAGCCTCTGTGGCTATCACCTGCAGCCTTGATCACATTAATGCAGAAGGCACTTGCATGTGTGGGTGCAGGGCACACGTGCCTGATTGTGGACACCTGGAGCATGGGTGTATGCGCATGTGCAAGTGTGCACACCTAAGTCTAGAGGCTGGGCTATGAGGATGGCTATGAGAGGACGAGCAGCGTGACTACAGACGACGCGAGACCACGAGAGAATGCCAGAGAGCTCAGAGAAAGAGCGTAAAGATTCGTGGGTGCTGGGGGACTCGGCTGCTGGCTCCCAGCCCGCCACCCCTCCCTGGCCCATGCCTGCCTCCTTGCATGCCAGCCTCCCTGCCTGGTGTGCCTATGTGCCTGGTTCCCTGAGAGAACATTGAAGCCTGAAAAATCCACCGAGAGCACTGAAACTCTGTCTGCTCGAATCCATAGTGAACCTGTCCTGAGTTTGCTGGCTCAACAGTACTGGTACTTCTTACAGGTAGGTAAATTTATCGGATGACTATTATGTTCCAAAAATTGCTCTAAATTCCCAGAATACAGTTGTGAAAGACACCAACACCCTTGCTCTTATAGAGTTCATATTTTAGTGGGGTGTGTATTTGGCTAAGTTGCTTTGCATTTCTTTTCTCATTCCCATTTTGGGAAAGGGATGAAATGGTTCTCATCTCATTTGATGCATGGACTTATTGGATGGGATATGTTCATGTGTGTCTATGGAAAGCACATAGGGTCCCTGGCACTAAGTATATGTGCAGTAAATGGTGGTAGCGGTTGAAAGGAAAAGCTGAAAATAAGTGTAACTGTAAGAGAGCTTGTGCAGTAGGGCAAATTTAGGTAGGCTTTAGTGCAAGGATTGTGGAAGCATTGAGTTCTTTGTATCTATGCCTTTTTGTAATCCAGAATGTAATTGTCATTCATCACTATCAGTGGTCCCAGCAACAATCTGCCTTCCAACCCTCGTGACTCATTTATAAGGCTTTGCTCTTTCTCACCTTTCCCAGCAGAATGGCCCAGGGAGATGAAGAGGCAGCTAGGTTCAATAACCTTACTCATTTACTCTCTATGACTGAGAGTAGTTGTGTTATGGGCTCCTCTATCCCCTTGATCATTTCTACCGGTCCAACAGAACAAACCTTATTATATCCGGAAAGGAACATCAAACAGGTTAATCAGAATGGGTTCTAAATAAAGAAATCTTATTTTGACAAAACCTAAAAACTGTTCACTGTAAGGATATATTTTTTTAAGTACTAGTGTTACCGGAACCAAGCTGCCTTAGCAGCTTGGGTGCCTGCAGGAGCGGTGGGGCCTCTTATCCCGCTGCTCCGGAGTCAGTTATAGCAGTTGCTCCCGCCCAGTAACTGCTGTTATTGTATGGACCAATCAGGTGCTAGGAGCTGATGGGTCGGTCCAATCAGCTCCAGGATTGAACATGGTCCAATCAGACTTATGGATGGTACTCTGGGAGAGGATATAAGCCAGGACTGGAGGGACCAAAAAAAAAAAAAAAAAAAAAGATGGAAGGAAAAGAAAAGGATTGAACCGAAGAGGGGGAAAAGATTGAACTGAACAGGAGAAGACACGACACGACCAGCCCCCAGGAGAAGAAAGACGACGGTTCCAGACTACGGAGAGAGAAGAGAGAAGTCAGTTCCTGGCCTCTGAGAAGAGAAGGAAGAAGAAAAGAAGCTCCAGCAGCCGCCCTCCGAAGAGGAAGAGAA
>PVIJ01000807.1:167066-245321 GCA_004024925.1 Scalopus aquaticus
TGCAATTGTGCGCGCGGGTGAGAACCCACAGGCAGTGACCTGTCCTCTCATCAGGCACTGTCCTTTGTTGTATTTGGCCTTTCGGCCTTTTGGGGCATTTTGGTGGCTCTTGCCACAGAGCCTGGGCATTTGAGGCCCGTTCTGCCCGATTTCAGTTGGCGACCACGAAGGGACTAGACACCCCTTCTGCCCAATTTCACTAGTAGTTTCCAGAATAAACCAAAAAAGTAGGCAATCACCTAGACCAAAGTCGAGTGTGGGTCACCTGCATGGAATTATCTGCAGGGGAACATATATTTCAAAAGTAGATTCTGGGCTCACCCTACACACCCAGATACATTAAATTAGTCTGTCGATAGGGCCAAGGAATCTGCAGTTATGACAGGTTCCCCTGGTTAAGCTGGTTAAGCTTGAGAGTTACTGACCTGAAAGGCAATCCTTAAGATTCTTTCGTTTTCAGCTTTGGACCTTCTTAAAATGTAAATATTTCTAGAAAAAAATACCGCATTAACATGCGAACTTACTGAGTGTGAGTTAATTTGTAACCAGCTATCCAACATTACAATGCAAAATGTGGCTGGAATGGGGAGAGAATGAGGGATCAGGAAGGCACTACCTCCTCGTTGAGGTTTCACAAGCAGAAGAGGAGGAGGATACTACTTATAATTCTCCCATAAGTATTTTCTTCCTCCAAGTAGTAAAATGGACTTATGTGGAAACTCTTAGGTGTGTGGTGTTATTTGATCAGAAGTTGAATCATGCCTCTTCTAGATCTGCTACTGAGGATGATTATGATCTTGCTATGGGTGTGTGTATGTGTGTGTTTGTATGTGTGTTTGTAAGGTATTTCTGTAGGTAGAGCCATTTTAGCTTGCCCTTGACCTTTCTTTGAGTGACCTTTCTTTGAGCAGGGAAGGCACGTGGGACTCTTTCTGCTCCCCTTTAAGCTCAAAATTCTTCCTTTTCTGGACTGAATGGTGATTTTGAAAAATCCCAAACCTTGTTATTGTACTTGTCTTTCCTATTACTGAATTAAAAAAAAAAAATCATTAGGTTTGTGGAGAAGCAAGCTTTTTTCCTTGTTAAATGCTATAAAGCCAAGCCTTGTGGGCAGCTCTGGCTGATTATCAGGATTTTCAAATTGACTCTTCTACTGTGTAGAAGGAACTTAATTCCGTATCTAATTTTAATCTGTATCCTGTGGTCAGGAGTGTTGTGTTAAAGCATTTGTTAACATTTAAAGAGGGGGAGCTGATTATATTGATCCTCCTTGTGTAAATTGGCCAAGGTGATCAATTTTGGGTTGTAAACTTTTGATGTTTAAATGGATTACCTTAATACCATTTAAACACAGTCACTTGTCAACTCATTAACCCATAGTATACAGTCTGAATTTGGATGTAACTCAACATTTCCAGAATGGCGACATGAGGTGAGGAGTTTAGCACTTTGCAAGTGAAGTAGACCTGCTTTTCCTTTAACAAGCTATTTCGTGTGTGTGCGATGAAATAGGCAATCATGAGGTCTTTGGGATATCATAGACTGCCTTGTCAAGAATACATTCTTCCTTCTCACCCCATCTTCAGGGCAATCATGAGAGAAGTAGCAACTTGTATCAAGTTAGCATTCGAAGGCAGGTAATATACAGGCGGACATAGATTAATGTGGCGTCTGTTGTTTCAAAACAAGAAATAGGCATGAAGGTAAAATGTCAGCGTGAAGCTGCTGACACACAGGCTGAGGGCACAATGATTTCCATAGCTCAGGAGATATTTCATGGACACAGGGCTCTTTTGATCTAGTGGCAACAAAATCAAATAATCTCCTTCCTCTATAAGGAAAGACCTTGATTAAATGCTGTATCAGTTAGAATTAGGTACAGCTATAACAGAAAACCCACATTAATAGTGGTTTAAACACACAAGATTTTTTAAATATATATTTTTATTGTTATTTATATCTTTTACATTTTGTATTCCCCTTGGGTAACCCACCACCAATTCACCCGTGATCCATCTCCATGGTCCCTTGTGTTCTTTTCTATTCCATTTTGTGCGCTTTTCCTCCCCCTCCCCCCCCCCCAAGTGTCTCTCTCCTGTTTGGTTTCCCTATAGTCCTGTTATGAGTGAAACCATTCGATAGTTTTCTCTTTCTTTCTGGCTTGTTTCACTGAGTATGATCCCCTCTAATTCCGTCCATGTCGCTGCAAATTGCATGTAAACACATAAGATTTAATCCTCTTACATCAGATATCTAGAGGCTGACAATCCCTGGCAGGGTCAGAAGTTCTATGAAATTTCCAGGGACATAGGTTCCTTTGAACTTTTAGCTCCATCATTCCCAAAGTGTGTGTGTCTTTTATGCTCATGACCCAAGATGGTTACTTAAACTCTGGCTATCTTGTCACCTTTCCAGACAGCAGGAAGAAAAATGAAGGCAAATAGTGCGCCATTTTCCTTTAAGGAAACTTTCCAGAAGTCACACATGAAACTTCCATTTACATGTCAGTGATCAGAGTTTAACCATGTAAACATACTGAGGCACAAGGAGTGTTGGGAAATGTAGTATTATGATACATTCTGCTAAAACTCAAGCTTTTTTTTTTTTTTTTTTACAAATGGAGAAAATATTGAAGGTCAGCTAGCTGTCTCCATCCCATGTGCTGTTTGTGTTCGAAGTGGGAAGAGAATAACTGAGTTGAACTTCTTAATTTTCCCTGCCATCATATATCAACAACTCTATTTTCCATTATCTCAACTCATCGAAAATGTTTGACAAGCTAAACAAAGCAGAAAGGCATCAAGAAAGATCCAGAAGTAGGGAACAGGGCATATGTAACACCAGTATTTCTCTCCAAAATGACTTCAAAACATTATTTTTCACGTGCTCATTTTATATGGTAGAATCTGGGCATCAGCTCTATCACGCTTTTATGCATATAAGCAAAGAATGTGATTTTTTTTCAATGCATTTGCAACTCTCATTAAAACATACCAGTTGAACCATTAAATGTATTTGATAAAGGTAACCTACTCATGTCTTTGAATATTCCAGAAGGCATCTGCCTACCTTCCTACCTACCTGTCACTGTGGACGTCCCTATTGTCCATGAGAAGTCTTGTGGCAACTTGAAGCCTCAAGGTGTTCCTAAACCAGGTGCCCAGGCTCTTAGATCCAGTTCTGGGATCACTGGATTCCCCTGGGATTGAACAGTCTTTTTAATAAGTTTTTATTAGGAACTGAGAATTCCCATCTGTTTGGGGAGGATTGTTGAACACAGCTTCAGAAAAGAATAAATCTCTAATAAAGATGATTCTCAACCTGTGGATTAGCCATGCTTATTGATTCATCCAGACAGGCTTCACACAACTCTGTATTATATGCTTCTTGACTGACTCTGACTGCCCATTTATGTGTGCCACGGGAATGCAAATTAAACAGGAACCTAAGCAAAATGTAATTAAGAAGGTAGCTTTCCTCAAAATAATATACAAGGTAAAATAGAAATGACTTAAAAACTATCAGTGTCACATTCATTGATGTGGATAATCAAGAAATGACTGTACACTGAAGTCTCATTATTTTGGGCCCCAGTAATTCAGAATTTATGATTAAATTTCTGCCCAGTTCCTATTCAAATTACCATTGCACTATCTCTGAACGAATGGTTAGCTAAGCAAAGTAATAGTGTAAACAAGATTGCAAAGGGGCATGTTTAACTTAGGAGGGATCGATCTCCCTTTAAGGGCTTTGATACATTAATTATTTGCATTCAAATAAGTGCTGCTCATTACAAGTAAGTGTTACCTAGTCATTGAAACTCTTATAACAGGACTTCATTTGGAAGTATCTCGTTACCAGTTAGCTACTATGTGTTATTGGGAATAAAACTACACCTCATTTTAAAAGTATATAACTTAAACCTTTCACAAACTGAGATAAACCTCCCCTTAATTGACCTATATTACTGAGGTTTTCCCTGTGTGTGTGAAGACATCTTTAGCTATCCACAGGCTGAAACTAACCCATTGATATGTTAGTGACTATTTCTGCAAATGGACTAACTAGCCCTGCCCACATTCGGGTTAATTGAAAACTAACTGTTCAGTGAAAGCACAGATATTCATGATTCAACTCTAGTTCAGTTACACTGAGTTATAGCCAATGATCTTAAAACTATTAGAATGGTGGCGCAACAGGTTGAGCCCCGCGCTGTGGAGCTGTCGGCAGCTGCGCAGTGAGTTCGAGTCCCGGCTGGGGAGATTCTCACATGGCGCGGCAGACCTCTCTGCCTCGCCCCCTTCTTCCCTCAGCAGTGTATTTCCGTCAATCTGCCTGTTCTGCTCTCCACTCTGTCTCTGGTGATCCCTCTCGCCGCCCCACGCCTCTGGCCTGCATACCAGCTTGTATGCATAAATAAATCTTTAAAGAAAAAAAAAGCTATTAGAATGGCACCGCAAGTTTTTCTTTGTTTTTGTAGACCTGCCCGTGCAATAGATTCTCTCTATGAGGAAAGAACTTGACCACATATCAGAGTTACTAGGGATATTTGAAACAACCAAGACCAGAAATATTTATAATAAATCAATGGCTTGTGGGCAAAGCATATTATGTAATACAGCTAATTGCTTTAGAATTAAAGCCCCAGACTTAGTCCCCTGGTTTGGTAAATAGGCTCAGTAGAGACGTAGTATCTCATTTTGCTTAAGAGCACAAAACAATGTAGTTCCACCCTAGTTTCACCCACTTTTACCTTAAGAATTGTGCAACTCATTTTCCTTACTTTGTCAAATGGGGAATATATTCCCTACCGCAAAGGGAAATGGCTTATCATAGTACTGGGAAATATCATTATTATTGCTGTCATTACTATTAGTGAAAATATTTGCTGAATTGATGTAGGAAGATAACAGAACTAAACAGCTTTAAAGAGGACAGATAGTCCCATTGGTTGTCAGTTGCAGCAAGCTTAGCCAAAGACGTTCCCAGTCATTGGCCTTCAGCCATTGCAATGTTTAACCTTTTTATGCATTGACACCACTTGAAAACCCATTATGAACTGTGTGTGAGAGTAACTGTAAAGGTCACTGCGGGATCAATAGTACCTTCCAAACTAAGCACATGTGAAGTCCTCTGATTAGTGTGGCCACTATCCAAATCGCTGGCCACCTAGGCTGCCCATATGCTATGACATATTGTACGCACGTAAGAGATTCCCAGGCTTGTGGCATTTCAGTGATTTTTAAGACATAGATAATTGCCCAACAGAAAGCTTCAGTTGAATAAAACAAACTATCAAAGTGATTGTAAGTCTGTCTGGAGCCAGTCAGCAAAGCACATTCTTTGTGGTCTCTTAATAAATGGTAAACTTTTCAAAAAGCAATGTATAGTCTTAGCATCTTAGTCTAAGAACACTGTGTAAACTATTTGTCAATCTTTATCCCTTCAAATGTTTTTATCATGACATTACCTACGGGACCAGACCCAAGTGTGTGGGTTGAGTTAAGAGAATGAGATCAGTTCTTCCCGAGACACTAGCCCTATAAATGAAGAGGTAGAATTTGTCAGATGAGGAAAAGGGGAACTGGAAGCTTCACTGTGTGTACGTCTATTAGTCATTAGGGATGTCACCCGTGATTTGATAAAAATAATAAATTACTGTTATTTGAGTATGATTGAATTTTTAAAAATTGAAATCAATGTGATCCTTCTAATGATGTCACTTTTATTTATAGTCCACTAGCACTTTCTTGAGTGACAGTTAAAGGGGCAGAGTTAAACACAGAAACAGGGTATTGCATGTAAATCTGGGCATATTCAAAGGCATGTGGCTTAGGAATCGGCATTCTCCTCTTGAATGGTACAACGGGGGCAGTTGTGGGGGTGATTGAAAAGGTGGTTCACCACTGGCTCAGAGTTCAGTCGAAGTTATCTGATGCCAGCAGACATTTTCTTGCTAATAGTTCATTTCTTTGTCTTTCTTACCCTCCCTCCCATTACTACCCCAACTTTTTCAGGTCTAGAACCCTGACATCTAGGCTTTATTTTTAGGGTTTATTACCAATCAAAGCATAAACACTGAGTTTTTTTTTTTTTTTAGAAATTACTCATTTTCTTTGGGAGACCACATGGATATGAAATGCTCAGAGGCCCAGAATGAGCTGTATAGATGAATTCACATTTGCCTGCCAACTTATATCATGTTGACTTAAGGAAAATTTGGGGGGAAAAATGTAAAAGTTTATCTCGGGGAAATGGTAAAGCACAAGAACAGACGTGTAGAACAGCATTGTCACCTATCCCTCAAGATTACACTGTCACTGTGTAATCAGGGAGAAGCCTACCTGTAGCCATCTAAGTTAGTCCACTTATGAGGTAGGTGAGATAATAGTCACCTCCCTTTTTATTGATGGGCTCTAAGGGCTATTAAATTAGCACTTTGTAATGGGAGTAAAATGAATGCTATGTAGTGGTACAAACAAATTTCACTGAAACCAATGAATAATGGAATCTGTGCTTCATTTATCATTTCTGGCAATGCAAATATGTTATAGGAAGCCAGTCATTTTTTTTTTCAGCTTTCAAGGCAAATTTGTGATCCAGAAATAATTTGTTTGGGTTCTTTATGCCTTTCTGCTCAATCTATCATTAACCATTGAGATTGGCACCTACTTTTTGGTTTTGTGCCTGTTCCCCAGCAATCTGTTGAGAAATAATTGTAAGTAAAAGGGTAGTCTGATGAAACAGTGTGACCCTGAGGCTGAGAGTTGTTTAAGGTGAAATAGATGAAGGAATGATTGCTGTGAGTTCAGTCTAGAGATGCAATTAGAAGGCCTGCAATGGGAACTTCCAGGTCTAAATAAACACCAGCTTAATATTTTTCTGCTTTTCAGAACACCCACCTACTCTTCCATCTACATATGCCTATCAAGACTCAGGCCCCCATATGCACTCATCACTAATTCAGTTTGCTGTTTTTCCCATTGGGTATAACATCCTGTCTACAGGGATGATGCTTTCCTCATTTTTGGATATTAGGGCTCAGTGGTTGCATTGCAGAATAAGAAAACCTTCTCAAGTGAAGGAATAAATAAGCATCACAACTTCCTTTTAAAAATGTTTTGGCACATCTGCCCATATTAACTAACGTTACATATATTTGTATACACACATACACACATACATACATAGAGGCTATTGAGGTATAAAACACTACTTATAAAATGTGAATAAGTTATGAAGTATAATGACACAATAAACATGTTTCTACTACTCACACAATCTAAAATACACTAACATTAACTTCAAAGTTTCCTGAATGCCCTTCTCTGATGCTCTCCCCCTTGTAGGTAATGAGTACTCTGAATCGTGTGTTTTATTAGTACTTTTCATTTCATCAGTTTTATCACATATATTTATGTTCCTATATAATGTCTTAGTTTTGAATGATTTTGAACTTCGTTTTTGAAAAGAGAAGAATACATGTGTTCTTCTCTACCACTTGCTTTATTCATCCAATATTCTTAAAATCATCCATGTGGTTGTATGAAGCTGTAGCTTCACTAATTCTTAAGCATATAATACAAAGTGGAATGTATCAACATGGTTGATGGATTTTTTTTTTTTTAAGATTTATTTATGGGCCTCCCTGGTGGTGCAACCGGTTAAGTGCAGTGCTCTGGAGCTGTCGGCGGCTGCAGCGCGAGTTCAATGCCAGGCCAGGGAGATTCCCATATGGTGCGGCAGGCCTCTCCTGCCTCGCCCCCTGCTCCCCTCAGCGGTGTATTTCAGTTGATCTGCCTGTTCTGCTCCCCACCCTGTCTCTGGTGAACCTTCTCACGGCCCCACACCTCTGGCCTGCACCCCAGCTTGTATGTCACGCCATGTGGGAATCTCCCTGGCCTGACATCGACTGGTGCTGCAGCCACCGACAGCTCCACAGCGCTGCGCTTAACCCGTTGCACCACCAGGGAGACCCTGTTGATGGATCTTTGGTTCATTCCAGCTTGGAACTACTAGGGAAAACATTTCCGTCAACGTTTTGTCCATGTCTGCAATTGTGTATTTTACACATTTTACTATCAGTTTATTCTGTTTTTCTTACTGGTCGTGTGTGTGTGTGTGTGTATGTGTGTGTGTGTGTGTGTGCATGTATGTGTATAATCTGAATACTAACCTTCTATTCATGTGTATTGTAAATGTCTTCTCCCAGATTGTAATTTGTCATTTTACCCTGGAAGAATAAAAATATTCTCCTATAAATGCCTTTGAAAATAACATTTTTGCTCTTTTCAGCCTACCTGAAAAGGATTTTGAGTACATGGTATAAGATAGGCATCTATTTTTGTTACCTATTGCTGTGTAACAAACCACTTAAACATAAATGGATTCAAACAATTGGTTATTATTTTCCATGCTTCTTGGCAGGTTCATCTGTGATGCTCTCACTCGGGGTCCCTCATAGAGTTCAGTTGAGTCTTGAGTCAACTGAAGTCTTCTTCATTCAGATATCTGGTGCCTGAGCTGCTCTCACATCCTCTCTCCATCTGGCTTCTCTAGCTTCTGCAGAATGACAGTTTCATGATAGCAACTTCTTATAATGGCTAGCTTACCTCAGTACAAATTTTCCAGAAGACAAAAACTGGAAGCTGACAGTTTCCGAAGACAAAAACCCAGAACATTACAAATATTCTATTCTGTTGAATTAGAAAAGATGCACAGCTCACCCAACTTCAATAGAAGGAGTCTGCTCCTCCTCACAATTCAGGGAGCTTCAAAGAACTTGAGACCAATTTTTGTTGGTCACAGTGTCCAAATTTATTTTTTCCTATGTGGGTAAACAGTTGACTCACTAAAACTTACCTGAGGTCACTACCAACAAAAGACCATCTTAAACTTAATTTTCAGGGGAGAATTTTTGCCCTACCATCCAACACCAAGTATTGAGGTAGGAGGCAATTTTCTTTGGAATCCTTTAGCGTGTGAGGAGTGTATTTTCAGTTAATCTTTGTATTGGGAGACAGCTTTTTGGAATCCTATTTTTATATTAGAGTGGGGATTTTACAATAGGTTGCCAACTTGGTCAGTCCTGGTCTTTATCTCCTGTCTCCCTATACTCCACAAGGTCCAAAAAAATGAAAATTCAAATTCACTGTTTGGCATAGTCATTGGAGACAAAAGCCACCTACCTTCTCTGGGCTCCTGGTCTCGTTTTGTTTTTACACTTCTGACAACTCACTTATGCATTAAACACATGTAGCAAAGTTGAGCAAAATCGGAAAATAATGGCTGCTAGTGTAATGGAAATGAAAAAGAATGGAGGATATGAGAGACTAACAGGAAATTCTGTTTTCTAAGTGTTGAATTCAGTGGAAGCTGTCCTTGCTTCCTTGATTGCGGCAATATGCTGATTTGTTTTATTTTGGTTTTACACTGTTATTGTTAGAAAATATTAGTTTCTTTACCTCATCTGAGTGGGACATGAGATCAAACACACTTACCCCATCTAGGTAAATAGTGAGCTATAAGTGAGTCATTACTATCCTCTTGTATTTACAAGTAGCATTGTCCTAACAAGGGAATACATTAAGTATTAGTATATCTTAAACTACGTTTGTTTTCCAATGATCATTGCCACCCAAATGTGAATATTTGAACTGACTAGCTAGGAATGAATGGCAATCTGAAAATCTGGTGGTTTGTATTATATTTGTTGTTGTTGTTCTATTACATGTGTTTATTTACTTGGGCACATATTTACATGTGCTAAAAAGAAAATTACTGAGCGGTATGCTTCAAAGAATGTTTTATTGAGGCAACATTGTTTACAGTGGTATAGGATCACACCCTTTAGGTGTATGCCACACCACACTCACCACCAAGCTACCCACAGTCCTCCACCATAATCTATTCTGCCCCCTCCCCACTCTGCTCTTCTCCTTCCCTCTTCCCATTTGGTAGCCTCAATTCTACGGTCAGGGTTTGTTGCTGGTTTGGTTTTATCTGACCCTTTGTTTTGTTTCTCCATATTCCATATTTAAGTGTTATTTGTCTTTCTACTTCTGATTTATTTTGCTTAATATAATTCCCTCCAGTTCCATCCATGTTGCTGCAAATGGAGTTTATCTCTTTTTAATAGCTGAGGAGTATTCCATTGTGTATATATCATATCTTCTTGATGCTCTCATTGTTTGTGAGTACTTAGATTGTTTACATAGCATGGATATTGTAAACAGTGCTGCAATGAACATATGAGTACATATTTCCATTCAAATTAGAGTTTTTGTATACTTCTGGTGGATACTTAGGAGTGGAAATGCTGGGTCACAAGTTAGATCCAATTTTAATATTTTGTCCATCTCATCTAGGTTATTCGACTTACTAGCATACAAATGTTTATAGTAATCTCTTATGATCCTCTGAATTTCTGAGGTATCTGTTGTAAGTCTTCCTCTTTTATTTCTGACTCTACTTATTTGAGTTTTCTCCTTTTGTTTCTCTGTGAGCGTAGCTAGAGTTTTTCTAGTTTCTTATTTTCTCAAGGAATCAGCTTCTGGTTTCATTAGTCTTTGGATAGTTTTTTTTTCTTTTTATTTCATTCAATTCTGTTCAAATTTTTATTATTTCCTCCCTTCTATTGGCTTTTGGTTTTGTTTGTTCAGTGTTTTTCCATTTCTTTAAGGTGAGAGATAAGATTATGTATTTAAGCTCTTTCTTGTTTCTTGATATGAGGTGTGTTGCTACATGCTTTTCTCCTTTGTACTGTTTTGCTGTGTCAGTTAAGGTTATGTCCTCATTTTCTTTTGAGGTATTTTTTTTTATTTTGTCTTTGATTTCCTCATTAATCCAGTAGTTATTCAGTCGTGTGTTGCTTAGTCTTCACATATTAGAGATTTTTCCTACTTTCTTTTTGTGGTTGATTTCTAACTTGATACCATTTTGATTAGAATGGATATTTGATATGATTTCAATCTTCATAAATTACTGATACTTGTTTTAGGACCCATTATATGGTCTATTCTGGAACATGTCCTATGTGCACTTGAGAAGAATGTGTATTCAACTTTTGGGGGGGTCTAGTGCTCTATAAATGTCTATTAAGTATTTGTGATCTAATTATTTAAGACTATAGTTTTCTGTTAGGTTGATCTGTCCATTGGTGAAAGTCGGTTTTTGAAGTCCCAATCACCATTTTATCAATTTATTTTTAATTAATGTAATATTTTGATACCCCATCAGGTATTGCCACTGTAGTACACCCACCACCAAATCACCCATAGTACGCCACCATAGTCCAACTATATTTTTTTGGCAATGTCTGTTTTTAGATTTTACAATTGCCTACGTCTTTAGTGAGAGCCACAATAATTCCTTCACCTCTCAAAAGGAAATAATTCTAGTCTTCTATAGATACTGTTTGTGAACAAGAAAAATTTCAATTTCAATTCACCTAGTTTTTCTTTCAACTACTACTGTATTTAACCTAAGGTTGACTAGGAATATTCATGACAACAGGGAATTGAGGAGAGCCCATTGTTCAATATTTTTTATTGTATTTTTATGTGATCAATAGAGTGTTGACTGAGCTGGCTCCTTTGGTGTGCAGTTACACTTAGTTTTATTTATTAATGATCACCAATGACCTCCATAATTTAGATGTAATGGTTAAATAATTACCTTTTGCATTTGAACTGAAAAAGAAAGTGATTTAATTGCTAACAATTTTTCCTCGTTATATAAAAGCCCTTCCTTACGTCACGGTAGAACAATAATAAATGCCAGCTAAAACAGGGATTTCGTATGCAATAAATCCTTTCACTCCTTAAAAGTCAAACTATAAATTATAAATGATCTTATATTGCATAGAGTTGTGATATCACATAATACATAGGATTAGAAAAAATGTATTTTCAGTATATCTTAAGAACAAAGAAAAGGGATCTTGGTAACAGTTAAGGAGAAGGGAGATTTTTTCTCCTAGCCAACTGAGTCTGTAATAATGTGGTTGACCAGAGCACCAAAATCTTTGTGATGATTTATTCCTCCTCCCCTGGGCCTTCTCCCTGAATCTCAGACTTGTACATTCACTCACATACATGATCTCCTTAGCAAATTCTTAGAAGTAACTTGTTGCAATGACATACTTCAGTGAATAATTCTGTCTTTTGTCTGGATGAATGAAAAAGAAAACATATGATATGCATTAGTCTTGTTCTGTTGTTTGACTCCCAGCTACTCCTGAGCAGTTCACAGAGAACTAACATGGGTGTAATAGAGAAATCTGGTGTTTCAGGAAGGTCACAGAATTTCTGGCAGCTTTCTTATAATAAAAACTAACTCCAAACAATTTATTCATGATGGTATCTATTTATGTTTTAGAGAGATGGAGTGAAAGCAAAGGTTCGGTCCTGAACAATGATTTGGGAAAAAAAATTTCTTGAGCTTTGCTCCCAGCCTTAAGATCAGCTACCTCAGTTCTCTGGATGAGTATCTCAGAAGGTTCCTCCAAGGATTATTTTGCTTTTTAAATACTTTGAATATGAAAATGTGCTAAATAAACATATGGCAGATTGAACTCACCAGAGGAAAGGAGAGACCTGAATTGGGGAAGGGGAGAGTTATAGTATGATAGAATATTGAATGTTTGTACATTCTAACTTTGGAACAATAAAAAGAAAATATTCTTAAGGAGTTTATTGCCTTTTTATAAGCTGAATAAGGTTAAAAAAAAATCACCAGAAGCAGGGCCTCTCTGGTGGTGCAGTGGTTAAGCACTCCGCTGTGGAGCTGTCGGCAGCGGAGACGCAAGTTCGATTCCCACATGGAGCGGCAGACCTCTCCTGGCTCACCCGCTGCTCCTCTCAGCAGTGTATTTCTGTCAATCTGCCTATTTTGCTCCCCACCCTGGTGAACCCTCTCGCCACCCCACACCTCTGGCCGGAGCCCCAGCTTGTATGCATAAATAAATCTTAAAAAAAAATCACCAGAAGCTAAAGAATATTGTGATCCATACCCAGTGTCTAGAGATGGAAGACTGAATGAGGATGAGGGTGAAACTTATCTATATAATAATATAAAACAAGGCTCTGTGACTAGACAAAAAGAAAACTAATCTTTCAAGAAAGGAAATAGGACACTGATCCTAGGAGGCAACGAGCATTGTGGTAAAGCAAGCAAGAGACTAGACTGGATAATTAGATGGACTTGTCCCAGAGGAAATAAGTCAGGAGGAAGAGGAGGTTAATATTAATGCTGTACGTGATGCTATAATACCAAACCAAGGTTACTGATCCAAAGCACAGGAGCAGAGAGATGATGTAGTCAAAACTGCAGGAAATGATTGAAAATGAGATAGAAAATTTATAGTTCTAAGATAATAAGCTAGTCATAAAGTGCTGCTTATCAGGTTGAAAAGGAGAGAAAAAACACGATGAAATGCAGAGGCGGTAGATATTGAGAAGTAATGTGATCCACAATGCAGCTACAGACAAGTATTAGAATGTAGAGGAAGAGAGAAATGGAACAATAACATGAAGAAAGAAAGGGGTACTGAAAATTAGATGAAACTGAGAGGGATGGGCAGGACATGCGAGGAAGAGAGTTGTAGTGTAATAACACAAAGGGTGGGTCTTAGACATATATGCCTTTGAAAGCGAGGGCTCCCTAAAATTTGAGGTAGGTTTTTTCCAAGATGTCTAGAAAAGGGTTTTCCAATATGTTTCACTGTGGCATGTAGTGCTAAACTCAAGCAAGGTCCTCTGGGCTTCAAGAAAAACTGTTACCATTTCCTTAAAGAATGAAGATTGCCCATATTTAAGATCATCTCCAGAAATGACATTTTTTATCAGATATTTATCTTAAGGCAGGTCAGACACCTAGAGCATTTGGTTGTGTCACATGAGTTACCCCCTCGTCCACATGTGAGCCCCTCTCCTTTCTCCTTAACACCCATTCTTTGGCTCAGAATATAAGCCATCAATCTGTCTGACTACTCCAGAATTGACAGCCATGTGAATTCCCATACGTATGTAATTATATTTGATCTTTTTCTCTGGCTTATCTGCCCAATGTTACTTTGTTTTCTCAACCAGCCCAAGTAGGACCCAGAGATGGATGAGGGATTTTTTCCACTGTGTCTTTACACTATCTAGGACTTCAACAAAGAAAGAGTTCAGAAGCAGAACCAGAACTACTCATATATGAATTGCATAGTGAACCCATTATCTCTTC
This sequence comes from Scalopus aquaticus, assembly GCA_004024925.1. Lineage (NCBI taxonomy): Eukaryota > Metazoa > Chordata > Mammalia > Eulipotyphla > Talpidae > Scalopus > Scalopus aquaticus. The sequence continues at coordinate 181,296 of PVIJ01000807.1, forward strand.
CCCATAATTATCTTAGATGTCCAGTTTGCATTTGATCCTGCAGAATGAATGTACCTATTCAGATCCCTATGGTATCATATTAGCCCATCCTCAAAGAAAATATCAATCATAGCTTACATTATTCCATTACTTCCATTATTCCTTCATTCCCCATTATTTCCTTTCAGGACAGTAATTCCATGCACCAAGTTTGCTAGTACAATACAGTCACCAGTCAGACTTGGAAAATCTACTTCTTTGACATCAACCATTTCACTCAGGCTCTAAATTTTTGACTGTATTTTTTAAAGTTGAAGTCTTGTTATGAGCTTTTCTTTGCTTATCTTTATTTTATACAAAGTTGGACCCTAAAATGCTTACAGAGCATTTCTTGAAACCCAGATTACAAAATTATTGGTGATTTAGCTAGTTACCTCTTCTGAATTGGCCAGATAAAAGTCATAAACCTTAATTACATAATAAAGTTTCCTTCTAAATATCAAAATCCCTAAGAGAACAATCATTTGCAGTATCCAGACCAAGATTTCATATGCGCGATCACCAAGTATCCCACGTGGATTTGGGTATAGGCTGTTACTGCTTCATGGTTGCGTTGCCAGCTCAGCTTCGCTTGCTTAATCCTCTGCCCCCCTGCTTTATGGCACCCTAGCTGATTGATCCACAAAAGATAGAAGGATCTTGCTTTGGAATGAAATTGCCTCTTTAAGTGTTTTTCAGGGGTTTGATTCTAAACAAGGGCAGTGACCCCATCCATAAGTAACCCCAACCAGCCACTCAATATAGGTCCACCTGCCTATTGCAGTAACTTGCTTGACACATTGTTTATTATTATTATACCAAATAACTTCTTTAATATAAAAGTTAGGAAGTGTTCACAGCAAAAAGTTAAATATGCATAAAAGTAGAGGCAAGTAGCTTAAATAGGTATTTCTCCAAGAAAGATAATACAAATACAAAGATAATACAAATTCATATGTTTGTTTGTGAACAAACATAGGAAAAGATGGTCATCATCAGTAAACATTAGGGAAATGCTGGTAAAAATTAAAATAAATGATCACCTCACACCCATTAAGATAGTCACTTTCAAGAAAAGGAAGTAAGTATTGGTGAAGATGTAGAGAAATTAGAGGCTTTTTGCACTCTTAATAGGATTGTGAAATGAGTCAGCTTATATGGAAAACAGTATGGAAGATCCATAAATCACTAAGTCACTCAAAAATTAAAAATAGTATTAGCATATGATCCAACAGTCTCACTTCAGAGTATAAATACAAAAGAATTAAAAGCAGGCTCTTGAAAAGATATCTACACGTTGATGTTTATTGTCACATTATTTACAATAAGCACAAGGCAGAAGCAGCCCATATACACATCAGTGTAAGAATGAATAAAGTGTGTGTGTGTGCAATATAAATATAATATATACTTAAAATGGAATATTAATAAAAATAGAAGGAAATTCTGTTGGATGTTACAACTTGGAAGAACCTTAAGCATGTTCACTGAAGAATTACTTACAGTAGTCAAACTATGGAAACAACCTAAATGCTCAAAAACAGACCAATGAACCAAGGAGATGTGGTACATACACATAATGGAATACTATTCTGTGATCAAAAAAGACAAACTCATGCAATTTGTGGAAACATGGATGGAGCTGGGAGGGATTACGCTAAGTAAAATAAGACAGAAGGGGAAAGACAGATAGTGGATGGTGTCAATTATATGTGGAAATAGAGAGATTAGAAAAAAGGGTCCAATAAAGCCAAACCCAAAAACTAGCCCTTCAAAACAGACTATGTAACTGAGACAGAGGGTGAGAGGAAGGAGGAGAGCTTGGCACAAAGAGGGGAGGGAGCACAATGACTGTGATGGTGGAGTATAGTAACAGCACTGGAAAGGAAGGATGCTGTACTTACAAAATACAAACAACAATGTGGTCAAACATGACCTGGAAGGGACAGGATGGGAAGGAAAAGAAAAATGTCCAGCTGTATGTTGGGAGAAAATATTCAAGACACATAAGTTCAAAAAGAACTTTTAGCTAGAATGTATTTTTAAAAATCCTAAAAATAATTTTTAAAAATCCAATAAAATGAATAAAAATCTCTAACAAGCACTTTGCAAAGGAAGACAACTGAATAACCAAGAAAGCTATGGAAATGTGTTCAACATCATTAGGTGATGGGAAATGCAAATGAAAACGACATGAGATATTATAACACATTCACCCGAATGTTTCAGATTACAAACTGAATGTACCAAGTGTTGACAACCATAAAGTGTTGGTGAGAGTATAAAATAGTACAATCTTAGTTAGACTTGTATCTATCTTGAGGCAGAACATTCACTTCTAAGTATATATACAAGAGAAAAGAATGCATATGTCTACAGAATGATATGTCTAAGAATGATTATGAGAGCTTTATTCAAAATGACATTCAAGAGAATGGATAAACAAGTTACCCCTATCTCTTTAATATAACAATGCCTTATTGTAGGGTATATAGGTTTTCATTATTGTGATATAAGAAAATCTCTGAAATGAGCACTTACTGTATATATTTTGTGTACAACCATGATAATTTTTTTCTTAGGATGAATTCTTAGACATCAGGTATTTGAGTAAAAGCTATATAAAAATAAATTACTCAGATGTCTTAAAAGCATTAATGGAGTCATTTTTAAAAGGATGTGCAATTTTTTTTCACATCTGGTCATTAAATTATAAAACACTTTTTAAAAATCCAGCATTGCATAAATATAAAAATCATTTGATTAACCTCATTAAGTGGGCAGACCAAGAATGAAATCTTTAAGCAACAAAAACAGATATTAGTGGGTAAGTTCTTATTACAGATGAGAAACACACAAATCTAACCCAAATAGAAAAAAATTAATCGCTACCGATCCGATGTTTTCCTGGTCTACAAAATATAGCAGATTTTTCAGTGCCTGTGGTAAAATGCAGAGCACGTTTGAGGGAGAAGCCAGGCACTAAAAGCTTTGCATGTTAATAATACTATAAGATCCACAAAATTGCTTGTGAATCAAAATGGCTTGTAAATGCCCCCAAAATATTTAGTTTTATCCACATCCTTGAAGAAATAATATTAAGGTCTATTTATTGTCCATCGTCATCTATTTTAAATGTCAATCAAACTATGAAGAGTTCATATCAGAAGGTTATTCAGCTGAAGACTTATTAAAATGGCACAAATCAACATTCTTTTTATTAAGTCTTCATAGCTAAATATTTTGGAGCTCACACAAAGGGAATCCTGGTCCTTTTCAACTGAGGAGTAAATAGAATCCTAGTACCTCATTCTGCCTGCAGTGCAAGTATGATATGGTTCCTGTACATATTCCCATGGATGGGGAAAACATAACTATTTCCTAAGACTAGAATACTTAGCTTATGCCCAACATCGTAAGTATAGATTAGGACATTTGGATAATACTTGATAATGGATGACTTTCTGGACTACTGCCATTTATGGGCCATTCCTATAAGTAGAGAGGGTTTAGTTGCCATCAATAATATATTTAATGGGGTTTTGACAGCTCTTGGCTATTCTCTGAACATATTCCTTTGAGAATTAGCAGAAATTTAAATGAGTATTTGGCAATCAGTAACTAGCCCTCTAGGTGAGTCTCTGGATATCAAATCTTATAAGAACAGCTTGGAAATGGGCATCGCTATCCAGTTAGAGAAACTTGGTAGTAAATTACTATGTTCTTACACAAAAGTTTCCCTTTCCAATTCCTAGGGAATGTACATGTGTTGGAGGAAGTTCAGTGTTTGTGACTAGTGACGGGGCTTGGAGTAGAAAATTTCGGATGGAGGCTCCAGGAAGCCAGAAACTAGAGGTAGGTGTAGGAAGGATTAACACAGTCATTAAACCATCTATGGAAATGAAAAATCCTTAGACAAGGACCTGAGTTGGAGATACAGAGATTGTCAGTCACTGCAAAGAACCACTATACAAAAAAAAAAGTCCTTAAGAGCCAACTGGAGGTGGAGATGTGGAGGCTGAGGGTCATTACATAGAATCATTAGTCCTTTTGTAACAGTGTGCTATCCATGGAAAGGGGAGATTCCAGGTTCCCTGCCCCACCCAAGGAAGGCTGGAGCCGAGCAGCTAGAAGAAGCTAGAGAAGACAGAGAAAGAAGGGAGGGGACCTAGAAGAGGCACGTGGAGCAGAGACATGTGGTGAAGCTGCACTTGCTTTTCAGCCGTGGACTTGTATCAGGAATTTGGGGGGCATGGAAAGAGACTCTTGAAAGAGACAGAGGTGGGAGTGAGAGACCCTTGGGAGGCTGACAATGGCAGCCTTTACCTTGATGTTGATATTTCTCTTTTCCTTCCAGACTTGCCTGCCCACTTCTGCCCCCTTTTATGGGTGCCCACCAGAAGGTGCCTTACGCTTGTGGCAAGCTCTTGGGCCTCAGTGGCCCCATTTTGGGCCAACTCTGTTTGGCTGGGCATTTACCCATGAGAGGATGGGTAACTGGGTGTTTCATGGGGAAACTTTTAAACTATATGCTCCTCTCTATCACACGCTAATTGTATTAAAGTTCCTTTCCATTGGGGATCTTATGCACTAGAGTAAGTTTTGTCTTTGTGCGGCAGATGGCAGAACCTATTTAGAGTGTTCAGGTTTGGGGATCCTGTGGTGCCCCTCATTCTTCCTGCTAACACAGGTTATCCCAATGAGACCCTAGAATTGAACTAATAATAAAAATTCCTCAAAGAAATGAACCCCCTCCTACAAAAAGAACACTATAAAGAACTCCTGCCCTGGCAAAATGCAGTTCTGCTATGACTATCCTCCAGTGTGTATGCAGATGTTCCTTTTAACAGACCTTTCGCTTTCAAAAAACAGCACGAGGAGCAGTAGCTCTCTCCCCACCTGTGTCTATGCAGGTGCCTCATTTTTTCCTTTCTGCTTTTCCTAATAAACCTGTCCTTTTAAAATGCAGCTTTTGCTGGTTTGAATCTGTGCAAATGTCTCTTCCTTAGTAAACACACCTTGCTGAGTGCCGCAGAAAGGGGAACTCCACTGAAAGGTCTCAGAGATAACCCAAGGACCCCACTCACAGAACCCCAAAATCATATCAGAACATCAACATTCTCATCACAGCCCCATCAGCTAGGAGAGAATGCCCAATATTAGGACAATAGGGGGAAATAGCCCCACTGAACCTCAAAGAAACTTGCTCTAATGCTATGCCCTGAACTTCACACAAAGCAAATGATGAGACCCAATCTTATAAAGTTCTAACAATGGAGCCAAGTCAGTGTGAAATTGAGCATTGAGAACAAATTTTAAAAGACGCTGTCATTGTATTTTGATAATTGTTAAAATAATTTTCCTTTGGTAGTGGCCATTGGGATTAGAACTTGTTCCACCCATCCCCCACCTCCCACCTGGAAATGCAAACAAAGACTGTTAATGTGGTGCTGTGAGGAGTGGTTTGAATCTTGGAAGAATAGGAGCATTTTTTTTTTCTTTCATTTGTAAAGTATTGCATGAGTGTTGCAGACAACACTGGTGAGAGAAATGATTCAAATGCCCAGTTGACCTGGCCCTTAGACACACACACTTATATACACGCATGCACACACACACCCTCTTACTGGCAATGAGCTCAAGTAAGCATGATTTCCTCTCACTTCAGTAAAAGAATTTTCAAGCAACTTTTAAAATTTTAGCATGTATGCCTTAAAAAGTATTTAGCAAGACAAACAAACCACTGTTGCTCTCACTCTGCTCTCTTTCAAACACACACACCTTTTTAAAAGAAGAGAAACAAGAATATTAAATATTTCTCTGATGTTTAACCTAGGATTGGTAGATTTAGGGTATTCTAAATTTAAGATTTATGATTGAATTCTATCTTCCTCACCCACAAAATATGTTAGGTGTTCTTTTTAGCCAAAGACGCTTTTATCCTTTTATTTTTTGCTTGAGGTATACAGGGTCTCTGGACATTCCTGAGATATATCTTATTTGTAGATGCAGAAAATAGAGTGAGATTATGGGCAAGCAAATCTTTCAAGCACATAAATGCAAAATGAAAGTAAGATAGCACAGTAATTAACACAGATGAGAATAGTTCGTATTCTTCCCTAGAATTCTTGTGGGTGATAAATTACCTTAGCTGGAAACTATATTTTCAAGTTGTGTATCTTCATATGACTAATGACTTCCATGTATCTTGCAGTGAAATTAAAGGACAAATATTAAGATGTAGCTTTTATTTATCTGTAAAATTGTAATAGCAGAGCAACAGCATAACCCTGTACATGAAATCAGGATGACAAGCTATTACTTGATGGCCTTTTCCCCCATTAAATTAGATGGGTAGCAGTAGGTAGATGGAAATGCATGATAATGAAAGTTCATAGTGTGCGTCTTGTCAAGTTTTAAAAAAAAATATTTCCATTGAACGGACAGACTCATGCTGGAAATATTTTAATGTGAAACTTTTTCATGTATTAAAAATTCAATTGACTGAAGAGGAATCTCAGTCATCTTGCAAACATCTTTGAAGAGTACAGTTTGTCAGGGTGTCATTTAATAAAGTTAAAAACTAAACCCGTCCTCCTTGCCCAGCGGGCAGGTTTGAGAGGCTTCAATAGATAAGGGAATGGATAAGGTTGCCTTGGGGACCCGGCCATGAGACCTACCCCCATGACCAGAAAACAGCCCAGCTCCACGAATGCAGAAGCAAGGCCACTGCCTGAGACCAGACATCCTGGCAGATAACTGGTGCAAAATGGCACCCCAAGTTTGAAAGCCTGTGAAGACATAGTACAAAGAGGAGTCTTAAATCCTTCTTCATGGGCAGACACATCTGTCTTGCAAGCTGCTTCTCTTAGCAGTGTATTTCAACAAATCCACCTTTACTGTTCTTTATCTCTGGTGAATTCATTCACCCCTGTGCCTCCGACCTCACCCCAATATTCTTCCCACTACACATTTGTCACACCTAAATTGGTATGTTTACTGTAGAATGTTCTTATGAGAGGATATCTCTGGTTCCCACGTGTCTAAATGTTTCAGCCAAGTGTTAAAACTGGAAGATAGTACATCAGAAAAACAGTGCTTCTGTTACCTTAGTTGGGCATCCAGTATGTACTGCTTTCTCAATCTAAAGGGTTTTTGTTTTCTGTTTTCTTTTAAAAAATTATGTATACAGGGCCTCCCAGGTGGCACAGCGGTTGAGCGCTGCGCTGTGGACCTGTCAGCAGCGGCGACGCGAGTTCGACGCCCGGCCAGGAAGATTCCCACATGTCGGGGCAGACCTCTCCTGCCTCGCCCGCTGCTCCCTTTAGTAGTGTATCTCCATCTCTCTGCCTGTTCTGCTTCCCATTCTGTCTCTGGTGACCCTCTTAAAAAAAAAAATTATGTATACAAGAGCTGGGGTGTAGGCCAGAGGTGCTGGGGGGGCGGGGTGAGATGACTCACCAGAGACAGAGTGGGGAGCAGAACAGGCAGATTGACTGAAATACACTGCTGAGGGGAGCAGCGGGCAAGGCAGGAAAGGTCTGCTGTGCCATGTGGGTCAGCTTCATAGTGCTGAGACTTAACCCCTTGCGCCACCAGGGAGGCCTAATCTAAAGGTTGGAGAAATTGTTAGCAAAATTTAAAACAACCCTGAAATATATCCATAAATTCCTGGGCACCATTCACCTTTTTTTTTTCCCCAAAAAGGAGATATGTTGGGTTATCATTTATTAAGGTTAAAACTAAGCCCCCACCCCTTGCCCAGCAGGAAGGTTTGGGAGGCTTGACTAGATAAGGGAATTGATAAGGTTGCTAGGAGAACCAGGCCATAAGACTGGTCACTTTGAGTTTGAATAGGGAAGCAGGGCCAGGGCACCTTCTGTGTCAAAGGTCAACAGTCAAGATCAGATAACCCAGCACTAACTGGACTAAACCTACTCCCCATTCGAGAAAACAGGTTATAAGAGAGAGCATCAGATCCTTCTTTGCGCAGATCTCTCCTGTCTTGCCGCTGCTCCCCCTAGCAGTGTATTTAATAAATCCGCCTTTTCTGTTCTCCATTCTGTCTCTGGTAAATCTTTCACCCCTGTGCCTCAACTGGATCTTCCCCTACAACAAGATGGTTTAGCTCTGAGCCAGAGCTGCCTATTTAGTCCAAGAGCAATAACTAACCAAATTCCAGCCTTAGAAAGACTGCCTTTGATTCAAAACTCAGCTGTTAAATCTTGAGTCTAGTTACATTAGCCACCTCATGATGTGGAAGAAACTTTTAGAATCAAAGGGAATTGATGTATTTTTAAAATTTTTGCAAAAGTTCTAATTCTTGCAACTAAATCAATCCGAATACCCACCCATCCAGGATGCTGTGAGGGACATTTCTGTGCTAGGTGTAGCCTCTGAGATATATTCCAACTATTAGAGTCTATGACTTGAATGTAGAATCACTAAATATGGACATCTGAGGCATAGTCTTAGCCTGATCATTTTGATAGTTTTCATCTATAGACACATTTGAATTAGATGTTCCCTTAGATAACATGACAAAGAATAGCCTAGAACTCTATGATAGAACACCTGGATAAACTAAGTGTAACTGTCTATTAATTTTACTATTTTGTCATCCTTTTTATAATCATATTCTATGTAATTAAGAATTTATCTGGCAAGTTCTGGTATTGAAAGAGTGGCTTTTATCAACTAAAATTCCCACAGACAACAACTATAAACTCTTAGGAAATATGAAAATAACTGCTATTTGAAAGAACTGAAGCAAGAGCAAAAGTTGTCGGAAATTGTAGGGTTCTTTAACCCTTGCAAAAAGGAAGTAACACTGTTTGAGATCATCTTTATACATCTTTTTCTCTGAGACTAATCCCTAGCCTGAGCATCATAGGAGTAGAGGAGAGTTTATAAGCAGATTTGCAAATTCCCCATCTATGGCTTTCTCCATTCCAGGATTCCCCCCTTCCTCCTTGTGCTAACAAGGGAACAGCAATGTTTTTGTGTAAAGGGTCAGTTTGTAAATAATTAAGGTTTGTAGGCCACATACAATATCTGATGCATATTCTTGTGGTTTTTTTTTTCTTTTTCTTTTTTACAAATGAAAAAACCAATTCTCAAATTAGAACCAACTCTCAATTTGAGGCCCCTAAAATATAGGCCAGATTTGGCCTTTAGGCAATTACTTACATACCTCTGACCTGATACCTCAAAAAATTAAGGCTGCAGCCTCTAACATACACATATATATTTTGACTCTCAGAAGGAGACAAGAGAGAATGGAGCAAAAAAGCACTTGAAGATACAGTGGCTGAAAAAAATCCCAAATTTGGCGAAAAAGTCAACATATAGATCTAAGAATCTTAGTGAACACCAAGGAGCATAAATAGATAAAACAAAAATGATGAGGCACCTTATAATCAAATTTCTGAAAAATAAAAACATTTTGAAAACAACATTTTTTTACAATATGAAATTTAAAGAGGTTAGAAGATGTTAAGAATGCCTATCATAATCCCTAGAGCAAAAGCACACACACCAAATATAAAAGCACAGTTAAAAAGTCATTAGAGGAAAATAAATGCAATATCTTAAAAATAATTAACAAAGAATATAGGAAAAGAAGAATGGAGAAACAAATCAAAAAGAACCAATAGGAAACAAATTGAAAGCAAAACAGTAGACCTAAATCAAACCATTTTAATAAATTATTCTATATGTAAGTAGACTACTCTCGCCAATTAAAGGCAGAGATGTATAGACTGTATTTTTTTAAAAATGGCCTAACTATTCTACAACAGGAATTGTGTTTTGATATAATGATATGTACAGGTTGAAAATAGTGTAAAAAAAAAAAGCTATATGGTACAAACAGTAAGTATAAGAAAGTTTGTGTGTCTATGTTATTATTAGCAGATTTCAAAACAAGGAAGTGTTACCTGAGATTAAGAGGGACATTATTTATTAATAGAATTAAGCAGGAAGACAACATGACATTCATATCTGTATGGCTTATAATATTGCTTTAGCCAAAGTTGAAAAAACTAAAGGGAGAAATAGACAAATCTACAGTTGTAATGGGATACTTTAACACCTCCTTCCAGTAATTGACAGAAACATTAGAGAAATAATTTCAAGTTATACAAGACTGAAAAATTATCAACCAATTTGATTTAATTGATAATATTAGAACAGCACATGATAGCACATTATTTTCAATGGCAGATATAATATGTTCACCACAATTGATTACCAGGTCATAAAATAGGTCAACAAATTTCTAAAATTTAACCATAATGTATTTTTAATCATGATGGAGCTAAATTAGGAATAAATAAAATATATAGACAAAAAATGACCATATATTTAGAAGTTTAAAAACATTCTTGAGTCTAGGACATTTACCCATGTGTCAAAAACATTGCAAGGGAAGTTAGAAAATATTTCAAACTGAGTTATAATAAAAGCAGCATATAAACATGAAGCTAAAGCAAAACTTAGAAGAAACTTTATAGCTTTATTTTTTAAAAAGATTTATTTATTTATGCATACAAGCTGGGGTACAGACCAAAGGTGTGGGGCAGCAAGAGGGTTCACCAGAGACAGAGTGGGGAGCAGAACAGGCAGATGGACAGAAACACACTGCTGAGGGGAGCAGCAGGCGAGGCAGGAGAGGCCTGCTGTGCCAGAAACTTTATAGCTTTAAAAGCTTATATTAGAAAAGAAGAAAAGCTTAAAATAGATAATCTAAGCGTCCATCTTTAGGAGCTACAAAAAGAATAGTCAAATTAATCCAAAATAAATAGACGAAAATAATAAAATTAAGGGGGAAAATCAGTAAATTAGAAATTAAATAATTCAAAATCTGGTTCTTTGATAAAATTGACAATTGATAAAGCAATGTCAAAATTGATCAACATAAAAGAACAAATTACAGTATCAAGAATGTAAGAGGGTGTATCACCACAGATCCTGCTGGCATTAAAAGGCTAATAAAAGCATATTATTAGTAACTTAGATGCACTGGATATATCGTATTTTTTTGAAATATTGTGTGCCTAGATATAAGAAAAATAGACATTTATGTAAAACCATAATTACAAATTATAAATCCAGGTTAATAGGCTTTCTAGTTAAAGATGTAATTTGTAACAATAAAATTAGATAAAGCAATATAGGAGCAAAATTTTTATATACCATTGAAATTAAGTTGGTAATAATCCTAACTAGATTGTATTGTTAAGTCGTTAATTGCAATTCCCAAGAAAACTTTCATACTAACCAAAGTTAGAAACAACCCAAAGTCTATCAACTGATGAATGAACAAATGGCCATGTATTCATACAATGGAATACTACTCCCTAAAAGAAGAATCATTGCTTTCAATAACTTAGATGAATATCACAAACATTGAGCAAAAGAAGCTAGACAGAAAAGAACACATACTATACTCATGCAGAGCTTAATGTTTCAGTCAGCAATGGACTGTGTATTTGGCAGTGGTCCCAATGGGCTAGAAGATGTAGTCTAGGTGTATATTAGGCTCTACCATCTAGGTTTGTGTACTTACACTCTGTAGTGGTACATAAAGACACAATTGCTCAGTGACACATGTCTCAAAATGTATCCCTATCACTAAGAGATGCATAACAATATATGAATCACTTTATATAAAGTTCGAGAACTGTCAAGACCGATTTGTGGTGATTGAAATCAAATAACAGTTTTCTTGGTATGGTAGCTATATAACTGACAGGGAACACAAGGGCACTTTCTGAGGATTTTAAAATATTCTGTCTCTTGATTTTGTTGGTGGCTACTTGAGTATATAAATTTATTAAAAGTCATTGAATTTCACACAAGATCTGTACATTTCATTGCATGTGATCTTTCCCCTATTAAAAGTGGAATGTGTGGTATACCTTCTGGTTTATTATGTCAGTATTTTAGCTTTCATTAAATATAACACCAAAATCTACAGAGTAGTACTAGGGAGAACACTTCATCATTTTGTCAGTGAAGAAGCAAATAATAAAAAAATACTTTAATCTTGGATTAAAAAAAATGAGTCAGGTCACTTATTCTGGGAACAAATACTGTCTCTACTTGCAAAGACCACTTCCTTCAACACATCAAAAAGCAAAATTTGCTACGCATATAAATCTCTCAGTAAAGATATGTGTTCTTATTGTCAAGTCCACTATCTACTCTCTACCTGAAAGCCCGTATATTTGATGTTTCCTAAAATTTTTAGTTAATCCTTATTTGAGCATATACAGCAAAGTCTCTCCTAGGTTTACAAAGACTTCATGTTCTTCAAGGAAGTATTGCTATATAGTAGATGGTTTCTTTTATGGTAGATATACCAACAAACTTGAAGAGTTCATTTCAGAAACTCAGTGTGAAATTATGCCTGAAGGATGGGAGGAGTTTTGACTGTTGCATTTTCTTGTCTCTAGTCTAGAGTTGCATTATTTCTATGGTAAAATGTGCCACTTGCTCAAAAATGACAATACTTTGTTGTTCTCCGGGAGGATCTTCATTCTATTACCTGAAAGTAGGAAATGCATATTTTGGCAGTGTCTTTCATAAAATCTCTTTTTTAAATGTCATTTCAATAAAAGGGCTCCCAAAAGGGTCGATGATTATTACATATCCTTTCCTCAAATCATCAGTATCTCTTTAAGTGAAAGGTATTATTTTGAGAATTCTCAATAAGTAGACATAATTCATTCCATAAATATTCAATGAGCACAATTATAGGCAGGGTTTGTGGTGGGGAGGAAAAGTTTCACCCTTATCCTCAACAAGTTTACACTCGAGTAATGAATTTTCTTTTTTTGTTGTTCATGAGTCATCTTAGATTGGACCATATGTTGTTGGCATTTTTGCAAACCAAAGATGGTAGAGTAATGGAAATTTCACCTGGGTCAGCTAATGCAATCTGAAAAGAAACATGTTCAGTCCAAGGTAGTCCAGAAGAAAGTGATCTCTTTCAAATGGGATTGTCAGGGAAATGGGAAGAGGAGAAAAGAGGGAAATTACTGACTGGCAAGTTTCGTATGTTCATTTCCTTTGGTCATCAATGGGCACTCTTTGCCTACCAATCCAGATTAGAGAAATACTTCATTTGTGCTTCAAGGGGGATAAATATAAAAATAAGAGGGATGATATGTAAAGAACTGTTGGTGTGGAACTACTCACAATCTGTACCAGTGAGTTATGTGTCACTGAAACGGCTCTAATTAGAGCACTAAGTACCTGGTGAAGGGTGGAGTGCTGTGTGTCTGAAAACCTGAGGACCTTTGTCAAGGGGCTGCACAAAATTGCTGGAATTGTGAACAGAAGTATTTGTGTGTTTATAGGGGAATATTACATGCATGGGGGGGGAGCGGTGACATGGAAAGACTGACTTCCGTGCTTATCAGATTCTCAGAAAGTCTGTGACTCAAAATAGATTTAATCAAAACCACAATGCATAACCACCAAATAGCAGTGACAATGGCCATATCAAAAAGACCAGAAATAACAAATGCTGGTGAGAATGTGGAGTAAAAGGAACACTTGTACACGGTTGATGGGAATGTAAACTGGAAGTGTAGATATGTATTAAAGTTGCAGGAAGTTGGGGAAGACCAAAGAGATAGGTTTTGATTATATACAAAGTATTCATCTAGTAAGTATTTATTGACTATCTTATATACAAGGCAATATAATATGCCCCAGAGGAACAGTCTTTACCTTTATGCAATATACATTCTCGTTGGGAGTACAGATGACATCCAAATTATCATAAAATTAGCATATTTGAACAAAACATGGCAACTGCTAAAACATAAGAAATAGCTTATGTTTATTTCAAAAACATGTGAAATAGCACGGTCATTTGACCACTGTTGGGCATGAACATGCAATTGTATCTGCACCCTAATCATCACCATGATGATCAGGAATTAAATTGTAAATAGGGTGATACTCAAGAGATTGAGAAAAAGCACAGTGTAGGAGGAAATTTGAGGGGCAGACCTATGCCTGTCAATGGAACTATGGAACGCTTTTAAAATTTTTACATGAGTTCTAGAAGGAAGGAAAATAAGTTGTCTTGATCAGATTTGTATTAAAAAAGATAACTGTGCCTGGTATGTGAATATCAGATTTGGGAAGAGGATTGAAATACCAGTTAGGTAGCTATTGTAAAAGTTCGGGTGAGAGAGGATGGGTTATGTTAGGGTGATGGTGATGGGGATGGACCAAATTGGAGACTGTGGAGGACCTTAACCCACTAACCAATGTTGACACAACCCATTGCAATAGAAAGTTTGAGGCTCATTACACATCTGTGTTAAATGAACTAGAGTTTGCTGGAAGTTCAGCAGTTCAAGATAAAGTTAATGCTCTGGGATGTGCCAAAAGTCACCATCAGTGGCCAAGTCAGGCATTGAGCACAGACACATTCTCAGATTGTATCTACAGGATAATTCTGTAAAAACAATTGATCAAGTGGCCCGATGTAGTCTTAGCCTCAGTCAGTCAACAAAAGTTATTGACTAAGTGCTGTGCAGAAAACAGAATTATCCCACAAAAATAGCCTCTACAGAGAAATAAGCACCACCTCTGTATGTACATTTATTCAATGAATAAATTCTAAATATTGAATAGATACTGTTGAACCTAACTTGGCTTTGTAAAATTTCCAAGGGCAACTCACAGTGTGGATGTATGCTGAGGTGTTAGTTTAATAGGGCGATTTCTAAGTATTAAAATGGGGAAAGTTAGGTGTCTCAGATATAAGTAAAGGAAGCTTAATAATTATGTTTTCTGAACTAAAAAAGTAGCAAGTCTGTTAATTTCTTTCATATTTCGTCTTCTGCAGTGGTTTTTTTCACGCTCTTTTAGGACCTGTGTAGGACTACCACTAATAAAGGAGCAGTAAACTTTTAAGACTAGACTAGCTGAATGAGAAAAATCTAAAAATGCCATCTTCTGATGGCCCTTAGTTTCCGGAGGACATATATACATAGTTTAACTCATGAATCTCAGTTTACTGCATCCTTTTATTGATCTGTTTAATCCTGCTCTGCTAATTCTCCAGAAAACCTGGCACCTTGGAATGAGCTAACTGGCAGAATTCTTGTTTACCCCTCAGATTACCAGTGACTTGTTTCCTCTCTCTGCGCTTTCGTGAATCTTGTCAGCCTCCCATTCACTGTCTGCCATCTTTGCCACTGCCCGTCGCTGGTTTAACGTCAGTTTCTTATGGCCTATCTTCCTTCCTTAATGGGACATCATTGGAAGAACACTCTTAACCAGTGGTTCTCAGTTCTGATGTGTGTCAGAATCACTTAGGGGAACTTCTTTTGTATAGAGATTCCTTGGTCTGATTTTGTGTTCTATTCTCGAAGTTTGGTACATATACACAATGGAATACTATCCAGCATTCAAAAATGATAAACTCATGCAATTCTCAGCAACCTGGATGGAACTGGAAGGGATCATACTCAGCGAAATAAGCCAGAAAGAGAAAAATATCAAATGGTTTCATTAATAACAGGAATATAGCGGAACCAAATAAGAGAGAGACACCCAGCAAGGGAGGGGGAGGATAGGGCTCAAAATGGGGAAGAAAAGGGCACAAGGGACGATGGTGATGGGTCACTGGTGAATCGGTGGTGGGCTACCCAAGGGGAATACACAATATAAAAAATATAAATAACAATTAAAAAAATAAAATGCTTTCCAATGTTTTGGAAGCAATGGATGAGTGTTTTGAAATCTTTGCAAACTCTTTGACTTTGTGTTCCACTTAGATATTTCACATTGCAGAGAAGGAAAGATGGGTCAGCATGTTGCCTTTTATGCTCCTCTCGAGACAGAATTTACTGTTTCCTCAGGCATAATATTGAATTAGAATAATAGTGCTAACCTCAATTGATACAGGAATGCATCATTTCCCACTCAGGGTAGCAACTAGCATTCTTAGTATGTGTTAGTCACTGTGCTTACTGTTTTCCACGAATTTTAATGTAATCTTTTCTTAACAGTCCCATAAGGATTCACATTAATCAAATGTGATAAATGACGGAGGATTTAAGCAACTTGCCCAAGAGGAAGTGGCTAACTTAGGGTTGTCTGCTGGCAACATTCATGCTTGTAGGCACGTGGCTATTATAACAAACATGTGGCAGAATTGAGCACCAAATGAAGGTATCCCTCCTCTTCTGGGCTCTCTGGAGCTAACTATAAGGTGCTCCATAGTGTGGGCCAGATAAACCCCTGTTTATCTGTTGGAGAGTGAGGGCAGATAAGACCTATAGTAGCTGTCCATAAAGAAAACTTTGCTCTAGGGGCCTCCCTGGTGCTGCAAGGGATTAAGCACAGCACTATGAATGTATCCAGAGCCACTGCAGCACGAGTTCAATCCCCGGACAGAGAGCTTCCCACATGGCGCAGCAGACCTCTCCTGCCTGCCCGCTGCTCCCCTCAGCAGTGTACTCCAGTCGATCTGCCTGTTCTGCTCCCCACTCTGTCTCTGGTGAATCCTCTCACACATGCCCCACACACACACACACCTCTGGCCTACACCCCAGCTTATATGCATAAATAAATATTTTTTTTTAAAAGAAAACTTTGCTCTCACTGGTGAGGTTCAAGAAAATGGTTGTATAGTGGGGTAATTCCCAGGGAAATGGTGGTATATCAGGGTAATTCCCAGGGAAAAGGGAGGTTCCAGGTTCCCTGCCCCAAACTAAGGAAAGGTGGAGCCGAGCAGAGAGAAGCTAGAGAAGACAGAGAACAAGGAGAGGATCTGGGGAGGAGACACATGGAGCAGAGAGACATGTGAAGGAGCTGTGTTTGCTCAGCCTTGGACATTTTACCGAAATTTGGGGGACAAGAAAGGAGACACTCTAAACATGTGGGTGAGAGTCTGGTGGGGAGGCTGACAATGGCAGCCTTTACCTTGACCTGGGTTTTGATTTTTGCTCTTTTCCTTTCAGACTTGCCGGGCCCCTTCTGCCCCTTTCCTATGGGTCCCGCCAGAAGGTGCCTTAGACTTGTGGCAGGCTTTCAGGCCTCAGTGGCCTCGCTTTGGGCCAACCCTGTTGTCTGGGCATTTACCCACGAGGGGATGGGTAATTTCAGGTGTTTCATGTTGAAACTATGTTATCTATTCTTTCCCTTCTCTCCTCTCTATTGCACTCTGATTGTGTTAGCTATTTTCTATTGAAGGTCTCATGCACTAGTGTAGGTTTTGTTTTGATGCAGCGGATGGCAGAACCCATATAGAGGAGACAGGTTTGGGGGTCCTCGGCTACCCCTCACCCTGCCCTGTACCCATGGTGATAACAAACCGGAGGCAAAACCATAAGTGTTTTGTACATCCCGGCTGTTTTTAGGTTATTTCAGCCGAACAATTCCAGTTAGTCTCAGCCACTTCCTCTATTTTGCTGTGAGGCTGTTACTGTGAAACCCCCAGCTGACCCGAAATTGCCAATACTGCAGGTGAATCTGCTGGCGGCAGCGGAGGTCCCTTGAAGCCATTGTCTTCCTGGCCACTCTAACTCCCGCCGTCTCCGCCCCCTCAGTAAGCAGTACTCTCTGTTCACTAGCACAGCCGGCTGCTTTTGTTCAGCCCCAGGAGGAGTGGAAAAAACACAAAAAGGTCCCCTCTTCTTCATAGCTGTTAAACTACTGTAATCAAGGCAAAGTGCTCTGCTAGTCACAAGAAGTTGATGGATCTGTGACAGAGTTCTAAGAAGTGGACAAGAAACAAAAAGATTTTGTAACAGATGGGATTCCTGTTGAGTTATTAACATTTGTATCACAGGTTCTATTTCTGCGACATTCACCAGGGACAAATAACACACTAGCTTGATCCTGCTATTCAAAGGGAAGCTAGAAATGACGTAGTACAAAGGCTGCCCTTTATAAAAATCTTATTGGAATGCATTACAATGTTAATTGTTCTGAGAGTCCTCACAGTTACAAAGAAATTCTTGACAGTGATCATATTTTCAAATGCAAAACTGTATTTTAAAAGTGGCTCCTATTTAATGTTTGCACCAAATACTCAGAGTAAAATTTGCTTTTGGAACTTCCTCTTTCATTGTGCATGTATACTACATTTTTTAAAGTTGTGTTACACAGTATTATAACCCTGTTAAGCACATAATGAGCACTTCTCAGTCAATTGAAAGGATTTCCACATTTCTGATTATCTATGAAAATCAGATTAGTGCACAGTACTTCCTGAACAATCACATGTAAGGGGTAGAGCTACAACACATACAGACAATGGAGATTGTGCAGTCAGCTGGACTGTTCATCCAAAGAAGGCCCTGTGCAAAGATTAGAGACGGCTACTTTCTAAGATGCCTTCCTGATACAGTTTGCACAAGTAGAGAGATACTGAAATAATTTGACAAAATGCAAAGTGTCTGTCAACTGCCTACAGTGACACCAGGGCATACTTGAGTTTTCTTTCTCACACCTAGAGACACAAAAATAAGAAGGGCAGTTTTAGTTAATATTTGAGTAGGGCCCCGGTACAGAGCCTTCTGTTCACAGTAGGGCAGCAGGAAAGATGTCATTTTCTGTCATTGCCCTTCTCAGGAAAGTGGTCTCTGGCTGCACTCTTCCTGCCATCTGAGTGTGTATAGATGGACATTATTTTACAAACCAAGTCAGGCTTTAAAAAACAAAACAAAAAGTCCCATAAGGCCAATACCCAGCAACCTTGCATCTTATTTTCTCCAAAATCTGAAAAACAATTATCTCAAAGTTTTTCTTTTTCATTTTGAAAGTTGACCATGATTCACCTCATGAATATATTAGGAAAAGCTTCTGGAAATACTACACGACTTATCAGAAGTTTCTTCCCTGTACATCCACGGAGATAAATAAATAAATAAAAACAAGCACCTGGAATTTAGATGGAGGGCTCCATCCACTAAACTCAACTATAAGCTAAATCCAAAATTCTGACAGCCTCTGTTAAGGAAATAATAGTTCTCACCATATTACTTGAAAAATGAATTTTGATTCCTTGGGTTTAAAAAAAAATATTCTTTTTGGATTCAGAGTCATCCCAGGAACCCAGGACTTTAGTAGTAAAAAACAGTCTCAGTATATGACCACAGAATAACTTTTTAAAGCCACTTTTAATCCCAAGTATATGCTATCAACAGGCACGCTAGCTCCCTAGTATAGGCTGGCCTCTCTAGACTCACATTGTACTATATTTAAAAGTGAGTTTTCCTAAAGTGAGTCAGTATTTCCTAGAAGCATTTGCCTAATTAGCTCATTTCACTTATTCTTTCCAAAGAGAATACCAGATAGTCGCACAAAAACAAAACAAAACAAAACGTATGTTTTGCTGAGTATCAGCATAGGTAGCATTTGCAGAATTCTATGACAATTAGTTTCTATTGTTGATTGCCCAACTGTCTGGTCAAACACCAATTCTTCCACCATCTGTTTGGAAATTTCTAACAGGAGAAAATGAATCTGGCAACGCAAACATTTTCAGCCTGTCTTTAGACAAAAGCATTTCTCTCGCATGGTGGTTCACTCTTTTCTCCCCAGTTTTCACACAGAACAATACCATTTTTGAAAGTGGAACCCACAGAAAAATCAGCTACTGGAGTGAAGAAAAGGTATTTAAGATACTGTACACATTCAACAAGATAGAGTTTTAATCAAAGCAAAATATTACATTATCAGGACAATGAAATTTGCTTGCAAAGCTGGGCTCAGCAGTGTTTCCATTCCCAACTATCTTATCCCTCCCACCTCCTTTATTTTTTTCCCCTTCTGCTGGCTCCTTAGAGCTGCAGTAAATCATGTTGTGAAATAAGATGAGTTTGAATAGAGGAAGCATTAAGATTTCACATTCTGCAGCATAACAATGAACTGCCTTATGTTAGAATTCAAGCTTGTTAGTAAGGCTCACAAATATTATCATCTCCTGGGTGGCACTTTCCTATCCATCCAGGAAAGTGGTTTTACTACCGCAGTTCACATCAACTTTACCTTGTCAGCTGCAGACGGGGTCTCTTCACCACAGTACTGCATTCTGCACTGCAGGACACCCAGATCATACTTGTCCCCGAGACTGTCAGCATCTGTGAGGGACCGTGTGGTGGTGTTATGTTGACCCCATGAAGGGGAAGTTAGCACCAAAGGGCATTTTATTTTTGAGAGACAAAGCTGTTCTAAGGAAGAGGGGTAGTGCCCAGCTACACGCCTGCAAGTCCTGTCATTTGGAGGGTGGCAAGGCAACATCAGGTCTGAAAAGGAGGCTGAAAGGGGACTTTCCAGCTAATCCTGACTGTTCAACTGCCTCCCTGTTCAGGAGCCTGCTTCTTACGTCTATACTCTGCTCCAATACAGCCCTGGGAGTTTGGGAAGAGTGGAACATAAGTGGCAAATTTGGTGGGTAGGAAATTCTTGGAAGATGATGGAAAATTCATTTTGAGACTGCCAACTGAAGCAATTACTGTCTTTTAGTGCCATCATTCTCTCCCTTTCTCTAGGCTTTGTCTCTCTCTACCTCGAGGGGCTTACAGCCTTTAAAAAAAGGCACAGAAGAAACGCAATACCCCACTTTCTAATGAATAAGGAGGAGCAGGCCAAATGAAGAATTCTTTAGGGGGTAAATTGTCCATACTTGGAGTGAAACAGGAAATAATTTGTTACTTTTTTAATATTAAAGTTCCTACGGCAAAGTGGGTCAGCAATTTGAGTATAAAAAAAGGTTAGCACTAAGTAGCTGTTTTTCAATTGATTATCAGAATTAAACTCCAAACCTCTGAAAGCCTGGAATATGGTACATTTCAAATCTTTATTGAGGGCTAATTGCTATGGCTCGTTAGGATATAGATGAAGAAAAATGTCTTGAAATTGACAGAGAGATCAGAGGAGAGATAATATGCTGATGAGAAACACGTTTGCATTTTTCTAACTCAAAAATAGTGTTCTAATTGGGGTTTTGACAGGGAGAGTCAACCTCTGCAGGGCTCAGGAATGGAAGTAGATGCTTTGATTTCTAATCATCGACTATACCCTGGAATGCATGTTGATTGTGAATTCCTTCTCTTACCATAAATGAAACCTCAGGTAATACAGGCATAAAGGTAAAACTGTGTTTTCATCTTCTTGGAAATCTTGACTAATAGCAATAAGAACAATGCATTTGAATGGTTTCTCCTCCCAGTAGAAGTAAGGAGATTGCTAGGAGTATCTCTAAAATTATAGTTTAGCAAGAGTCCAGTTGGGATCTTATCAATTTGCTCACAACAGGAACTCCAAGAGGGCAAGTATCGCCAAAATTTCTGTTTGCATCTGGGAACCTTGGTCTCATGGTATAGTTGAGGAAGGCATTTCTAAACTGACTAGCTTCTGGGAAACTAGATAAAAAGACACTTGAATTTTGAAATGTGTTCAAGTCTCTTTTGCCTGTGTTGCCCTAGGATTTATTCCCCAAGAGAGGGAATTGCAGTCAATATCAATTGCTTGTCGTCATAAATAAGTAGGAATCAAAATATTCACTTCGACTACAGAAGCACTCAGCAGCCGAATAATATGATATCTCAGAATGCAAACTTGAAATCATCTTCCTCCCAAAACAAGCTGTTCATTTCATATTTCCTACCTAATAAGTGACATTATCTCCCACAGTATCTTACCGTAGCCAGAAACCAGGTGCTACCCTTGATTCTTTCGTTCCATGTCCTCCCACATTTGAGCTAAGTAAATTCTACCTCTCAAATCTGGCCAGTCTTCTTTAGTGCCATTCTACTAGCCTGGCTCAGGCCACTATGACCTGTTGTCTGCCCACTACAATGACAGCCCCTTAACAGTTTTCCTATCCCCATTCTTGTCCTTCTCCAATCAGTTCTGCCACACACAGAGTGATCCTTCTGAAGTGCAGCCTTTATCCTCTCACTCCATGGCTTATACCTAGTACTTGTCTCCCTGTGACACAATGATTAAAGTTTTTAGAATGAGTTACAAGGTTCCTATCGTCTAGACTTACCTACCCACTCCTAAATCGTGTGTTGTTTAATGAAGGGAATATATTCTAAGAAATGCATTCGGTAATTTCATCATTGTGCCAGTATTCCAGAGTGCACTTTTACAAACTTAGATGGCAAGGGGTAAAGCTACAACATAACCAACTCAAAATGTATAAAAGACTTGGATGTAGAACCTGAAACTATAAAATACATAGGAGAAAACATAGGCAAAACACTCCATGCCATAAATTTCAGAAATATCTTTGTGGACTCAAAGGAGAATTTATCGACTGGAACTAAAAATATACTGTATAGCAAAAGAAACAATAACCAAAATGAAGAGACACCCTACTAAATGGGAGAAAATATTTGCTCACCACACATCTGACAAGGGATTGATATCAAAGATCTTCAAAAATACAACTCAACAAAAAGAAACAACTCAAAAAATGGGCAGAAGAGCTGAATAAGCACTTCTCCAAAGATGACATGCAGATGACCAAAAGACGTACAAAAAAAAAATGCTCATCACTTACCATCAGGGAAATCCAAATCCAAATCACAAGCAGATACCACCTCACACCCGTGAGAATGGCCCATATCAAAGAAACCACAAACAACAAGTGCTGGCGAGAGTGTGGGGATAAAGGAACCCTTGAATCCTGCAGAGGGTCCAGCCCCTATGGAAAGAAATATGGAGATTCCTCGAAAGACTAAAAATGGATCTTCCATATGACCCTGCAGTTCCACTCGTAGGTATCCAAAGCACACAAAAACACTAATTTGAAAGAGAACCTATACTCTTATGTTTATAGTGGCACTATTTACAGTCGTCAAGATATTGAATGCCCCAGGACAGATGAGTGGATCCAGAAGATGTGGCACATACACAATGGAATAATACAGTGATAAAAAAAATAATAAACTCATAATATTTGTTGTAACATGAATGGAATTAGAAGGGATTAGCCTAAGTGAAGTAAGCCAGAGGGAAAAAGATAAATAATGCATGGTTTCACTTATATTTGGAATCTAGAGATACCAAACAAAGAATCAGAAAAAGGGAAACTGTAGGATTGACCCTTGAAATCAGACTGTACGTCTGAGACACTCAGAAGGGGAGGGGGAAAGGAATGGAGAGGGGGAGGAGTGGGGAAAGAAGAGTAGAGGAAGGGTGGGGGAAAGCGGTGGACTGTGGGCACTTTGGTGGTGGGAAAACTGTGGTGACCACACCTGAAGGGAGAACTCCTATATTGTGAAAAAATAAATGAGGATGTTAAAAAATATATACCCATCCCCTCATGAGCAAATGCCTAGCTCAACGGGGTCGCTGATGCCTAAAATCTTGCCACAAGTCTAAGTCACCTTTCGGTGGCCCACCATAGGAAAGGGGTTCTGACGTGGGTCCTAGAAAGCTGGGCCACAAGCCGATAACACATCAAGATAAGGGCTGCCCTGGTCAGCCTCCTCACATGTCTCTCACCCACGTGTCTCTTCCAAGTATCTCTATCTGTCTCCCACAGGATCTTCTATGTTTCCTTAGCAGTACCAGGGTGCAAATCAACCCACAGAAGCCAGAGCTCTTCTTCCTTAGAGCCCGTCTGCCTTCCTTGTCAGATAGCTTCACTCGGCCGCTCAGCTGTGCCCCTCATTCTGCTAGCTAGTCCAAGGAAGCTGCATGTATGTTGGGGTGGGGAACGTGGTACCTCCCCTCACAATCCCTCCTTTGCCAGGAAGGAGACATGGAAAGAGTCATGTGGAAGAGACATGTAGAGACACTTGGAAGTGTCACAGGGGTGAGGGACACATGGGACAGCTGACAGTGGCAGCTGTGACCTTGACGTGGTACCTTGTTGTATCCATGCTTTCTGGGACCTGCTTCAGAAACCCTTTCCTATTGTTCCCCTCCAGAAGGTGCCTTAAAAATCTTGTGGCAAGATTTTTAGGCCTCAGCAGCCACACTTCAGGCCAACCCTGTTTGGCTGGGCATTTGCCACCAGGGGAAACTCTTATTGGGAATTTTCTTTTCCTATCTCTATTTATGCAGGGGATGTGAGACACAGGCACCCTGTTTATTTGGGGTCCCTGGCTACTCCTCAGTTACATGGTAACACTTAATTGCAAACCTGAAGGAGTATGTCTACCTTGAATTGAGAATACAAATAATTATTATGATCGATCACTCAGGCGACCAGGACATCTGAAAATGCTCTGTCTGTGGTAGAAAGACTTTCCTCCTCCTAGGCAGCAGAAGTAGATCACGAGTGGGGGGATAAGGGCACAGTGTGCAACTTTGCAATAGGGTGAGAACACCAATGACAGCGGGAGCAGAAAAAATCAGTGATGAGTTTAGTAATTATCAAAAACAAGAATTACAGGCCCTAATGTCAGTCTAGTAGGAGCTATAAGTCTCCAGGAGCCTTTGGGGAAGGGTTGCTAAATTTGAGAATGGCTTACATTCCTCTGGAATGAAATATTTGTGTCTGTGACAAGGAAGCAGTAGGAGGTTCTTTGTAGTCACGATTCTGCTTAAGGCACTCTTAATTACATTCCCATACACAAATAGAGTGACCACTTCCTAAGTCAAGAGAGAGGGGGGAATAGAAGCAAATCCTCCTTTTTTCTTTTTCCACTGAGTTCTCATGCGTACACTAGCTATAATCCAGTCCTTTCTCCTCCTAGGTTTATGTCTATAGCTAATATAAGCTTTTCAAAGAGAAATCTCCCACTGCCTCTCCCCAGATACCATGATTTGTTGCCTGCTGCTTACTTTCTGAACTCCAAATAGAGAGGAAAAAAGAAAAAAATTACACTTCAGGTTGCAAAGTAGATGCTGAAAATGTAAAGATATAGAAGAGAAATCAAACTTGGCACCTACAAGTTTCTGACTGAGCAACATACTTTCCTTTTATTTGAAGGTATTTGATTTTGGAGCAACAAAGTTCTAGAGAATTCAAAACAGCATATTGAGCATGTGTAATGCCATATTGTCTTCTGTACCTTTACAAAGACATGCTGAGATGTGTTCCTTTGAATGTTCACACATGTGGTTATTTGAATGCATGATTCAAAAGAAAGCGGAAAAAGAAACAGAAGGGAAAAGACCTTCAGGTGATATCAGGCACCATGGAGCAAAATTGATCTCCTTCTACTGTGTTTCTTCCAGGAAGCTGGTGTGCTCAACAACTTTGCCCAAAGCAGGAGCCAAATCACCTATACTTAACGGTTGGGCTTATCAGCTGCAAAGGGCTTTCCAAATGTCTCATAAAAACAAGGAAATGAATGCAAATGATAGCAAAAAATTGGGAGGGTAGTCCTAGAGACTCACAACGGTGGCCACTGGATAGTCTACTTTCAGATGAAGTTAAGGAAAAAAGACTGCCTTACTTTTCAATGCTATATTATGATGCTACCCTTAATTATTAAGCATATTAATGACATATATGCCTACTTTTAGAATTATAATCAATATTTTCTCCTCAAAACACCATTTATAAGTAGCAAATGTCACCAAGAATGAGCAAATGTGGTATTCATTTCCTACACATTCAAATTTCCTGCAGCTATCAGCTGGTCTTCGGAGAAAATATATGTATTGGTTGTTTTGTTTCACCAGGCTTCCGTGCTAGAACAGCACTGAAAATCCTGGATGATTTGGCTATTTCTATAATCTGGATTTGCATCTCCTTCTCTGCGCCTTTTTTTGTTTTCTCAGGATCTCTCTTTATCAATGGAACCATGTGTGTGTCTGTCTGTCTTGTCTCTTTTTCTTTTCCCACCACATGTAACTATATTTTGTTCTGAACATTTTCCTTAGTGTGTGTAAGTGTCCTAGTCCTCTGGCTCTATTAGTCTCACGTCCACTAGCCTTTGTGCCTCGACTTTTTTCTGTTTCTCCTTGGTACATTTCTACTCATCCTTCAAGGACTGAAGAATTACTCACCTTCTCTGTAAAGCTTTCCATCATACTTCCTCTCTGCTATTTCCTCACCCCCTATTCCCTTTACTTACCTTCCCTGTAGCCTTAGCCCTTTCCCATTGGACTGTAATCTGCAGTGAGAAGGAATAGTCTAATTGGCCAGGTCTGCTGTCAGTGCCAGTCTCCCATAAAACTCATGTGGCTGAAAAGAACTGGAAGACCCCCCTCATTAAAATGACCTTTATTCTGGTAATTTCAGTACTCATAATTTTGACATTGGCACTTAGGCCCAAACCTATTCAAATAAGAAGGAAGGCGTACTTCCATGGTCTTGCACAATGGTTCTAAATCAGTGACCCACATGACGGCATAGTAGTTCCTTAGTAACTTGTTGGATAGAGGAATATGCCTTTCCTTGAGTACACACATATCCTGCTCCCTGACACTGCACTTATATGTTAAAAACGATGGGCCTTCACCTTTGCTGTGCATCAGAATTCCCTGAGGAAGCTTGTTAAAAATACAAATGCCTAGATCCTACCCCAGAATCAAACTTGGGGAGGGGATGCTGGGTATTTGTATTTTTAACAAGCTCCCCAGGGCATTCTTATGCTCAGTCAAGGCTGAAAATCAATCATTAGAGATGAATTTCTGTAGGTTAAGCATTGATCTCCTTCTGGACCTCATTTAAAGTAAAAGTACTTCTAGAAGAGCAACACAGTAAGAAATGAATGCCTTGGTATAAATGAGTTTACCATGAAGGCTCTTATAGGCATGCAGAACAGCAGTAACATGTATTTAGCACATGTTGTGTGCTAGGTCCTCTACTCCATACTGTATGGTTGTTACGCAGACCCTCCATCCCATAGCTTTGGCAGTAGTGCTGCTAGTAGAGCAACAACCCTGAATTCTCTTCCCACCCTTACTTGCTTTTATCTCATGGGTTCTTTTGCCAGAAAAAATACAGGACACCCCATTAAATTTGAGTCTAAGATAAGTGTTGACTAATGTTGGTAAAATAAATGCTCCCTAAATTTAGTGTGGGACATACTTATACTAAAGTTATTGTTTATCCAAAATTCAAGTTTAATTTTGGTTATGTGTTGTCATATGCACAATCTGACAATGTTGCCCTCGAGAGGAAAAGTGAATTGTCTGAATAGATCCATCGGTCCATGTTTTGCAATTGGGTGGAACTAAGGGAACATTCCTGGCTAGTCTGTTTGCTTTTAGACCCAAAAGCCTTTTTAGGTTGAGCTATCTCAAGGACTATCTACTAAGACCATTGACTGAATATAAGTTATAGCCTTGATTTAGGATTATCAGTAGTAAAGCTGATATCTTTATCTTCATTTGCCTTGAACCTTAGAAGTTTCACTCCTCAGTTAGTTTTGAAATCAGATATTATCTTCCCACCCTCCACCAAACAACCACATACTTATTTACTTCACTCTTCATAGTAACATCTGTGATGTAGGTGCTATATTCCCCATTTTACAGTTAAAAAATTGGGGGGGTGGGCACTATAAAAGTAGTCAGTAGGAGGAGAAAAATTCAAACTTCTCAACACATAATTTGGCCTCGGGCATTTGATTGGGGAAGATATTTTTATCCCATTTAAAGTGAAACTGCCATCCAAACCTGTGTTTGATTTGACTATTTCTAATCTACTAGCATTAAATCATGAAAAAGGAAAAACCTTTTAGTACTGAATGGTTCCTTTATCCAGTTTGACAAAAGGGAAAGTGAAGTATTGTCCTTTGCCTTTCATCCTACACTTTATGAATGCACAAATAATTTTTTTTTTATAAACAACAAGGCCACTGACCAAGATAAAAGGCAGCATGCCTAAGGGGAAAAAAATTCCCTTCCTTCAAACATCAATTAGAAACGTTTATTAGTGGTATTCGATTGACAGTTCACATTTATTTCCTAGAAAAAAGAATGAATCCTCTTTAGGCTAGAATGCTTAAAAGGCTGCAGGTAGGATGTAGCACTTCAGAGTAATTGCCAAAGACAAGTGACCTTTGGAATCTAGCATTAGTCAGTTTCAGGAAGAGAAAAAACATAGGCAAAAGACATGTTTAAAACTCATCTTTACATTTATTCAATGGCTCTTTATTTTAAACCATGGATATATGCTATGCATAAGTATTAGCTTTCTCAATAAATTAAGGGAGGGTAGGAATAAGCAGTTTCTTGAGAAAAATGATTGCGTGTTGACTCTTAAATGTGGATCTGAACGTGAGCCTGTGTGTCTATGTCTGAATGTTTGAGTGAGAATATTATTGTGTGTTCAGATGTTTCTATATATACTGCTATGCTTAACCCTGTAGTTCGTGAGCTATTTCTCTCTTCATCTATTAGGCAAAAAAATAAAATAAAACAAAGAAATCTAATGTCAGGCCTGCGCAGCTGGTATCACTAATGCAAGGTTTCTACAGACTAAGCCCAGCCAAGTTATTAAACTACTCCAGATGAGGGCAAGAAATAATGAACATTAGAAAATATTAGAAAGTTTCAACCATCCTAATCAGTGGGGACTAAAGTTAGTGTTTTGTTCTAAAACCATTTTCTCTTTTGGTTAACATGACCCTTGGATTTCTGGGTGCTTCTTTCCTATCTCACCTTTCTGATTGAACCTCACCACTATTGATTCCTGCTGAACCAAATCTAAGGTCACCATACCTCCCTGGATAGTTACATTGTGTTTTCAATTACTGTCTTCAGAGGCATACCCTATAACTCTCCTCTTCCATTGTCATTTATTTATCATCTTGTAACTACTTTTCATTTGCTGTGTATTGGATTCTTTTCTAGTCCTTACCAAATGATCATTTCCCAATACTAAGCCAGCTGATGCTCATTGCAGAGTTTCTTACCTTTTCTGTCCATAATTGTACATATGTTAGTCCTTAAAGTACATGAACTTTTGGCCTTAACTACACAAAATTCATCACTGTACGTCTGTTGCTCTAGCTATTATACACATCCATGTGAATATCTGACTTTCATAGATTCTGACATGGCATTTGCTGATGGAATAAAAGATTTTCTTATGATCTGCTCTGGTTTTCAGCAAAACTAAGAATATCTTCTTGGTTAGGGAATATTTTTCTCTCTTCCTCAAATATTCTTTTGTGGGTTGCTACTAGCCTTCCCATATGATTGGATGATTTGGGTCATAGATTTTCTTTACTACTAAATATATTGCATGAGTCTTGGGGAAATTGTGAGATACTTTTTGTGATGCCATACACTCTCTTCCCTGGATAATAACAGTCATAAAGATAACTACCGTCTAGAAGGTTTCCTAGAGTCAGCCACCATGCTAAGTTCTTCCTGTGCATTATCTCATTTAAGTTTCAGCACAAAACTTAAATATAGAATTTAAGTTCAGGGTTGCAAAAACCCTGTCAGACTTGCTGGTGTGGTATCCCCAGTACCTAGCACAGTTTCTAGCACAAAGAAAGCTCTCAAATTTGTTGAATGAATAAATGATGTAGGTTCTATTATTTACCCCTTTTACATATGAAGGAAATGAATCTTCGGGAAGATAAGTGACTTGCACAACTAGTAAATGGAAGAGCCAAGGCTGTGATTTAGATCCATTTTACTACACAACCTACATTCTGAGCTACTATGCCGTACTGTGCCCCTTTTCATTAAACCCATTCCCATTCATTGGGTACTCAGAGGCCTCTGATCTCTACTAGAAAATCTCATTTGAAGTAGCCACATGAAGCAAAGCATAAGGTCCTTTTATGACATCGAAATTACCTGTGTTGTGAATGCAATCATCCTTAACAGCTAACTTATGGTTAAAAGATTAATATTCCTGTTTGAACCTGATGATTTCAATCCAGTCACTTAAAGAAGTAAATAAGAGTGGCAATTCCAGGCAAAATTACAAGTTACTGAAGAAATAATTCCGATCCAGGACATTTCAATAATACCTTTCAAATTACAACACATGAGTGTCCTTGTATTTAGGGAGGGACATATACCTTTCACTACATTTAGCACATTAATAGAGAAATGTGTTGAAAATATCCCTTAGTGGTGTGGAGAAGGTAAAAAATAATGCACTATAGTCAATTATCATGTGACAGGACACCACAGGGATTCTGCAGGGGGCAGGTAGGATTGTCACACAGAGCCACACAAGGCATGCTCTCTACCCTTCATAAGTTTACAATTTAGTTGAAGAGTTCAAGCAATTTTAGAGTGAAGTCAATTCCATATTACATGAACTGTCTGAAGGCTATCTGTGATTAACTTCTCAATGAGCAGTCCAGTCAATGGAGGCTGAGCTCAAAGGCATGAAACTTCATTGCTTAGTTGACATCTCAGAAAGTTGCTTCCTTGCCTCCTGGTGTCCAGCTCATTATTTTTGTAGCACTTAGCACTCAAATAATATCTTCTCTGTATGGGCTTCAGAATATTTCTCTTATCTAAACAGTGGCCTATCTTTGTGACAGAGCAAAAGAGTAACCTTCAGCTAGGGACTTCCCTGTGAGGATTGTTTCTCTCTATATTAAAAGGAGAATCAAATGCAGATGTCAAATTTGCATATCAAGTTCACCTATTACAGTTACAAATTCCTGGGCCCTGTTCCAAACCCACTGAATAAGAATCCCAGGTATTTGTAGTTGCAAAAAAATTGTGGTTTTGCATTTTGAATTATGTATGGGTGAAATCTGCTTCAAAATAATCTCTTATGGGTGTGTGGAGGGCTGATTGGATGACATAGAAATGAAACAAGATTGACTATGGATGGTTAATTATAGAAGGTGGATGATGATTGTCTGGGAGTCCTATCTGATATGCTTTTATTTATATTTTTATATTTGAATTTTTCATAATAAAACATTTATTTAAACTAAAAACAAGGGAGTCCACATTTGTATAAGGACTTCCAGGTAATTTAGATGCAGTTGGTTTTCAGAGTGTTATTTGGGAGCCTCTAGACAAGATTATCTCTCAAGGCTCTTCCAGATAAGATATACTATTTTTCTACAAGACTCCTGAAATAGGTCTAACAAGGAAGTGCCTTCCTGGTTGGGGTATGTGTTAGATTTTCTGGGTATTAATCAACTGGATATCCATCAACCGCGGAGGTAGACATAAGAAAAACAAAAACTGGTTATGTTTCTGCTTAGATCCTAGGATAGAATGTTTAGAGGAGTTAAAAAATCGTTGTTCCAGTCAAGATAATCAGTAAGTAAACAGTGAAGAGACTACTTTGGAGCAGTGAATAGCAGTATCATTCAAGTAAAAAAGGGAAGTAATTATACTAATACCTTGGACCATTCTTCTAAATGCAGCTACAAGGTCCATTTGAAATTCACAGCTCTTTCATGAAGTAAAGGGCGAGGCTAGGGGAGGTATTTCCAAATTTCATGTTCTGGGATTCAGGGGGGCTATACTGGCAGGTTTTATAATTCTCATTTTATATGTGTGACCAGAGAGGTTCAAAGAGATAGGGTCAAAGTTTCTTTAAGATGCTTTGAGTCTGTAGATTAGTTGACCTTATCACTATGTAAAGTCTTAGAACAAGCTTCACCAGTCCAGACACTTCATAATATATAAAAAGCTTGTAGTGGTGAAGGAGGTAGAGTTTTAAAAATCAGCATTAAGCATTAATTTCTTTGGTTAATGGGTAAAATTTCTTTGTCTTAGAATAATAAAAGCTAAAAAGTTGAGTCTTGGGTATTATCCCAAAAAATAAGAGTAATGATGTCACTGTCTCAGAACTTTGGATAGATCTGGTAAAGACACAGATTCTTCCAGAAAAGGTACAGTTAAAAAACCTGAACATACAAAGCATGTTTAAAGGATTCTTTAGAAACATATGAGGAAAAGCCTTTCTCATTTGAAGGGTTAAGATTAAGTATGGTTTCATGTGTGGGATTCCCTCACCAGGGCTTTGAATGACCACGTAGGGCTTTGCTTCATCTAATTCCTAACAGTGTCATTTTGTCAATCAAATATTTTATACTTATCAACCTGTAAATTTACCTGTCATCTCATAGAATTACCACTGGACTTTCCTGCACATGAGACAACATCACAGTGTTGATAGCAGTTAATAGCAACAAGTCTGAAGAAATGTATTAATTATATAAAGAAATTTTTCACCATAGTCCATTGAGCCCCCCTTTTCAAACATAGTGTTGAAAATCAATGTTACCTTAATGCAATTAATTTTAAATAAATAAATATCCAGTAATGGAGAATATAAAATTAACTTTCCAGTTAATTTTGTGTTAATGCTTTTCTGACAGGAAGTAAAGTTGATCTTGCAAATATCATTACACTGGGAATAAGACCTGAGTTGTTATCTTAGTTCAGCCTCTAGAGCTTGTACAGCAAATATAGTTTATTCTACATTTACAGCTGGACTTAAGAAAATTTTATAAGTTGTTCCATGTGTTAGACACAATTACAAAGTAGGGACATACTCCACACATCTGAATTATTGAAATTTATTGAAGATACACAAATCAGACATGGCTTCCAAAGAATTGGACCATTGTTCACCAAGCAACAGTAAGATGTCCTCTCACAGGAAGTGTTCTGCTGTGGTGTGAGGTTAGCTCAGCTAATCTGTGTCTGTACTTACTTCTCCCCCACAACTGACCAATGGAGAGTCTCAATTGAAACTGCCCATAAGTAAGGATCTAATTAGAATCCTTATGCTAATCCACCTCATAGGCCACTTGTCAGCTCACAAATATCGCCCTTTGGTCTAGTGTTGTTTCACAACCCAGTTATCTATATCAAAGTAGCTTGAACATGTTGTAACTCATCTCGCCTCTCTTATTACCTTATTTTTGAAAAATCTTCATGCATGCTTTCATTGGATATTGGTAAAAAGGCACAGGCAAAGAATAATTATATCTAGTGGACACTTTCCAAACATTTCCCAAATGAATTTTATCAAACAAGAAGATTATTTTGTACAAGAGATGGTTTTATTAAGAAACTTGAAATTGCATATTGAACAAATTGAGTTTCACCAAGAAAGGAAATTTTCCAATAGGCTTTCTAGCTTTAGAGATTAATGGAAATATATACAAAGGATAGGTTAACATTATCTGAAAAGCATAGCACTTTGACAGAATATTTTCTTTTGATGTTTTCAGATTAATACTACTTTTGTTTGACTTTTATTCCACTTTCCAGTTAAAACTAAAAAGGAAAATTCATAACACACACTAACGCATATACACACACACCAAAGAACATTCATTTGAAAAATCATTATGTTAAATAGGTTTTGCAAACCCTGTAGAAGGGTACCCAAATTATTTAGGATCCACAGGTACTGCACATAGCATTTCAGGTGTTGAAGAATATCACTGACTCCAGCATTTGAAAGGACAGTTAAAATAGGCACTAAATAAATAAATAATAAATAAAATCCCAGCAGCAAATTATTTGAGCTGATAGAGTAGTTGTGAAGCCAATCACTTTTTGAATTATGTATTTATTAAAGTAACATTGGTGTACAATATTGTATATGATTTAGAGGCAGAGGATCATATCCTTCAGGTGTATGTAACCACAGTACATCCACCACCAAGATGCTAAAAATCCTCCACCATAGTTCATTGTGACCCTTTCCCTCTTTGTTCTCTCATCTTTCCCTCTGCCTCTAGCAGCCCCAATTCTACAGTCAGATTTCTAGCATCTGTTATTTGTTTGGTGTTATCTGAGTCTTTTTTTTTTTTTTTGCGACATTCCACATGTAAGTGACACCAACTGGTATTGTCTATCCTTCTGATTTACTTTGCTTAAGTCCCTCCAGTTCCATCCATGTTGTTACAAATGGCAACAGCTTTTTTGATAATTGAGTAGTATTCCATTGTGATCTATTCCACATCATCCTGATTCATGTATCTGTCTTTGTGTACTTAGGTTACACTGGTCATCAGTGAGATCGTTACTGACTTAAAAAGGCCCTAATCTGTAATATCTTGTTGTGCTGAACATGAATATAACCCTGAAAATTTATTATTAGTTCTTGTTTTGAAGATATTTCATATAATTCATTTCGTATGTTTCACCATGTCAATTTATCCAGTAGAACTGCAACATCATCCTAAATCAGCCTAGAATGATGTACTATTGCATCACATTGCATAATACCATCATGCACACATCATCCAGAGTTGATTGCATCATTTTCTGATGCAATGCAGTACTACTGCCAGGCGGCTGCTGAAGAAAGCTGATGTCAGCAGTGCACTATAGAAAGCCCTGTTGGAAACGTTGAACATTGAAAACATTTCAGACTTTGTGCGAGACAGTTGAAGCTACTGTTCCATAGAACTGTTATTATTTTATCCATTTAGGCACAATACAGAACAGTAATGCCTCGAAAGTGCATTAATAGTGTGGACAATTTCTGCTCTATTTGTGGGGAAGTGACATTTGCCAATCAGAAGAAAAGTATCACTTCTCAAGTGAAGAAGGCTTATCTTCTTTACTTCGGATGCAAGGTTGGTGACCAAGACAAGCCTTGGGCCCTGCATAGATGCTGTGCTACACGTACAACACAGCTTTCACAGTGGTTCAATGGCAAGAGACCATCAGTGCCGTTTGCAGTCCCCATGGTGTGGAGAGAGTCAAGCAACGACATAAAAGACTGTTCCTTCTGCTTGGTTCCTCCTCTTTCCGGAGGAGTAACGAAGCAAAGGTAGTTGAGAACCCAAACATTCCATCTGCACTGAGACCAGTTCCACATGGTGAGGGACTTCCTATTCCAGAACCTCCAGCAGAATATTCTCTGGATTCATCTGATGAGGACAAGGGTGAGCCGACCTGTTCTTCTCCTGTTCCATCAGCATGCAGTGATCCAGATTTTCACTGTGGTGCATCATCAACCCCACACGGACTAACACAGGAAGAACTAAATGACCTGGTTCGTGATGTGGACTTATCCAAGAACAAGGCAGAATTGCTAGGATCAACACTTCAATAATGGAATCTTCTAGAAGATGTCACAATGACTTTCTATCGAAAGCGCCACCAACAGTTGAAGTCTTTCTTCAGAAAGGAAAGAACTCTGGTATTCTGTTCTGGTATTGAGGGCCTCATGAATGCCTTAGAAATCACTCATGACCCACAAGAATGGAGACTATTTCTAGATTCTTGGAAACTGAGTCTTAAGTCTGTGCTTTTGCACAATGGAAACCGTCTTCCCTCTATTCTATTCCTGAACAGCTGTACAAGAGACAAGAAAAGAAATCTAAGACGTAGTCTATGACTTGATTTTTTTACAGGTGTTAACCCTAGGCCTATTACTATTGGCATGCATTCTGTAATAAACATCAAGTTATTAAAGGTTACAAAAAAAACTAGAGCCAAAATTAGAATTTGACTGTCATATTCATGTTGAGCACATACAAATTGATAGGAAATGACTAATTTTATTTCAGTAACATGACTTTAGTAAAAATTTGTTGTCCAGTGTTATTTTCCAAAGCTTGCCTCTTGTAAATAGTGCTGCAATGAGCATTCACATGTATATATACCTTCAAATTAGTGTTTTTGAATTCTTTGGGTAGATAACTAAGAGTGTAAATGCTGTATCATATGGCAAATCTATTTTTAATATTCTGAAAAGTCTCCACACTGTTTTCCAGTTTTCATTTCCACCAACAGAGTAAGAGGGTTCTTTTTCCCTCTACGTCTATGCCAACACTTGTTTCTGGTATTTTTGCTGTGAGCCATTTGATAAGTGATGATGAACATCTTTTAATGCGCTTATTCCATCTGAATATCTTCTTTGAAGAAGTGCCTGTTTAACACTTCTGCCCATTTTTTGGGATGGGTTATTTTCTTTTTGTTAAGTTTCATGAGTTCTTTGTAGATCTTGTATATCAGCTCTTTGTTAGATGCATGTTGTGCAGATATTTTCTCCCATTCAATAGGATGTCCTTTGTTTTTGTGATATTTTTTTTTCACTGAGAGGAAGCTTTTCAGCTTGATGGGTTATCATTACTTATATTTTCTTTTGTTCCACTTGTTGGAGATGAATCTACAAAGATATGACTGAAGCCTATGTTGTAGAATGTTTTTTCTATCTTCCAGATATTCTTATAGGTTTTGGTCTTTCATACAAGTCTTTAATTCAGTTTGAGTTAACTTTTGTGTGTGGTGTGAGATAGTGGTCTTTTACACGTGACCATTCAGTTCAGTTTTCCAACACCATTTATTGAAGAGACTTTCCTTTCTTGGCTCCTTTGTCATAGATTAACTGTCCATGTAAGTGTGGGTTTATTTATGGACTCTCAATTCTATTCCATTGGTCTGTGTATCTGTTTTTATTCCCATGCCATAATGTTTTGATTATTATAACTTGGTGATATAATTTGAAGTCTGAGAGTCTAAGACTGTGATACCACTCCTTAATTTCACTTCAAGAACTCTAATATATTCATGTCAGAATGAATGAGATGTGTTGAGTTGACACTGATTAAAGCAATGGTAGTTGTGGAGCAGGCTACACATGCAGGATGCTCCTGAAAGAGCAAGATCCTGGCCTTTTTATTCCTTGAATAATCATAGAACATTAGTTTTGTGGAAAAGAGGAGGTACAAAGAGAAAAGGGAGGGGTGAAAAGAGAAAAATGTGCTATGTCATCTATAGTTTCAGGGGTCATGTACCTGACCCCCAGGCACTTCTCATCTGCTTGATAACTTGGCATTATGATTGAAATCAAGCCCTAGATCCCCAGACATGGTTTCAGCCTTACCAGCAAGGCATTCTACTGATCAGCTTCTGGGGTCCTTTCTTATACATCAGTCAACGGCCCCCCACATGTTCCTGGGCATTCCCTGTCATACCTTGTGATGCATACCCTTCCCAGTGCAATCAGGTTTTCTGCTCTTGATTAATCTGAAAGGCACCTGGTAGGGTTGGCCTCCTATAACTGATTGAATGGGCAGTTCTACCTTACATAGGAATGCAGAACCATAGGTAACAAAAATGGTGGCCAAACAGGCCCCTTAGGATTAGCAGGGAAGGAAACTGATTTTCTGAAAACATATAACAGAGGAAACTTTCATAGAGTAGGGAGTCAGGGAAGTTTCTCAGTGGTAGAGACATTTGAACAAAGATGCAAAAGATGAATAGTAGTTAACTGTATGCTTGTTTGGGCTTGTGAGTTGAGGAGAGGATTTTGGAATCCATTTTGGGATCCATTTCAAACACATGGAAGAGCATATGAACATATTTTATAGCAGGGGAAATGGGTTCTGGTCATACAACTGTAAAAAAAGCTTATATGTCTAAAGCAGAGGGAACAAGAGGGCGACTATCATAAGGTGAGGCTAGAGAGGTAGGTAGGACCAGACTATGCAGAACCTTGTAAACCCTGATAAAGAATTTTGTCTCTATTTCAACATCAATAGTAAACCATTGAAAGATTTTGTTTAAGCAGGTGATATAACCACAATTTTATTTTTAAATATCACATATGTGTTGAAGAATGGATTATTGGGTTGCAAGAATGGAAATGGGGAGACCAGATAAGAGGCTAGGGCATTAATCCAAGTGAGAGAAAATGGAAGATGAGGTCCTGAATGTAGTAATCAAGGAAGTTTCAATCAATGAATAAATCAGTAAGGAATTATTCACTACCTACCTGAATATGCATGGCTAGCTCTACTAATCATCTTAAAAGGAGATTCATCCTCAGCCTCTCACCTCTGTTTGTGGCAGCCCAGCTTCTGTCCAATTATCAAGAATTTCAATTTAAGGGACTTGAATTATAAGGTGTTACTTTATTAAAATTATTAGCATTTAACAAAATCCCACCTAAGAATCGCTTCAACTGGTGTTATCTAGTGTTTTCTTAAAACTATTTCTCAATCTGTGATCCCACAAAGTTAATGCCTGAGTCCACTAGGAAAGTGGAAAGGTTGGGAGTGGGATGGCTAAGAAAAATCAACTTCCTGGGCCCACACCTACAAAAGCAGAATCTTGTTGTGAAACTCAGAAAAGAACACCCTAACAGGCCCTCCAGTGATTCTGACGAACATCAAAGTTTGCGAACTGCTTGTAGAAGCTATTTGGAGACTGAGTTTGAACAAAGCAAATAAATGCCTGTGATAGGAAAGAAAGGAAAGAGTAATTCAGGTTGAGGGGGAGTACTGAGAAAATGCCCAGAAGTGAGAATCAGCCTATTGAGTACAAGGAAAGAGTAGCAAGTAGAATGAATGTCTTCTCGAAAGTGCAAGAACCTTGTTGGGAGCAATGAGAAATCACCTTGAATGAGAGCAGGGAGAAGAAAAGGGAGACTATGCTATCATGTTTATTGATATTGTAATGATTCTAACTGATAAAGAGGTCATATGTTTTGGCATTGTAATGACCCTGACTGATGGAAAAGTGGAAGCAACTGAGACAGAGAAACTTAGAACAATTAAAAAGCAACAACTTAGGCTGTTTCCATGACTTAGCTTTTCTAAATAGTGCTGCAATGAGCATAGGAGTGCAAATATCCCTTTGATTTAGTGTTTCTGTATTCTTCAGATAGCTGCTGAGGAGTGGAATTGCTTGGTCATATGGTAGGTCTATTTTTAATATTTTGAGAAAACGTCATACTGTTTTCCATAGGCTCTGGCAGTCTACAGTCCCACCAACAATGTGCAAGCCTGGCTCTCCCCCCACATCCTCACAAACAAGTGGCCAAGGACAAAAGATTTGATGAGATAAATGTGGTAAACATACATACATTGGGATATGTCTCAGTTATAAAAAAAGGTGAACTCTTGCCATTTGTGACAACATGGGTAGAACTGGAGAGGATAATGCTAAGTGAAATAAATCAGGGAGAAAGACAGAGGATGGTATTGCTTCTACATGGAATATAGAGAAACAAAACAAAGGGTCAGTCAAAACCAAACTAATACTAAACCCTTGGCATCTGACTATAAAACTGAGGCAACCATAGGGGAGGATGGCAGGATGGGGGAGGGGTCCAATTGGAACAGGAGAGAGCATTATTGGAGCACTGGTGGCGGACAGGGTATGAAAATATGGCGCTGAAGCACTTTGTAGAGGATTTAACCTAATGCAGATACAATGATATAAGCCAACTTTAATGTAAAGGATATAAATTAAATAAAATAAAATTTAAAAAAAACAAAATTTGAAAAAAATGGAACTACTAGTTTACAAAGTTACTGAGAAACAGACAAGCAATGCAAAAGGCAAGGACAGACAAAAACCTGGCTGTGCAGTGGGAGGAAGGTCAACGTGGCCACAAGAAGTGCCATTTTCACGGCCTCCACTTCCATGCGGCAGCATCTCAGATACCTTGGGTTACAACTCCCAGCATGGCATGAGCCCAGATTTCTGGCAATTATGAAGGAGAAGAAGTGAGGTGGAGATAGATATATATCTATATCGATATCGATATTAAATTAAATATATGTATTATCGATATTGATATATCGATAGAGGATGGTATTAAATTAAATATATCAATCAATATCGATAATACATATATTTAATTTAATTATATCGATACTATATATATATATATTATTGGGGACTGGAGAGGAAGGAGAGTCACGTGGAGAGACTGTCCCTGGTACTTTAGCACTTTGGCAGGCAGGCTCTTCAAGGATGATGGCGGCCAATCTCTTGACCTCATGGTAGATTATCCAGCTTGGATGGAACATTCTACATTTCGAGTCTCTCCTTTCTCAACCTCCTGCGCCCTAATCAATCTGTTACTTATTTTTCCCAGCTGGGAAATGCCTTGAACTTAGTCTCTTGGCAAACTTTTCAGTTCTATACCCAGCGTGCTTGGCTGGGCCTTTGCTCAGGATGGGTGGGTGAATTTGGAGTTTTATTGCGAGCCTTTCTCCTACTCATTTTCTGTCTTTCTCTCTATTCCCTTTGAACCTTGAGCCAATTAGAGTGATTCCTCTGTGTGCAGAGGGCTAGGCCTATAAAACAGGCAAAATGTTATTTTTTCCCTTTAGCAGTTGGGGCCGTGTGCACCCTTTGATTTTGCCTGGCATCATTTTGGTTCCATGACCAAGAAATGACCCTCCCAATTATAATCCCACCTAAATCAAAATTAACAAGTGGTCCTAATAATAAGTCCCTGAAAATCTGTGTAAATATAGGCACCAAATTTAAGGCACGCTGTTATCCTTAAAGATGCCACGCCTGGGCCTCCCTGGTGGCGCAACAGGCTGGGCGCAGCACTGTGAAGCTGTCCACAGCCACTGCAGCACGAGTTCGATCCCCGGCCGGGGAGATCCCCACAAGGCTCAGTGGATCACTCCCGTCTCACCCGCTGCCCCCCTCAGCAGTGTACTTCAGTCGATCTGCCTGTTCTGCTCCCCACTCTGTCTCTGGTGAGTCCTCTCAACACCCCACACCTCTGGCCTGCACCCCAGCTCTTGTACACATAAATAAATAAATCTTAAAAAAAAAGATCCCATGCCTATAGTCCTGAATCCTTCTCCAAAGTTTGATGAGAGCCACCCAGGACTCTTGCTCCGAGAAGTAATGATCTCCCTGCAGATGGAGGATACTGAGAACTGTCTAGAACAGGACCCACCCACTGTGCAAGGCCAGTTTCCTGACCTTTGCTAAGAGGCTTATTGCCTTCTTTCTGGTGTTTTTTTTTTTTTTTTTTGGCTACCACTGAATTGTATGCTTAGATAATGCATATTTTCTCTGATAAATTAGTATCTGTTTATATACATTTGACTTGAATCCTAAGTAAAACTGAAGCAGGGTGATAGGGGTGCTGTAGCCATCCAACGCCAGTAGCCAAAAGAGGACAGGACAAAATCTGTGAGTTCTTCACCCATGTGCACAGTTGCAAGACCACTCAGACCCCGGGAGCAACAATATGGAGTGTATTTAACAAACAGGATACAGATCCCAAGGCCACAGGCAGCCGGCTATGTCACTTACGGTAGTGTCCACAGTGTCCAGGAGTCCCAGAAAACAGGTTGCTCGTTCAAAATGGTGCCAGACTTGCCAGACTGCCATGTGATGCACTAGCCAGGATCCAACCCACCGCAGCTGGAGGCGCTCACAGGCGGGGCCCCTGAGGTGACAGCCACAGTCTGAAGTACGGGGTGAACAGCACCGAACGCTGGACCAGACAATAGTTGAGGCAGCGACCGAAATATGGTGCTGGGAGATCAGATACAGCTCTTCGTGAGTCATTGGCCCATGACAGCAACAAAACAGCTCTTTGAGACCCCAGACCCGGGCCCTGTGGTGCTCCTTTCAGACGGTGGCAGTGACAGGACCGGAGGCAGGTGCAGTCGCCTGGTCACTGCAGAACTCTGCAGCTACTCTCTTAGGTGGTCAGCTGCTACGTGCTGCTGCTGCTTAGGAGGCCAGAAACAATACAAGGAGTCTGGAAGTCAGGAATTCTCAAGATGGCTCCTGCCCTGCCTTATATTCTCTCTCAAGGTCCCCCACCCTACTTGATACCTCCTGATTGGACCATTTAACCTGGCTGGTGCCCAAGGGAGGGGCTGCCCACAGGAAGCACCTTTTGGTGAAGGCGGGGGCTTGGAGGGGGAACCTGCCTCGTTTTTCCAATGACTCCTGCTGCTTAGGCGGCAGTTGGAAAACGGCAGTCGTGCCCTGCAGTCCATGCTGTGGGACCCCAGTTTCGAAACCTTCCCACTTCATGGAAGTTAGCAGCC
Organism: Scalopus aquaticus; assembly: GCA_004024925.1. Lineage (NCBI taxonomy): Eukaryota > Metazoa > Chordata > Mammalia > Eulipotyphla > Talpidae > Scalopus > Scalopus aquaticus. The sequence continues at coordinate 222,950 of PVIJ01000807.1, forward strand.
TAGATATCCTGAACATGATATCTAGTCATATACCTAAGAGAACAGTCCTGTCAGAACTGAGATACACTGAATGAAACAATTTTTGTAATCCCACAGTCACCGTTGAGTGGCCTGTGAGACTGTAAACTTGGAATTTCCTTCTGTAATGAGATGAAGGAAATATAGCACTTTTCAGAGCAATAGCAGTAATAGACAAACACACTGAGTTTGTTCTATTTGCCAGGCACTCTGTATACTATTTTAAATGTATCATATCAGTTAATCTTCAGTGTTTCTATGAGATAGATGCCACAAGCATGCCCATTTTATAGATGAACAAACTGAGGCACAGAGAGGTACAGTAGCTTGCTCAAGGTAACATAACCTTTAAGTGACTTAACCAGAATTCTAAGCCAAGTCTATCTTTTGAGCTTGCATGTTAAAATGCAGTGGTGAAATCGATTCTAACTTATGTGCCAAGGTTTGTTGTCCCTCTAAAGAAGGGTGCATTTCTTTTTTTGCAGATGAGAATAATTATGCATGATGCAGGCTTGGACTGGGGGGTCTAAAAACAATTCAAGACATAATAAGGCTCGACAAAAGCGTGAATAAGCATCCAATTTTGTGCAATGCTCCTCAGAGTTTGCTTTGCAAACTGATAATGGTCCACAATGAGGAAAGTGTAGCTGTTGAGAATAAGCATTTGGAAATTTGACAGACTACTTTTATGTCTATTGATACATATTTTAGAATAGAGGCTTTTATTCCGTATGACTTTTTTTCATGATAATTTTTTGAGTAATTCTTATTCTATTTACAAAAGTAACTATAGATTGAGAATTATAAGTCAGTTAAAACAAAAGCATGATTCTTCACTCCAGATTGCTTGTGACACATGGGTCTATTGGATATAAGAAAAATGCAAGCAACTAATCTAAAGGTATTTTCAAGTTCAGGTGTGGCTGGTAGCTGACCAGTGGAGCTGGTCTGAATCTTTGTTTTGACATGGCAGCCTCTTCTAAATTACAGAATCAACCTCTTGAGGATTATTATGACAGATTACAGTGTGAAACCAACCTTTTCTTAGTAGACTTAGATTCTTAGAGGTCATGCATTCAATTCTGGGCAATTACCATCAGTTTAAACATTCAGGATGAAAGGAGGAAGTGTATAATTAATCAAGCAGTGACATAAAGAACCCGAGTAGTACAGATTCTGCGGGATGATAGACAGAATGGGGGGAATAGAGAAAGAACCCTTGTCGTTTCCATTGACACTATTCATAGTCGAATGTTAAAGAATCTTAAACATTTACAATTTGTACTTTTGCTAGAAACAGAACAAAGCATGGGGAAAATGATGCAGTGGCATTGATAATTCTAACAAATATTCATTGTGTGCTTATTACGTATATGTCACTCTGCTTGTCACTTTTTGATACATAGAGCAACCAGATTACATCCCTGTTCCCAAGGAGGTCACAATTTAATGGGACCGATGTGGAAATAGTTATACTAAAACCCGGTAAGTAATGATGGAACAGTGATTCTCAAGGGGGCTACAAATTTCAGAATCAGGATGGAGGAGAAATAGTTTGAAAGATCGTATCAATATCATATCACCTTATATGTAGCTGAAGACAAATAAGGATATTGGCTTCTTAAGATAGAAAACATCAGCAAAATCAGACTGTTGGTAGGTAAGATGACAGTTATCCAAACCAGGAGTCTGTACACTGCCTGGACTCTGGACTGTGTATGAATGTATATTCCTGTGTCTTTGCAGAGAACAGGAGAGAGGGGAGGAATTGTAGGATATATGAGGTGTTTATCCAAAAGAGGCATAGGGCCTACGTGGTGGCGCAATGGGTTAAGCACAGAGCTGTAGAGCTGTTGTCAGCTGTAGCACAAGTTCGATGCCCGGCCGGGGAGATTCTCACATGACACAGCAGACTCTCCAGCCTCGCCCGCTGCTCCCCTCAGCAGTGTACTTCAGTCGATCTGCCTGTTCAACTCCCCACTCTGTCTCTGGTGAAACCTCTCACCGCCCCATACCTCTTGCCTGCACCCCAGCTTGTGTGCAAAAATAAATAAATCTTTAAAAAAAACCAAAAGAGGCATAGATTCTACAAGTTAAAAAATGTTTTGACTCTAGGTATAAAGAAAGGCTTTGGAGAACCAGGGAGTTGAAAATACTAGCTGGGGCTGGAGGGAAGGAGATGGGTATAGAAACAATGCATTTTAGGATACCAATTTCCAATAGGGTTAAGATGTAAGACTAAGGAGTGAAGGAGGCCAGAGAAGGAGTCCCTGACGCCCTGCTTCTGAAGCAATGGGCTACCTGATACATCCTGGGCAGTTCAAGAACAGCATGTGACACCTACAGCAACAGCCGTGCCGAATGCAGCTGCCCTTAGGTTGCCGTGCCATTGGTGCTAGAAGTTCTCACTTTCCAATGTTGCTCTTTCACAGATAGAATAACCTCCGTGGAACTCAGTCTTTTTGAGAGACTCCAGCAAGATGCTAGATGTCAAAATATGTTGTAAACTCTAATCGAGTAGGCACTCCTGTGTTTACTCCTCCTGTTCCCCCAACTCCCCCAGAATAATCAAAAGTCCCCAAAAGTTAGTCTATGGAAAAATTAATGATTCACCTCGGCTTCTTGCTGATAATGTCGTTTTTTTCCTTATGAAAGGTTTTTGTTTTTCTAATTGAAGTAAAATTGTATCATAACATATACCTTTCAGGTGTTCATCATTGCCAGTCAACGTGTATATAATATGTTAAGATTGTGTTAGGTAGGAGGTAGGTCTGGTGAGATGGAAGGACCTCACAAGAATAAAGACCAGAGAAGACTCCAGCCCTCTAACTATGCTGGGTTAAAACTGCTTAAATAGAGCCTTCATCTGTTTCTCACGGAGCATCATCGGGACCCCAGCCCTAATGCTGAGTCCCTTAGGATGAATTGCCTAACTTCTAGTAAATTCTTACTTGATGCCTGCAGAATTAGAGTCTCCATTATTTCTATTTTTTGGAGAACTCAAGAACCCAGAATCCAGTAACGAGTTCAGCACTAAAAGTGCAATTCAATCCTTCAGTGTCTTACTTCCAATGCCTTTCTAAAGGGTAGGCACCAAGAGAACCCACACACAGTGCCCTCTGCTGTTAAAAGTGGGCTGTGATGATGCTTTGTTGTTAGCTGCCAAGTACTCTGTTTGCAATTCAAAAGCTTTCTTCTTCTTCTTCTTTTTTTTTTTTTTTTTAATTTCAATGCTTCTTGCCAAGATCTGGAGACAGCTTCTAAAATAAATGTTGTGTGCATACAGTGCAACCCCAGTCTTCTACATGAAAGGCCGTACCTGTCAGTGGGATCCGCTCCTTTTAATCAGAAGCTCAGATTTGAGTCATTCAGAAAGAAAACAAGGCCTGACCCAGCCAGTCCCCTGAAGTAGAGAAGTATGAACCCCAAGGCAGGCAGGAGTGTCAGGAGCAAGAAGAAATATTTTCCATCACCTTAAGTACCACTTTTCTTTCTACTCCGGGTGCTTCCTGGAGCATATAGGGGTGAATCCACAGTAATCCGTAGAGACAGTAGTCAGCACGACTATACTGAACAGGGAAGTAATTGAAGTTGATCTGCGTACCCCAGCTACCCTCTCCCCATTCCCGGTCCACTCCTGGCCTTCCTGACTGCCCAGGTTTCAGTGCATTCCCTCTTCTTTATGTCCTCTTGCCCCGTCCTATTCCAGAACGCCTTTCCCAATGACGTTTTTGTCTGCTCAATTTACTAGTCATGAAATGAATAACGCCTGTTGACTTTGACTTGTGAACACGGGCTTTTTATCCTAAAGCAAAAGAACACGCAGAGCGGCAATTAGGTGTGGGGGTGGAGGGAGGCAGGCGTTGCTTACCGCCTCGCCCCATCTGTGGCGCGGAGAATGTGAGTGATAGGTTGACACTATAGGGAAGCATTTCCTCTGTCACTTAGAGGTACAATATAGAGCACAGTGACATAATTTTTCTTTACCTCAGTCCTAGAGAACTGAAAGAGGCACTACAATTCAATACACTAAGATTAAAGCAATTACTGTAAATTAGCTTAATCATTCCTCCATATGCCTTTAGAGGCACGGTTGTGTGAGTGTTTTTTTTTTAACTTATTGTCACTACCAAATAAATGGAGGCTTGTAAACACAGATAAAATTAATTTTTAAAGGATTACCTATACTCAAAGGTTCCGATGTTTTAATTAAAAATTTCCTCATTGTAAGAAGGAACATGTCTGTGTTGTGGCAGTGTGAGACACCGGGAGAGTCTGGATGAAATATGGGAAGGAAATGATGGGCTAAACCATGGCTGTCTTTTCATTTCACTCACATATTTTTTATTCGAACGGCAAGATTTACTTTTAGCATGGCCTCTGACTGACCCTGGAGTTCCTCAAGGCCAGAGAACAGGGAACAGCTTAAATGATTCCCTTCCTTTCACACCGTAGATTTTAGACTTTTGTGTCTGGAACATAGCAAGGAACCAGTAAGGGAGGACTCCTGAGGATGAAAAGCAGTGCTTCTCAAGCTTTAATGTGCACACGAATCTCCTGAGGATCTTGTTTAAATGCAGATTCTGATTCGGCAGTCTGGAGTGGTGCCTAAGACGTTTCATTTCTAACAAGCTCCCTAGAGATGCAGAAGATGTTTCTCTATAGCAGAATATTTTGAGTTGCAATGAACATTCTAGATACACAGTTTAGGTAATAAGCCGTCTTTGGTTACTAGCTGTGAAAGGCGTATGGAAAAGTAGCACGGTTGTATCTGGATGTGAAGGGCCCAGCAAACAAAAGGGAGGCAGAGATGAGGCTGATGACACTCATGCTCCAAAGGGGTTCCGATAAATGGGTTTCAAGCGATAGCTACCAAAAATACTGTTACCTCCAGAGCTATGGGAGGGAATGTGCCTACTTAAGAACATGTGTTCTGGAGTCCAATTGCTTGGGTTCGAGTTCCACCTCTATCACTTCCTAACATATTTTGCTCATGTCACCTTGCCTCCCTAATCCTCCGTTTACTCTTCTGTAGAATTTGAATAACAGAACCTATTTCAGGATGGTCGTGAGAATTAAATGAAATAAAGAGTACAGTCTTAGAATAGCACCTGCCACAGAGGGCTCCAATAAGTGGTAGCTATTGTGCTGCTTCCCATTTTGGAACTGATTGTGTTTTAAGTATTACTGGGCTTTATTGAAGTGTCAGCCAGCCAGAGCATTGCCATATCAGCTTTTGATGTGGGTCTCAAAGCAGCTTCAATTGTTTAAGACTTAAAAAAAATGATGATTTAGAATTTAAATCAATGGAACTTTAAACAAAAGCATGACAAAGAAAAGAAAAACTCATGGCAGAAATTATGCTTATTTTTGTGCTTTGACCATTGTCACTGCTTCTGCCTACAGCTTCTCTGACTTGAGAAGCACTTGAATAAAGAAAGATTTCAAAATGAAAATGGATTAGAAAATCTAATTGTCTTCTGTCTCTGCTAAAAGGTAATGTAGAATCTGGGCAGATTTTATCCATCCTGGAGCAGGCCAGGCCCAAGGGAATGGAAAAAGACCTGGAGAACAACACTTCCAAGTCCACGAAGTATATGCACAATATCAATAAGAGCATTAGCTATAGCCGTTTCAGGGGTTTATAGTCCAGCCGGGAAGATTTTGGAATAAAATACACACGTGCATGTGCACATACAAACACATACACAGATAGGTAACCATACATACCCACCTGTGGCAAAGCCACAATGAGAATTCTTACTGGTTTAAAGCAAAGGTTGTATCTTAGAAGTAAAGGTTAGTCTAGAAGGGAAGATTAGGTCAGACAGTGAAGATTTTCCTACCACATAATTTAAAATGATGTCTGTGGCTTGGATTAGATTTCTATTAGACAGTGCTAACCTAGATAGGAGATGTTCACAGAATGGTGAATTAGGTAGGTGTGACTGCAGCAGAGGGTGTGTGCCGAAGAGTGGTAGGGAAGGTTGGAAAAAGTGGACAAGTTCAAAATGTGTGTGTGGTGGGGGGTGGGGGGAGTGTTGGCTACTCAGGTGACAAATTTAGACTTTAATTTTGTATTTGCTTATGGGCCTCTAGAGGTGTTGGGTGTGGGAACCACATGATCAGATGACTGCTTGGGACAGGGGTGAAAGTATAGGCAGGAAGAGCATTTGTGACCATAATCAAGGCATAAGATACTAGACTTGGGTGGTAGCTTTGACATCAAAAAGAAGTTGATGTAAGTAAACGCACTCTGAAGGGACATTTACTAGAACAGAGTGGAGGTGTGGCTGCCAAGGATAACTTGAAGTTTTCCAACTCTGGAAATTAGAAGCATGTTTAATGTGTTAAGGACATTATGTCAAACAGAATGAAGTCCAGGGAAGGAGCTGAATGGGGATTGCCTGGGAGAAAAGACACTTTTTTTTTTTGAAGATTTATTTATTTATGCATACAAACTGGGGTACAGGCCAGAGGCGTGGGGTGGCGAGAGGGTTCACCAGAGACAGAGTGGGGAGCAGAACAGGCAGATAGACGGAAATACACTGCTGAGGGGAGCAGCTGGCGATGCAGGAGAGGTCTGCTGCGCCATGTGGGAATCTCCCCTGCCGGGCATTGAACTTGTGTCGCCGCTGCCGACAGCTCCACAGCACAGCACTTAACTGCTGTGCCACCAGGGACGCCCGAGAAAAGACACTTTTGATTACTGACATGGTGTCTTTGAGGTGGTTGGTTGAAACGTGGGATTGAGGGTATGAAAGATACTGATTTGAGGTCTTACTAGAGGTGATCGTGGTAGTCAAAGGACTGTGATAATGAGTTGCATTTGTGTGCATTATGATTAATAAAATGCTCTTGCACAGATTTTTTTTTTTACATGATCCTTATAACCATCCAAGACTCAAAAAGTCTAAGTAACTCACAATGTCACACAGTGGGCCAAGGCAGCTGCCAAAACTCACTTTCTATCAACATAATTGAAATAACATGCCAAGGGAAAATGTAGAGAAACTGAGACTCTAGATTATATGATTTCTGTTTTCCCAAAAGTTGTTTTCAACATCATTTTTAGAAGTAAGGAAATTGAAGCCCTGAGAAGTTAAACAAAATATAAAACTGTCTATTAGAAGGAGGGATAGATGGAACTCGCAGACAAGGGCAGTAGTAGATTGCATTATTCCTTCTAGGTATGAATTTTTCCTTGTTCGAGCTTACATCCCTGCCTCCTGCATTGAGTCCTGACAAACTGATGTGGGCTTCTTATAGAACTCAATTTGGCCAATGGAATGCGAACCAGAATGACCTCTCACACATGAGGAGAAGAATTAAGAGTCATGGTGTGGTTCACCTTTCTTGTTCTTTTCCCTCTGCCAGAAGAATCCCTCTGCTTCAGCTAGGACCCTGGAGCAAAGAAGGCATTTGAGACAGAACCACAGATGACCTGTAGCTGCCATGAGAACTTTTGCTATGGTAATTGAGATTTGGGGTATGTTTGTAACCACAGCACAACCTAGCCTACGCTGACTAATACACTACCTAATATGTGTGCTTTCTAGTACACTGATGCTATGCAAACGCCCACTTATCACCGGCTAAGTTCTACTCATCCTTTAGTCTCTAATTAAATATCACATGTTCAGAGAGGCCTTTCTTTGCTGCCCAATCAAGTTTAGGCTTCCCCTCACACCAATCCCACAGACATATCTTTATTTTTTCCTATAGTATCTGCATCTTCCTTAGGCATTTAATGCTATTGCAGTCATGTACCATAGTGCCCTCACATGCGGTTTCAGTCGTCTAGGGTCAACTGCAATCCAAATATCCTGGTACAAATAGACCACATTCACATAACTTTTATTACAGTATATTACCATAATTATTCTATTTTATTCATTGTTCTTACTCTCTTACTCTGCTTAATTTATAAACCGTATTACAGGTTTATGTATGTTTAGAAGAAAACAGGATACGTAAGTTTTGCTTTCAGCATCCACTGAGAGTCTTGGGACATATCCCTCCTCAGAAGGGACCACTCTAGAGATTTACCGTTGGCATGCGCCACTTGACTGTAAGCTCGGGAGGACCTGGACCACATCTATTTAGAACCTGTCACACAGTTGTTGCTCAGTGGATCTGTCTACAGTGAGTGATGAGCAAATGAATAGTTTATTGTTGACGTGGTTGTTGGGTCATAAAGCAAAAAGGTGGAGGAAGACTGCAGTTAGGAGAAGTAATGCTCCTGAAGGGTCCCCTGGGTGCAAGGATTAGCAACTGTTGGTTGTTGGTCCTTCTCTTGCAAGGAAATTTTGAAAGCTGTGGCAATTGTCAAAACCCTTCAAAACAGATTCACTTACCAAGAGGCTTCTGCAGCCTGGCAGTTTTCCTGCCAAAGGCCAGGGAAACCTGCAGAAGCCTGCAGATAAACTAGAAGGACTCCTTTGAAAGAAAAGAGTGGTTAGTTATAGGGAGTGAGAGAGTCACAAGCCCTCCCCCTTCTGAGCAGTTGATGAAATTTAGTGAGACTTGGGAAGAAAAGGAGGAGCAAGAGATTGGGAAATAGGAATTATGGGCTGGATGTAGGAGATGTCTTTGTGGTCCAAATCAGAAAGATCAGGCCCACTTTCACTCATGTTCATCTGCCTGTGGGCCACGTAAGAGGTGGCTCTGGGCTCTATCACACCAAACTGACAGAGTTTGAAGTGCGAAATTGACAGCTTCTTCATGACACATATATGAACACTGCACATGCAGGTAGCGAACGGGAGGAGGAAGCAACAATTTTGCATTTTAGATCAGGAGATCTCTTCTAGGGAGAAACCCATGAGTTCCCAAAACTTAAATTGCTAGAACACACAGTGAAGCCTAAGGGAGACAATGTAGTGCCTGTAACCATGTGGTTCCTTTCCTGGTAGGAATGTCCGTTAATCCCATGACCCTAAAGTTTCTAGCTTCTGTGACTTCAGAGTACACAGCCAGACTATGTTTCATAGGCAGAGCAGAAGAGGAGGAGCTGTTGGGGATATATTGCACTTTTAAAAGTAAAATAAATGTAATAAAAAGCAGGCAGCATAATTGCAGTGACTTATACCCCATGACATTTGATAATAACAAGGTTGGTACATTACAAATAAGTCCTACATTTACAACTCTACCTTGATATTTACACTTATTAAGTTGTTTAGGGAGGTGGTTTCTGGATGCTGGAGGCCCATATATAAAACACATTAGCATAATTGGAGTACAGCCAAATCCCTCAGTGTACATTGTGGAAACTTGTTTAAAGCTTGACCTTGGAGGAAAAGCCTCCCTCCTTCTCTTCAATCAGTCATCAGCTCCTAAAATTACTCCTCTGAAATCAACTTCCAGTCATCCACAGTTTGTCCTCAACACTGACCTTAGGCAGGCCCTCAGTTCCCAGGCCAATGATGAAGGCTATGTTCTGACCTGCATGAGGAAATTAGCCATGATTTTCCATTACCTGTACCAAACATTCCTTTTCATTTGTTTAATTCATTGAGAGTTGACACTACACATTAATTCATTGAGCAATTGCTTGTGTAAAGGCCCCAAGATGAATGAGACAGTCATTGCCGTCAAGAAACTTACACTTTAGTCAAGGACACTGACAACTAACTCTAGTAGAAGGCAGGATGAAATAAGGGCCATAAGAAGGGTATGAACAAATTGCTGTGGGAGCATAGATAACACAATTTATTTTAATGAGGGACAGAGAATTAAGAAAGACTTTAGAAAGGTGGTATTGGTCCTTGAAGGATTAATAGGAGAAAAGTGTGAAGTTGGATGGTGAGGTCATACCAGAGTAAACTGCAGGTGCATCAAATGGCATGATGGTCTCTGCATATCTGGGTTTGCGGGCTAGAACCATGTCTTTCTCATTGGCAAGCTCCAGTGAGAAATCCAGCACAGCATAGCTGGAGGGATGGAGTAGGAGAGGCTTAAAAGTTATATTTGCTTGACTCAGCTCTTAGAGCCTTGGAAGACCATACTGGTTTTGTTAGATGAGAAAAATAAAAAATGTTTGAAGCTGACTGAAAACTGCATTTTTAGGAAGAAATCGCTAGCCTTGAGAAAGATGGGTTGCAGAGGTTAGAAACTAAAACTGGGAGACGGGCTTCTGTGACCGACTGGATAGTAGGAAGAAGATTGTAGAATTAAAGACAGGAAAATTGTATTGCAATAATGAGACACAGGCAACTTAAGACAGAAGGCTACAGTTACTGGGGATATACTGTGTGGTTGGGCTATACTGTGTGAGTGATCTTTTATAGAGGGAAGATCGTTCTTGGGTTCAGGAGAGATCTGAGGGTCATCAGCTGGGAGGAAATTTTCAAAACCATGGACAACTCTGTGACAACTCTGGCAGTAGGGAAAATGTAAATAAAAACACTGGAGAGACTGCCTATATCTAGGGTTCATGGGAAGACAAATACTAATAAAGGGTGCTGAGTGTTGGGAGAAAGCACAGCTACGTGTTTTTGTGAGCGAGTGGGAGAAAATAAGCAGGATAAGGATTATGAAGAATTTCTCAAATTTGGCAAGTAGGTCGTCATTGGTAGCCTTGAAGAAGAGAGATTGCTGTTTTTGTTCAATAGGATGGAAGAAACTTGAGGATCCCTGTAGACCAAGAGGAAATGAGATGATGGAATAATTGATGTGAAAAGTGAACATCCTTTCAGACACATTGAGCATTACAAAATATGAGGTGACAGCAAACCAGTGCTTTATCCCAGATACTCTGGAGTTAAAAGGTCATTGACATCTAAAGGATGCTTTCATTTTCATCATTAGACTGAATTTTGCTAAGGGACCTTGTACATAACCCCTTTCAATTTTGTTCCCTCCCTCCCTCAAGCTCCATCATAAGTGCTACAAGTTGTCCAGGCAGGTAAAACACTTCATTACTTGATTTTTGTCAGAAAGTCTAGGCTACTATGTTATTATATGTCATAGGTTTCAAGAACTCTTCAAAGAGATAATTCATAGCATTGGGGTACTTTCAGTTTAATTCCCATTGTGCTATTGGATTTCTGTAGGAAAATGGAGGGATACCACAAGGTATTTGGGTAGAGAAGTTATGAAAGAGATTCATAAATCAGGTTCCCTTCCAAAACATAAGATTATTAGTTAAAATAAAACCATTCAGTGTCACATGTATCCAGCAGCTGAATATATTGGGGAGGAAAGCCTTATGGTTCTTTGAATAGAAAGAATTTTAGCAAAAAGGGAATAGTCGTGGGCACAGTTTAAAAGTCTCAGAGATATATGCAAAGTTGGTAAAAGAAGAGAATTTGCTGTTCTTTTAGAGAACTTCTTAAATATATGGCCTAAAATATTTCCCAGACACTTAAGTTCTAGCTATGAAATAGTGAGAGCTTTCCCCATAAATTATAGTTCATTTTAATGCTTTTGTTTCCTGCCAGTACGAGACCCAAAATGAATCAGTACATTTTAATGTCTGCTTAGTCTTTGTCAGTTTCTCGTTTCTTTGAACAATCTAATGTTTTGACTTTCAGTGCTATTAAAAAGAAAGAGAATGGGGACGAGAAAGGGAAAAAGAAATACAACCTAACACATCCCCCCTTGCCTTATCACCATAACCACCATGCAATCGCTGCATACGTTCCTGTGCAGAATCCTGTTCTCCTGTTTGCTTTGTCCTTATGACTTGCTGCTACTTGTACATAAGCCTTGCATGAGCCATTCAACAGCACAGAGAATAGGATGGTACCAAGTGTCAGAGCTGCAGCTGTGTGTGCGTAGCCAGGCTAACCCTGCAAAGATAAGCTCTTCTTGTGCCCACTTTTTAGGTTGAAATAGCCCATCAGTCATTGAGGTCTGAAACCTTGATGTCAGATATGAATTCTCCCTCTCCTCATACTCCCAACATTTACTCGATTGACAGTTCTTTAGATGCCACTTGGACCTATCCTACTGGTGCTACCCTTAGGCCCTTGCCACTTATTAAAATTATTATTCAGTAGCCTCCCACGAAGTTGGCCTTTTGTGGCCTCTCTCCTCTCTGTGCTGTACTTTGCAGCATCAATTTCTTTAAATGTTCTGTATCATTTCTTTCCTCCAAATCCCTCATCTATACCATTTTATAATACCTATAAAATCAAGCCCAAAACACAACCACTTGTGTCTTTCATGCACTTTACACTGTCGTCAAACTGAATTGTGCAAGATTCCCTGTATATGCACCAAGAAGTTCAAAATTTGTACTTCTGCTTGTGCCTTTGCACCCTCCTCAAAAGGATGTAAGCTGATTCATTACTATATTCTCAGAACCTAGTATTGTGGTTGGTACACAGTAGGTGCTAATTAGGTATTTGCTGAATGAATGAAATCTTCACATGTCCAAATCTGTTTATATTTTAAATGTCAGTTCAAATGCCAGCCACTCCAAAAAGTATACAGATACCTGCTTCCCGCCTCAACACCCATCTTACCTCATTTCCCTAAAACTGTTATTTTTTTCCCTGAACCCCCCAGCCTTATCTATATGATTCTTATAACAACGATCATTTTCTATTCTGCCTTGTATTAAATTGTACACGTTCCATCTCACACTGGACTATGAGATCCTGAAGGCAGAAGCTATGAGTAACTCATAATTGCCTTCAGAAAAGCAATGTTCATTGAATGGGCACTCAGTGATTAGAACAGTCATACTGAATGAATGTAGGGACAGGCTTTAGCAAAGTAGAGATGCTGAGGGTTTGTTATTATTTCTAATAATAGTAATATTAGATTATTAAGAGCAAGGGTAAATCCTCTAGGTTGTGTGATTTCCTTATAAACATCAAAAGGTGGAAATATCACCTGGACCTCAATTAGTCAAAATATAGGTGAGATATTGGCTGCACATCTATTAACCAAAATAAAGACCATCATGGCTAAAGATTGAACTGACTAATCTGCAAGTCTTAGGAACAAAGTCATGATTTACATAATTGATGAATTTGCGAGTTGTTTTTCCCTGCAAAGGATACTAGCGGTAACGGTGTTTTATTTGTGGCTATTAGAACTCGACATCTAAATAAATTCAGCAGTAAATGGGATATTTGGCTATAGTTTTCTATTTATCAATATTATAAATCAAAGCTACAGCATGTTACACGCATTACACATATATTAATTGCCATATCTTCACTTTCCTTTTCACTCCTGGCACTAAGCCCAATTTCCCCTGTTCATGGATATGAAGTTTTTCAAACTCCTGCTAAGAAATTTGCCTACTGGGGTCTCTCGCTGGTGGAGAAAAAGCCAATGTATTTGATTCCTGGAATGACCTATTCCAAGGCAGATGATGGTCTTGCAGGTACTTTGGATCATATCATTTATAGACCTAGCTCTTACTTTGTCCAGCCCTCTATCTTCAAGTCAGCCCACCTATGATGAGAGGTTCTTTTGAAAGGCCCCCAGAGAATAATTGTCTACAGTCCTTTATTACTTATTCCATATTTTACCCATCTGAGCCTTTGAAAGCCATTTGCTTACATTCTATAATCAAGACCAACTGTAGAAACGCGTTTCTCTGGAGGATATAAATCACTTTTCTGGACTTTTCTGTTATGTAAGCATCTCTCCACTACTCTGGCAAGCAGTGTAAAAAGATACTTAAAAAAATCTTATGATTCTCACAGGTATGTGTATCTTTAGATACATATCATGATATTCACTTGGCCAGGTCCTTATAAAAACACTTGTAATTCTGTTCAGTTGAAACGTCTTCGAGAATGTTGTTACATACTGTTTTGATGCCTTAGTTTGTGCCTTTTCGGTCATCCTTAATATTAATTATCATAGGCAGCACAACATTTATGTATATCTTAACTTTATTGAGCAAGTAAGTATGCATTACACATAGATTGCAAGTCATTCTTGGTCCTGTGAATAGGTAGGTGTTCATTCCGAGGCAAAATGAGAGCATGAATCCACAGTTGTACTGCTACTGAAATACTTCTGAGTATCTTGGTATGGGCACAATCTTCCTTGATACTCATTCAAAGCAGGCTTTGCTGTCACCTCTCTTTTCAGTTGAGGGATTCACCAGATCTAAAATAGGCTTACAAAGAACCCTTCTGTATCAGAGGTAGTTTTATGCCTGCATTATGAATCACAGAAGACATTTGGTCAAAGACTCCACAAAGGGGGCTGAAGAGATATAACAGAGCTCAAAGTTGGAACCAATTATTTTGGTTAAGCTAAGTGGCCATAGTAGCAAAAGTATCAACTGATCTCTAGAATAGCCTGTTAAGCCATTTTACATCAAAGCATGCAATAACTTGTGCACACAATAGCTTTTAGAGACAACCTTGAATTTGGCTTGAGCACCACAGATGCATTTCAAAGAGTGTGAAAAAGTACATTTGCGCTCAATGATTAGTGTAGTGAGCTGAATGGTGGCTTCCCAAAGATATGTACATGTTCTCATTGCTGGAATCTGTGAGTTTGCCTTATCTGGAAAAAAGGTCTCACGGATGTCATTAAGGATCTTGAGATGAGGACATTATCATGTATAACTTGGGTGGGTCCTAAATGCCAGCACAACTATCCTTATACCAGGGGAAGAAGTAGATTAGATACACAAAAGGGAAGGTGATTTGGCCATAAGTCAAGGAATGAATGATGACAGTCACAAGAAACTAGAGGAAAGAAAGGAATGGATTTTCCCCTAGAGCCTCCAGAGGCAGTGTAGCCCTGCCAACACCTCAACGTGACAGTTCTGGACTCTAAAACAATAAGATAATAAATTTCTGTTGTCTTAAGCTGTAACATTTGGAGTGATTTCTTACAGCAGCCCCAGGAATCTGATACAGATTTTGGTAACAGGGAGCAAGGTTCTGCTATAATGGGTACTGGAACATGTAGAAACACCTTTGGAATTGGATAGTGGGTAGAGGCTAGATAAATTTGGATGCTTATGACAGAAGCAGCAAAGGTTGTCTTAAATGATTATTGGTAGGAATTTTAAAGTTTCTCCTGTGAGAGCTCAGAAGGAACTAGGAACATTTTATTGGAAACTATAAGAAAAGTGATCATGCCGTTCAAGGAACCAGTACTTCATGATTCAGGATATGTTGAGCCTATTGAAATTGCAAAAGATGCAAACTTTAGGAAATCACCTTTAGGCTAGTGTGCTCTGGATATAAAGACAAGGGTGTGGCTGAACAACCTTTCCTAGTGGTGAAGAGATTAGGCACTGATTCAGGATCCTCTAACTAGCTCAATAGAAACCAAGGGTGGAGATGGGGTCATCTTGCAAAGATCTGTGACAGCTTTTGTGTCAATTGAATCAATGCGATGTACAAGAGAGGACCACAAAGTTTTTGAGCTTGATATTCCAACAGAAACACTTCCAGCTTGGCCTGTAAGGGATAGAAACAGGACAAAAAGAGAGAAGGTTGTCCGACTATCAAATTTTACAGACAGGAAACAGACTGATGAAGCTGCAAACATGTGCTGCCTTTCGATATAAGGTATCACCTTTAGGACACAGCTGCAGCTCCAGACAGAGTTCCAGATGTAAGAGCAGAGTCAAACATGAAAATCATGGGCACAGAGGCAGAAACTTGATCCACAGGCCAAGAAGGCAGAGTTGCAGGCCCAAAGGGTGGAGCCCTGAGGCAAGGGGTATTACTGGCAGGCCTTGAAACGTAGAATGATTTTGCCTGGCTGATTTTGAAAATCATCGGGACTCCTTTTTACTCTTCATTTTCTCCTCTTGGAATCAGAATTCTCCCTTTTGGAATCTATAGCTATTATGCTATGTCTGTCCCACCACTGTGTTTTGGAAGTAGGTAACTTACTTCACCGATTCACAGGTGGAGATGAATTTTGCTCCAAGAGCTTCACTGATACCTGATTTAGATGACATCTGAGACTTTTGAACTAATGTGTCTGGATGAGTTGATGTTGTAGTGGGTTGTATCTTTTGGGACTATTGAGATGGGGTGAAAGTACATGGGACATACATGATAAATTTAGGGGATCACAGGGTAAACTGTAGTCAGGTAAGGGTCATCTCCAAAAAGATACAATGCATATCCTAATCTCCCTGAACCTAGGAATATGAACATATTTGGTAAAATGGTCTTATAAGAGAGAAGTAGAGGGAGATTAGACACACAGCAGCCCAGACAGAACAGAGCGAGAGATGGCCAAAACCCAAGGATGCCAATAACCACCAAAAGCTGGAAAAGACAAGATTCTTGACTAGATTCTTCAGTGAGGAGGGAGGCATGGGGAAGTGAGGGGGAGGTGAGGGCGGACATGGGCCTTGATTTTAGATATTTAGCCACCATACTGTAAGAAAATGAATTTCTGATGTGTTAAGCCACCAAGTTTGTGGTAATGTATTATAACAGTCAAAGGAAACTAATACAACTAGTGAACTATTCCCATGGTTTTGTACTTAAAAAAAAAAACAAAAAACACCACACACACACATTCTAAAGAATATCTGTATACTTGGTGCTTCTCACATGTGGCAGTAATAAACCTGAAAAAAAATTTAATATAATTTGGTTCTATACTAAAAATGTCCCTATGCACTCTTTTTGGTGATACTTTTCAATCTAAAATACAATTGCAAATGGCTAGAGCAGGACCATTATAAACGTGGAAAGAAAACCTTTTAACTCAATTATTGGAACTTCATGAAATACCCTGAATGTTTTCATATTTGTGAAAAGCATGTGAGATTATTCTCAATACAAATATATAATTTATCAATAATCATTTTTTTTCAAAAACTAAAAATATAAGGCAAGTTCATATCTGGAAAAATGGTTATATACCAGTATTTCCTCCTTGACCAGTTTGATAATATGGCATGGCTGGCAAATGCTCCTAAATTTTAGTCAGGGTTAATATTTAAGAGTATTATTTTCCTATAGTCTGAAAAGCTATCAAAAGTCTCAAATAGAAGCCATACTATGAAGATTTCAGAAAAGACCTTGTGAAGTCAAAGACACACATTATTTACATAAATTAGTAGATCCTAAATTTTTGTTGTTTTTGTTAAAAAACAGTGTGAAATTGATACATTCTTAAAAATTATTTGTGCGTGCATATGTGTATGTCTTAAGATAGAATAAAATTATATCAGATGCTGCTATTATTTTTGATTTCCCCATTGTAGCAACTGCAGAGCTTTTAAGGGTATTTATACACTGGAAGAAAAGGCAGTTTAAATCATTATACATCTATGTAAAGGAAAATGTGAGCTATTGGTCATTTGTTTACATTATCTTAGGTGGTGACTTGCCAAGCCAGTCATTTGTCCTTTCTGGATGTCTGTGACATATTTTGAAAGACTAGATGAGACTTACTATATAAGAACTATATATATAAGAAATGCTTTAAAATAATCACAATCATCTGCATGGATTAGTCTTAAAATTGCACTTCAGATGTTATAGCACACTATCCCAATGTCTATTTTAAAATAAAAGACAAGTTAATTGTAACTTTTACTCCCGCATCAATTTAAGTTAAATATAGAGCCTTTTTGTCCTCCTAGAGTTGTTTTGGCAGCATCATTTAAATTTGTTAATATAAGGTAAGCAAGTATAATGATGATTGAGACGTTCACTTCATCAGTGGGAAATGGAATTATTATATCAGGAGATATAAATACACACATATATACACATACATACATATAATTTCTTTTTCTTCTTCAGATCACCAAAGCAGAATTGGAAAAGGGAGCTGAAAGGCAGATAAAACAGTTGACCTTTCAGACAGTTTTCTGCTGCCTCCTGCAGAGAGAAATCTTTTCCCTCTCAGGTCTTCTAGAATTCTATTCCCTGACTTCAAGGGGCTCATTGGAGAAAGAAACAATAGATAGAAGAAATAAACCACAGAGACTAGTTATCAATATTTACCTTAAAAAATCTAAATCAAGGAAATAGAATTTTTAGGTTCATCCCCACCATAAATATTGAAATGTGAGGTTTTTCTCAAAAATAGTCATATAAAGTATTTGTATAAAGTAGACATCTGTGCATAATTAGAAAATACCTCTTTAAATAAAGTTTAAATCACTTTTTTCTAACTGCTTCTGTGAAACTTTGGTTTATTTTTAGCAATGATAAGTGCCTGCAATATCATGCTGAAACTCTAGATTAATGATAAGTTTAATTTCAGCCAAAGCAGATGACTCCATCGACTTTCACTTGAGATAAGATTCTAAATAACTTGATGGGGGTGAAGCAGTACTTTTCTGAGTTGGTAAAATGACTTCTCTTAGAGAGTGTGCAATATTAGCATCTCTCCCTGTCATTAACACACATTTTCATTGGCGTTTTCCTTTTCTATGTAGCAGGAATCAGAAGTACACATGAATAACTCTACTTTTTCCCTTCTCTTTACCATTTTAGGGGGTGTGCGCTGCAAATTTGAGTAGCACTGTAAATTTTTGAAAGAGTGAATGCATTCAAGAGTCTTGGAAATATTCCACTTTTACATTTTGCTTCATCACCATCAGGTCACACACAAGAACAAATAATACATATCTTTACACTAAAATGGAGTACATGTTTCATAATCTTGATAATTGTGTTCATATTGGTGTAATTGTGGGAGGAGTCTTGCAATAACTTTACAAATGCACACTACTTCATCCAGCTTAGTTTGATCTTTGCAGAAATGCACTTATATCATCTCTATCCCTTGAGTGCGTGTTTTGTTCTTCTCAAAATGTATGATTTTGTTTACTTAAACATTTTCATATTTTTTGGCATCAGGAATCACTTAGATGGGATAGCTCCATTGTGGCGAGAGCGTGACCTTTCCAAAGGTGCTCGTCTGTTATCTGTAAGACAAAGAGAAAAAGAACCAAAAACACGGTGAGCTTAAGATCTCGGCTATTACATGATGTCAGGTCTAGAGAGGTTTTCAAATAGTCCTGAAAAATCACTTTAAATGAATATGTAAATAAGTAACAAGGATCCCAGATCTGAGGAGTTTACCCTGCAGCTGCCAGGCTGAGTTCAAGAGTTCTGCAATCAGCAATAAATGACTTTTCTTGGTAAGGGAAGTCAAAGTGATAAAAGAAATGGAAGAATTCTCTCAGGCTTGGAAATAGCAGGCAACAACAAAATTCCTTGGTAAAGATGTTAAATTGAAAGGATCTGTGTACACTTCCTTTTGTTGGAAAGCACTTCAATTCCCTGTGAGTTTTTAATCTGTATTTTGCCTACCTCTAGAGGATACCAGAGTGGGCAGAACAAGAAAGAGTTTTTATTCTTTACAATGATTGCAATATATGGCAATCAAACCAACTACGGAGGCTGCCTGATTGTATGATGTAAACAAATTCAATACATTATTTAGTCATTATGGGAATGAATAATGAATAGGTCCCATTCCTCTCACCCGTCAGAGGAAGAATAATCACTACGGAGATAACTGTTGGCACAAAGCTTGGAAAGCAGAGTTTAAAAGCATTGAAAGTTGCTGAAAATAGTTTTGGCTGTAATAGGAAAAAGGATTACAGATCTGCATTGCAATGGTCGCTACTATGTTGTTATCACCTGTTTTTTGCTCAGCTCAAGTGCAATTGATGTGGGTGAAAATCCCTCTTTGACAAAAGGATAACATACTTAGATTCTCTATTCAGAATGAGACTCGATCCCTAGAAATAATGACAACCACCAGCACTTACATAAATGCTAACACTTTACACTCGTTAATTTGCTAATTCACACAACATCCCCAGGAGGTAAGCCCATTTCATTCTATGCTATTATCTCTGCTTTAGTGATGAAGGTTAACACAGCAGATCAATGGTATGATGGCAGATTATAATACAAAGTTAATGCTTAAATGTCAGTTCTGCTTTATTCAGAGGTAGATGTTGGGGTCTCCCAAGTTACTACTCCTTTCCTTCCTAAAATGATAACGCTGAGGGAACATCTCCAGCCTTGACCACAGGAAGCATGGACTGTGAGAAGGGCAAGGTTTTGCCATGGTATCGCTTTCATCTGTACTAGTGTCTCTTGACTGCTTCCTGGTAGACGCTGCTCAGTACACAGAGCAAAGATAACTGGCCTTCACGACCTCCTCGCCACCATGGTGAGTGCAATGAACCAACCAACCGTAAGTTTAAGTGCTTTATAATGTGATATCACTGAGAGGTGAGAAAAAGGCATTTTTTTTTTTTTCCTATTCAGAGATATATCTGAGTAATGGATTATTTGGGTATCCTTTTAAAGATACCGTTTTCAAATTCCATTATTTAGTTTGTGATATGGATCACAATTCACCTAAAAATGTTAAGATAAAATTCCTAGATAAAGGGCTTATTACTTAGATGTCACTGTTTTGCATACAAATTAGTTTGGGAATTTTTTCAGACAACATTTAAAAATGAGATTATAATATAATGGTTGCAGTGCATTGTTAGCATTTAAGCATTGTTAAAGTGATCAGATAGAATATTTTTACCATTCAGAAAGAAATGTTGTGGCTCAAACCCCCCTCCCCTCAAAGACTAGTGTCTTGGTGGCCCCACACTTTAAAGTCAACAGGCATCCATACTTCACTCCAGAAATACCCAATACCACCATTCACTGTCCACTGGATTCGAAGTAAGTATCATATTCAAAAATGCAACCTCACAGGACCAAATGACATCATGGGATGATTCAGATCAATCTGCAACTTATTAGTAGCATGTGTTATAAGAAAGTAAATTTTCAGGTCAAAACGAACTGAGGAAAGGATATTGAAGTTTCTCTACATATACTCCCTTCTTCCATCCCTTCTGCCCACCCCCCACTTTTCATACTTTTTTTTTTAAGATTTATTTATACATACAATCTGGGGTACAGGCCAGAGGCGCGGGGTAGCGAGAGAGTTCAGAGACAGAGTGGGGAGCAGAACAGGCAGATCAGAAATACACTGCTGAGGGGAGCAGCGGGCGAGGCAGGAGAGGTCTGCCGCACCATGTGGGATTCTCCCTGGCTGGGCGTTGAACTCGCATCGCATGCTGCCAACAGCTCCACAGCGCAGCGCTCAACTGCTGCGCCACCAGGGAGGCCCCCATTTTTCATACTTGATCAGTCCCTATGTTACTGAATAATTACACAAAGAGACAATTGTGTAAAATCACCATTTATATTCTTGAGATGTCAACCTATAATCTTGTTTATGAAAAAAAAAATGCTGTTCAAAACAATGGGAGCAATGATTGATGTGGATTTTGTGATTTGTTTATAATTACCTGACTTGGATTTTGTGATTTGTAATTATCTGCATTTATGTTAAAACTATTTTAGGTATAAAATATGCATTTACACTATGAACATTTGTGAATCAGGCAAGACGTATAATTTAGAGGATAACATATCATTTTATATATACATATATTATATATGAAAAATTTAATACATATGTATGAATAATATATTCATCCCTCTTCACATTCTAAGAGCTTGAAATGTAATAATGACAACTTTTCATACTTGGAGTCATCTCTTCTTTGAATAAGCGACTGAGGAATCAGTTTTTTAAATAAAAATTTATAGCATTAAATACTGATGAGTAAAAAGCAAAGGGCTGGCCTTCATAAGGTTAGGACATATAGTTAACATGAAATTTATAAGAAAGGAGCAAACGTGGTATTACTGCTGTTAGAGGTGATGGAGTAATTTGGATGATTCTGGGAATGATTGCATTTCCTACTCAGAAACTGAAGTGGAGGAAGCAGGTATCCATGTGATATTTGAGAGTGCTAATGAGTCCCAGACTGAACGAAACCTACTTTTCTAACCAGTATTAGTCTCCCAACTCTACTGATTCTAGTTATTTAAATGACAAAAAATAGGGGCCTTGCCTTCAAATAGTCAATAGCTTAAAACCTAAGTATTTATATGATATTATAGGGGAGCAAAAATCTGCCACCCGAAATATGTCTTTTTATAAAACCATAATTATATGCAAGGAACTTTTTTTTTAATATATATTTTTATTGTTATTTATGTCTTTTACATTTTGTATTCCCCTTGGGTAGCCCACCACCAATTCACCCGTGATCCATCTCCATGGTCCCTTGTGTTCTTTTCTATTCCATTTTGTGCCCTTTTCCTACCCCCGCCCCCGCTGATTGTTTCTCTCTTATTTGGTTTCCTTATAGTCCTGTTATAAGTGAAACCATTCGATATTTTTCTCTTTCTTTCTGGCTTATTTCACTGAGTATGATTCCCTCTAATTCCATCCATGTCGCTGCAAATTGCATGTGTTTATCTTCTTTGAATGCTGAATAGTATTCCATTGTGTATATGTACCACATCTTCTTGATCCAGTCATCTATTTTTGG
>PVIJ01000808.1:0-227943 GCA_004024925.1 Scalopus aquaticus
CCACATCCTTTCCAGCATTTGTTGTTGCCTATATTTTTAATGTGTGCCATCCTCACAGGTGTGAGGTGGTATCTCATAGTGGTTTTGATTTGCATTTCCTTGATTATAAGTGATGTTGAGCATTTTTTCATGTATCTGTTGGCCATTTGCTTTTCTTCTTTGGAGAAGTGCCTTTTTAGCTCTTCTGCCCATTTTTTGACTGGATTGTCAGCTTTTTTTTTGTTGAATTGTGTGAGTTCCTTGTATGATATTTGTTATCAGTTCAACATCCAAAAATCAATCAATGTAATCCAAAACATCAACAAAAAGAAAAACAAAGACCATATGATCATAACAATAGATGCTGAGAAAGCATTTGACAAAGTGCAACATCCATTTATGATAAAAGCCCTTGAAATCCTTGAGATAGAAGGAACATACCTCAACATAATAAAAGCCATATACGACAAACCCACAGCCAACATTATCTTCAATGGTGAGAAGCTGGAGGCCTTTCCACTAAGATCAGGAACAAGGCAAGGATGTCCACTCTCACCATTGCTTTTCGATATAATACTGGAAGTCCTTGCCAGAGCAATAAGACAAGAGAAAGACATTCAAGGAATCCAAATAGGAAAAGAAGAAATTAAACTGTCTCTGTTCGCAGACAATATGATAATATATATACAAAACCCTAAAAACTCCCTAGAAAAACTACTCAAAATTATAGACCAGCTCAGTAAAGTAGCAGGATGCAAAATCAATGCGCAAAAATCAGTAGCCTTCCTATATGCAAACACCCAATCTGAAGAAGAAGAAATTAAGAAATCCACCCCCCCCTTCAAAATCAAAACCAAAAAAATCAAATATCTGGGAACAAATCTAACAAAAGACATAAAAGACTTATACAAAGAAAACTACAAAACAATGTTGAAAGAAATACAGGAAGACACAAGGAAATGGAAAGACATCCCCTGCTCATGGAATGGAAGGATTAAAATTATCAAAATGGCAATCCTCCCAAAAGCAATTTACAGATTCAATGCTATTCCAATAAAAATCTCAATGACATACTCCAAAGAAATAGATCAAATACTGATGAAATTCATATGGAACCACAAAAAGCCACACATAGCTAAAGCCTTCCCGACTAAAAAGAAAGAAAACGGAAGAATTTCACGCCCTGATTTCAAACTATACTACAAAGCCGTAATAACTAAAACAGCATGGTACTGGAACAAAAACAGACACAAAGACCAATGGAACCAAATAGAATACCCAGAATTAAAGCCGCATATATATGAACAACTAATTTTTGACAAAGGAGCAAAGAAAATGCAGTGGAACAAGGTCAGCTTGTTCAATAAATGGTGCTGGTAAAACTGAAGAGCTACATGTAGAAAAATGAAGCTAGACTACTGCCTCACACTCTGCACAAAAACCAACTCAAAATGGTTAAAAGACCTAGACGTAAGACCTGAAACCATAAAATTTATAGAAGAAAATATAGGAAAAACTCTACATGACATACATCTCAGCAAAATCTTTAATGACACATTCCCCAAAGCGAAGGAAATGAAGGACAAGATAAACAGGTGGGATTACATCAAAATAAAAAGGCTCTGTACAGCAAAAGAGACATTAACCAAAACAAACAGACACCCTACCAACTGGGAAAAGATCTTTGCACACAATACATCCAATAAAGAGACTTTGGCATCTTAAAGGAGGAGTAACAAAGATAAACAAGACCAATCATTAGCTGAAGTATTGAAAACTGATTTTGTTTGGTAATGACTGACACTTGGAAAAGAAGGGCTAAGCTGTTTTCCAGTGTGTGCATAGGTGACTGGTGCTATAAAGGGGTTTGAGGGACTAGGGAGGGAGAGCGCAGGGAGCACCAGTGAAAACTTACGAAGAGTCGGTAAGTGTAAATGCAGTTAGGTCAGTTGTGCTGCTAGACTGGGAGACAGATACTATCCTTCTGATGACTGAATTTAAAAGAAACAAATTTTAGGTCCGTGAGAAAGATACTCCTAAGTTGTAGAAAATCTGTCTCTCTATCTATCTATCATCTACCTATCTAATCTTTCAGTCCATCCACACACATATGTACATATATATTTAAATATACATTTAACAAATGGGTATATATTTAAAATGAAAATGTCTGTCCCTGTCTATCTATCTATCTATCTATCTATCTATCTATCTATCTATCTATCTATCTATCTATCTACCTACCTATCTATCTATCTCTGGATACAGAAGAAGGATTCAAAATAGTAAGTTCTTTAGAGTAAATGTTCTAAGAAG
The DNA here is from genome assembly GCA_004024925.1 of Scalopus aquaticus. NCBI lineage: Eukaryota > Metazoa > Chordata > Mammalia > Eulipotyphla > Talpidae > Scalopus > Scalopus aquaticus. The sequence goes on from PVIJ01000808.1 coordinate 2,296, forward strand.
GAGAGGTTAGGAACCTATAGTCAGGTGTTGGCTAAAACAAGTAGTATTTTCTCCTGGAAGGCTTGAGCTGTCTCAGGCAGGCATTTTAATAGATGTCTGGGGTCATCCTGGGGACATAGCCTTATGCTAGAGTCTGGTCTTTTCTCAGTACAGCTTGAAGGAAGTTGTGCTATGCTGCAAGTTCTACTGTTCTCAGGGGCGAGTGTATTTTGTATTTGAGAGGAATATAAAGAATGTATGTCTAGAGGTCAGACTATCAGTTTTTAAGCATTGTGTGTAAACTTAGTGATACTTCACTATCAAGAAAGGAGTGTCATTGGCTTTCTCTTGAATCTGGGGAACCATGACTGACTAATGGGCTCTGGCAAAGGTGCTGCCATGGACTTGCAAGGCTGGTCATAATTGTCTTTGTCCATTGGGGCATCCACACTTGCATAACTAATCTTACCAGTTAGAAGATTATGGACAATAATTTCCAGAAGAATGGAGGATTGAATAGATTAGAGACAATAGGATGATCACGGTACCACTGTGGGACCAGGTGAGGTGCAGGTCATTCAGCTAATATTGGTAGAATGCATAAAATCTGATTAAATAAATGAATTAATGAATGGGTCTTTTCATAGTGAATAATACTGCATCCAAGTTAGAATGGTATTAGAATGAAAATAAATTTAAATAATTAACAATAAATTCCTGAATAGTACATTTAAAACATGACAAGATAATGGATCTGAAGTTATGTAATGGTCATGCTAGGAATCTTGGTAATTCAAAAGCTATTTAAATTTTTTTCTACTGAAAAAGAAAAAAAGTTCAATTTGCCATGAATAGAATAAAGTGGTTTTGATTCATGATCATTATTATCATCCTATAAACATTTGTTGTATGAATGAATAACTCATTTTTATTTAATATGCACTATGTACCAAGCCTTGTGAGGAGAATATTTTCATGCATCATACACCTAAGTGTGGATATTATGTAAAAACCCTTTATACAGATGAAAAAATGTACCTACATGAAGTGCACTAATTTGTCCAAGGACAAGGATTAGGGTTTAAGACAGGTTTTAATGCGTCTTTTTACTATGAGTTTGAAAAAGGGGCTTCTTTCAAAATATTTTGCATTCAGTTTTCTTAAGTATAATAGCTACTTTACTTTAACAATTAATAAAATTAACTTTGCAACCTCACACCCTAAAATGAAAGTTAATTATCTTTTCCCCCGAGAGTACACTGCTTATACCCTCAACCCCTTCAAACCTTGACCCAAATATCACCTCTCCATTGGGATCTTCTTTTAAGCTCCTTTTCCATTGTATCCAACTTAGTGAAGTTTTTTCCGTCACACTGCCAGTCTTTCCACCTACGGTATCATCTACTGATGTTTATTGTGTCTCCTAGTTCTAGAAAAATATAGCACAAAAGGTCAAGCCTGTTCAACTATTTATTTTACTGATGTGTAGCTAGAACTTCTAGAATGGTGCCTGCGACATAGCAGGTGCTCAACACATTTTTGACGTGCTATGTCTGTAGACTGAATCCTGCCTAGGGGACTTAACCTGCAGACGGAAAAATGAGTGATTTCAGCAGGTCAGATCAGCTCAGCTAACTCTCCCTTCTTGGTGGACTAGTTCTTATTGTTTACGTCATCCTCTGCTCACTTCCAGCATTTGTCTAACTTTTCTCAAATACTCCTATTTACGTGGATCATTTCTTAATCTTTTATCTATAACTTTTTTTCAAATATTAATTGAATTGAGTCATTAAATTGCAAAGAAAAATCTGCCAACAAAGATGAAGTATGAAACAGGGGAAGCTTTCAGTATCTTTTCTCTCTGTATTTTTGCAAACCATTTATTTGTTTTGGAACAGTCAAACCTTCATTTACCAGTGCGACCCCTTGCCCTCTTGGCCCACGCTCACCTACCTTCCAGTTCCATCAGACCTCAGTGTACCTTAGTTGGCTCACAGGACACTTACCTGTTGTTAACCCCTATTTTCACATTACAGTAATGTGTAGTGAGTGGAAGGAAAGTATTTACAGCATAGCTATCACCATCCAATGACAACAAACTTTGTAGGTAATCCACAACACTGGATGTGTCTAGTTTACTACAAATAAATAAATGTTTATTTCTTTTTGGAACAAACTGCTAATATGAACATTGCAGCGTATGTCAAGTTAGTACTATAGAATATCCATTTAGAAAGATAAAATTGGAGATGGAGATCAGTTAGATGAAGAGGACATTTAAAGAACAACAAGTAAAGCTTTCAGTATAAATTATGATCTCAATTTCAGCAAGACCTTCAGAAACATAAAAGCTGATAGGAGTTTACTCAGCCAGAATGTCAGACACATGAACATGTGTTTTTTCTCTCTCTCTTGTGCATGAGCTCTCTCTCTCTCTCTCTCTCTCTCTCTCTCTCTCTCTCTCACACACACACACACACGCGCGCGCACACATACACACACACACACACACACACACACACACACACTCTGTACACACGTATCTCTGCCACAAAGGAAAAAACGAGACATGGACACATATAATAAGGAGATTACAGAAGATACTTGTTTTTATTCTTTAGAATTAAAAATCAATCAATTCCTTTAACTAGTAGGGCTAGTACTGGTATATCAGAAAAAGAGATAGTTAATGTAGATCCTTGACAGTTCTTTGGGTTGGTGGCACATTTTCGGGATAAATAATTTTATTCTTATTTAATTGTGTCAGATCTTTAAATGTATTTCTCTATGACTGTTTCATTACTTATCTTACATTTCATTACTTATCTTACAATTTTGCCTCTAATTTTGTCTAACTATTATAATATTTTGTGTTTGTTAGATACTTTCATTTTTTATATTACATTCTACTATTTATTACAGTTTTATAACATGATTAAAGCTGACTTTACCTTATTTAATTTTTTTACATTGTCATCTGTTTACTGCCTCCAAAATTAAAGCTTGCTTTTTCAATTTATTAATGGCAAGCAAATAAAAATACTGATTAGATTTTAATGGGACTATTCAATTTCTAAAATCCTTCGATATAGTTAATTGAGAGAAATCTAATTTATGGATATAATAATTAATAAGCTTCAAAATGGAAAAAACATTCTAATGCAAAATCATTTGGTAAAATTTAGTCATTGCTGACAGCAAAAATTCATCGTGAAAATATACATTTTTATATAAGTACTGAAGTTGCTGTATGTTAAATCTTTTTTTTTTTATTGCAGAATAAGGCCCTAGGCATTCATTTTGCAAGTAGAAACATGAAAGCATTTTGAGTTTCATAATTTTTATTTAATTCTTTTTATAATTTTAATTGTTAGAGTAAAACATGGAAAAACTAATGAGGATAAATATTCAAAGATTTCATGATGATATATCAAATTAGTATAAAATAATGAACTAAAATGTATTGGATTTTACAAGGAGTTTAGTTTATTAAGATGTTTATAAGATACATGTTAAAAAGCAGAAATCTGCTAGAAAAGAAAAGAAACTGATATTTCATTGATAGCAACAAAATACAGCAACAAAAATATAAACTGCATAAAAGTATTCTTAACAATATATAGTTGAAAACAATATAAATGTAACTATAAAATGAAACTTCAAAATATCAAAGACCTGAATGACCTGAAGAGCCATGACATTTAATACAATAAAATATATAATTTTGCCTGAAGTTCTTCATAAAATGAAGCAGAGATATATGTAATATATGTAATTATGATTAAATTTTCATTTTTACTAGAATTTGTAATATTCACAAGTTTGAGGGCCATGTTCTTCTGCATGATGCAGTGTTTGTTGTTTTCCTTTCTTTTCTATGGTTTTCTGTTTTTCTTATTGTATTTTTTGATGCTTCCAATGATTATCCTAACCGTTCTATTGCTTATTTTTATTTGTAAAAATGCATGTCCTTCTCTTGTTGAATAGTGTCCACGTCTGCTTTTGCTTCTTTAAAACATTTCAGAGGATCTCTAAATGCCTTTGTATATAGTGTGAGAAAAAACTTTTCAAGTCAATGCTCTGATCCATTCTTGAATTGTTATTTTGTGCTAAAAAATGCTTTCTTATTCCCAAATTAATATTTGTTTTAAGTTTTAATTCTCTCAGTGTCCTGCATACACTATGTTATTTGTTAATGATCTCATTTGTTTGTATCAAGTGTTGTTGATGCTAGTCTGGTATTACAGTTCAAAGAGAGTAGCCTGCTGATGTTTCTAAAATCCTTTATTAACTAACTTTTTCTAGATTTTTAAAGTTGTCTCATAACCTAGGTATTAGCCCTTTGGCAGGTAATTCAGTTTGCTGTGGAGATTATCACTCAGTTTAGATGAACAATACCTATAAATGACAAATCCATCATTAGATTCATCAAGGGAAAGCTGGACGATGAAACTTCTAACTAAGTAATGGGCCATAAATAATTCATTAACCAGGTATACTTTAAACATTTATACAAGTTAAAATTCAAGAATATTTGAATGATAATACTAGCAGAATATTCAATGACAATCAATTTGTTATAGAACTGAAGTTACATATAGGAAAAATAAGAAACAGAAGAAATGAGATGAAAAACATAAGCTTGAGAGTTGCCTAACAAAACCAAGCAGAATGTACAAATAATAGTGAAACAAAATTCAGTTATCAGATCTGTTGACTATAAAAATAGAAATCTCAGATATGAAAAGCAAATAGGCCTTGCATGCAGGAATTGTGCCAAGAGAATGCTAGCATACCAATTAAGAAAACAATGTATTTCTGGAATGAGACCAAAATAAGGTACCCAAGCCCAAATGGTTTCAAAGAAGAGATAAGAGATACTGCCTATGCATCATCATAGCATTCTCACAAAATAATTTCTGGATACTATCTTTAAATAAAACAACCAATAATTAGTGGATAGTGTATAAGAGCATACTAACAAGGAATTCTAATTAGGACATGATATTTAATTCCATCAAAATCATTATCATTTTTGTCCTAGTGAATTACTATACTCAGCCCAGATGGTTCCCTTGAAATAGAAGAAAATAGATAAACAGGAATAAACTAAACCACTTCTGTAGAAGTAAATTCACTAACTATATAAATAAGGGGACACATGCATCCATTAATAGATATCAAAAATCTCTAAACTACCCATTTTTAGGCATAATTATAGAATATATTATAATTAGATTATGTTGCCTTCAACTAGTTTTAGAAAAACTTGGTAATGAATTTCTTTTTATACCAATTGTTACCTAAACATTTGGAGAAATACCATCACTTCCCATTTTGATTCTCCCTAGGATTTTTTTATTTCTTTGAGTGATCACTATTCTGATCTCTGTAAGGACCTTCAAGACAAAAGAAAGAGACATTTTGTAGAAATAGCGATTATTCCCAGTTGTCCTTGGTCCATGATAATATTTGACCCCAATCTGCTCTACTAGCTAATACATTCAATAATACAGTCTATATCAAATGAGTGATATAGAAAAAAAAGGCCCTTTGATTGAACAGCAATATGCCGTCTGAAGCATATTATGTATGGATGTTAAGGTGTTACGGAATTTGTAGAATGTAGTAAAAGTGATGGATATATTCCTCTATGTCCAGTTGATATTTTATTGAAGTCTTAATCGAATTACTTAATAAACTGACTGCTGTAAGCAACACCTGTTCAGATTCCTGGACATCATCTGAAATAGTGGTGAACAAATTCTAGCTTTGATGTAGTAGGCTAGATGTAAACATAGTTCAGTTGTGGCTGATACCTGGGTCCTTGGTGTCTGACATATTCTGTGTCACGTGTGTTTGTCAACACCTTCTTAATGTCTAATGTCTCAATGTCTAAGCAAGACTCAGGCAGTGATTCTAATGACATACTGCTAAAGTCTCATGGGGGGAGAAGATCCATGTGAATGTAATTTTGGGGTCATGGACAAATGCCCATTGCCTTTCAAGCATTTTTCTAACCTCATGCTGATGTTTTCAATTCCAGAGCTTCTGTAACTCTTTCATATTACCTGAACATGACCTGTAATTTCAATTTTACTTAGCAGGGTAAGTAACTAATAACCAACTCAGAGAGATTTCCTGGTTTTGACTTTACTACCTTCATTTGGGTACTACCTGGTTACATTGTGTTTTTAAATCTATTTATTTAGGCTACTCTATCATATCTGGGTTGATGAATTCCTTATTTTGTATGTGTTTTTTTTTTATATTTTCCTCAGAAAAATTGGCAGAGCGAATGTAAACCTTGACTTTAATAAACTATTTAATACTTAATTCTTATAATTTTCAAAAAATAATGCATAGCCATATACTCATTCCCCACAACTACTTAGTTTAGTGCTGAGAAATTGGTTTTAATTATCTTAGGTAATATTTTTAACATTTTATTGGCTTCTGTAACTGTAATTGAACCATCTGATTTTTATTCAGTTGATGTGTTTCTTTTGTTTTGCTTTAATAGTTATATTTGCAGTACTTTTAGGTGAGAATAAACAAATAAAATGATATTTTTTATTTTTCTTCAGTTTCAAGGTTTCAGCACTTAATTTTAAAGAGTTTTCAAGTTGGGTTCATCATGTATTTCACAATGTGAATATATTCGAGCCAGTTTTTTTTTTTTTTCTGAAAAGGAACAGGGAGGGAGACATTTGAGGGCATTAAGTCTTTATAAAATGAAAGAGGTGCATGTTAAGGAATGAAGGGGGCAAGAGCCCTGAGATGAGGATGTCGGGGGAGGACAGATTTCCTGGGTTCCCCATTTCTCTGGCGAGCCAAAACACAGTAGCTTTATATCATAGCAAGCTTCCTGCTGTTGAAAATTCCTCTACTTCCCTTCTTCTTTCTTTAATCCTCTGCATTCTTTTTTTAATTAAAATATTTATTTATGCATACAAGCTGGGGTACAGACCAGAGGCGTGGGGTGGTGAGAGGGTTCACCACAGACAGAGTGGGGAGCAGAACAGGCAGATGGACGGAAATGTGCTGGTGAGTGGAGCAGCGGGTGAGGCAGGAGAGGTCTCCTGTGCCATGTGGCTAGCTCCCGAGCCAGGCTTTGAACTCGCGTTGCTGCTGCCGACAGCTCCATAGTGCAGCACTTAACTGCTGTGCCACTAGGGAGGCCCAATCCTCTTCACTCTTAAAAGACCTGGGATAAATGTGACATTCTATTTCAAACCCTCCTTTGCTCTCCATTCTCCTTCAAATAGACTCAGTCATTCAAATGAGTATATTAAATGCAGTGCAGTTAAATGCAGTACGTCGTGTCAGTATTTACTACCTTAGAGATATTGCTGTGCTTTACCTAGTTGTGTACGTTTCACTTCCCCAACTTAAGGAGATTAGATTTGAACACTTTCTTGCTCCCAAGGACCCAACAGTCACACATTGTATTTTGCACTTAAAAAGACTTTGTGAGTTAAGCTAATGATTTGCATTATATTTTATAGTAACCTGGCTCTTCCTTATAACTTGTAAAAAAAAAAAAAGCATTTAATTTGGGAATCATTTTTAGTATTTTTCTCTGCTAAGCTCCAAGAAAGCATTACTGCATTTTAGTTGCCTCTTCTGTATCCCTACAGGGCTAGTATCTAATAACCAATCAGTAAATATCTGTTGATTGAATGAATAGATCAATAAGAAAATACTTTGTGCCTATTTTATATATGGGGAAACCCAGTCTTAAAAAAAGCAAATAACTCAGGTAACTGAGCAAGGAGGGACAGAATTATGACCAGACTGACAATTATTGATTCCCATTCTAATTGTATTTCACCCAGACTTCATCTCATTTTACAATTACAAGGTAAGAGATAGTCATAGAGTTCTCGAACAGACAGGGTCAAGTCAACTGCTTATTATCTATTTAAGGCATATTAGGAAGACATTTCTTCATTTAGAAACTACTATGCATGTGATCACCAACTTCGCATATTCTGACTCAGGTTCTGTCTATAGCTGTTGGCCTAGGGATTCAGCATGGCTTTTTAATGACAATGGGTATTTCTTTAGCTATCATGTTTTAGAAACGTAATTGTCTCTCAATATATTTTCTCTTCATTTTCCATGAAATGTAGCATTGCTTTTTCCTGGCTGCCTATGTGTTTACTGAAAACTGCTTTTCCACACCTCCCTTGAATGGAGGTCTGGCACTGATAATGTTTTATGGCTAAGATATAAATAGGAATGTTCCATGGGACTTCAGGGAAGGCTCCTTAGTGAATGGAGGGAGGTGGCAGGTTTTCCATTATCTCCTCAGCTGCCCTGCTCTGGGTATGTTCTTGAGCTGTAGCATCCATCTTGGATCCTGAAGACAAATGCCACAGCCTAAAGCAAAACTAGAAGTAGGCCAAGTGTATACTAGCGACTGGCTAACCCTGGCTCTCTCTGAGCTTCTTTTACTAAATAGGAAACTGATTGTTGTCACATTTGTTATTTAAACCTTGTTTTCTAGGGAATATCTTTAAACAGGTAGCACAATGTAATGCTGATACTCGTGCTACAAGAAATAAAGATTAAATATTAGTGAGTCTTTTGTTTTCAGGCGACATTGTAAGAGAAATCACATGTGCCGATAAAGTCTTTCACTTGAGTAAGTGATCTCAGACAAGATTTGCTATAAATATAGTCTATAGTTAATGATGAGCTCAGTCACACAAACAAATGTGAAATATGGGAGATTCATATCTTTTGAAGACCATTTATTTCATCCTGTAGTGTAGCATGAATTATATAGCATGAAATGCTCTCATCACTAAAAATGCAAATAATATAGAAAATTAAAATAAAAAATGAAATTACAGGAACTCCTATTAAATGATTCTGAGGCAACATGGTTTGAATTTTTGTTGAACCATAATGGTTTATAAGTAAAATATTTTTTCAAAAGTTGAAAGAGAAAGTAACCTCTGTTCTTGAAGAATGATGTCATTGATTGTAAATGCTTTCCTACACAAAAGCAGCATGTTGTCCTGAAGAACTCAAGGGGAATTATTGGTTGGATCATATTCATGCTTGCCATTCTTACTGCTTCCACATCAAAAGGGAGTTATACCTGAGCCTGCGTTAGAAAATATGATTCCACCATCATAACAGTTTACAAAGCAGGCCTCAAAATACTGGCTCCTTGGAACAGACTGAGGCAGTCAAGGCTAACTGTGCCAGTGCCATCTTTTGGGAGCAACTTACATCAAAGTGAAGTCTTAAATGGTGATATCCAAAAGGAACTGATTTTCTTTATTCTCCTGAGTATGGTTGCCTGCGTTCTCAAGGTTTCAGAAACCATCTGCCATTCACTTTTAGCTGTCCACGGGACTCCTTTCCTGCAGTCTGTTACCCTGACCTTATTAGGCAAGCAAATGTGCTCCTCTCTGGTGTTCATCCAAGGCTATTGTCCATACTTCATGTCCACTTAGATAGCTCAGAATGTATTTGACATCTAACCTTGCTAGGTTCCTTTGCCAAATTGCTTTCTTACAGTGATTGTTCTTAAAGTATTACCTAAGTTGATTCAGAAAGTGTTAATCAGGAGCCTAGTTTGTGCTAGGTGCTATACTTGGCACTGTTTGTGATCTCTCAGCTCTATACAGGTGAAGCATCCAGAGAAGGGATTCAGTCTCATCTCAAGAACCATTTGACCCAGTGTTTAAACCCCTCTAACATTTTTGAATATTGCGTTTAAGTAATGTGAGCCTCTGTTGCTTCATTGTAGGAATGAGAAACTATTTCCAGAGTCCATGACCTTTTCAGTTAATATTCTCATGAAAAAGTAAGAAAGAGAAGTCTCCCCAGTTACACGAAGTGGTGAACTGGGGGAAAGAATGATAGGTATCGATATCAGAAATGAAAGTGTGACGTCACTCCACCTTGAGGAGACCTCCGTGTATAGATGTGAAAGTAAATACTAAAACTAGCACTAATCATGGTAGAAAGATACTGGGTCCATGTCTAAACAGGGCTTTAGTGAAATAAGTAATTTATTGTCCAAGACCAAGAACCTTTGTTCTTATTTCACTGTGAATATAAAATACTAAAGAAAGAAATAAAAACACTAAACTTAAATTTTCTTCCTAATTGGAAAAAAGGTAGTTTTCTGCATTGTTTGTATAATACTGCTTAATTTTTAAATTTTAATTTACTTTTTCAAAGTTTAATTAGTAATTAGTGAACAAAACCATCATGTACTGTGTGTATGATTTGTAAAGATGTACATAGAAGACTCTAGCTACGATAATTTCAGTCCTGATTTTCTGTTGAATAACAATATATTCTGAATGAGCAAACTTGAAGTAACTAAACCATCGGGGACTATTGGCCACCTGATAATTAAACTTGATCTAACACGGACATCAAAACCAATTATATGTACTAAACAGAAAGAGACAGGTCAATTCCTCAGAGAGATGAAATGAACTTGGACAGATGGACAGAATGCAAATCATGATGGGTTTCTTAATGAAAGGGAAATGAAATGCAATTTAAAGCTCTATGAAAAATCTGGATAGCTATTCCTAGTCTACAAATTAGTGAAGAAAATGTATATGTTGAAGTAAGATGGATTGCCATATTTCCAGGAAAAATATACCTCTACAGAATTTAAACTTTCATGTTTCCTAGGCAATGAAGTTAAGGACAAAAATACTTTTATAATAATACCTAAAGTTAGTAGAAAGAAGGAAATAATACAAATGAGAATGGAAATACATGAAAAAGGAATAAAAAGGACCATGCATGATCAATTAAGAGTTGTATCTTTGAGAAGATAAACAAAAGTGATAAAGCTCTAGCTAGGCTAACAAAGGAAAAAAGAGAAAACATTAATAAACAGTATTAGAAATAAAGGAGTTGAAGTTACTACAGGTGACATAGAAATACAAAGAATCAATAAACTTTATCACAATTGGGGAAATTGACACGTACAAACATTTCCCCCCCCCACACAAAATGGAATAGAATTGAGATCCCAGAAATAAACCTACAATTGTATGGACAGTTAATCTATGACAAAGGAACCAATAGTGTATATTGGAGAAAAGAAAGTCTCTTCAGTGAATGATATGGGGAAAATTGAACAGCAACCCGCAAAACACTGAAAATAAAGCACTACATCACACTATATATAAAATTTCACTCAAAATGGATTGACGAATGGAATCCATAAAACCATAAAATTCATAAAAGAAAATGTAGGTAAAACACAGCATGACATTGGCTTCAATGATTTTTTTTATAGGGGATGTTTTCATCTAAAATGACAAGAGAAACAAAAGTGAATATAAACAAATGAGACTACATCAAATTAAAAAGCTTCTACACAGCAAGAGACTATCATTAAAACAAAAACAAAAAAACAAAAAAAAGTTATAATGGGAGAAAATATTTTTGCACCATATAACTCGATGAGGGGATGATATTCAAAATCTACAAAGAACTCATACAAATCAACATAAAGAAAACAATTCAGTAAAAACAGTGGGCAGAAGAGTTGAACAGACACTTCAGCAAAGAAAGCATACAGATGGCCACAGGTACAAGAAAAAAACATGTTCATTGTACAAAGACTCTTATTCAAAAGCAAACCTGCATGCCTATGGAGGTAAATGTTCATTGCACAAAAATACTTATTCAAGAGCATACCTACATTCCTATCTTTATAACAGCACTACTTACAATAGCCAATATGTGGAGTAAACCTAAATGCCCCCCAAAAGATGAGTGGATCAAGAAAATGTGGTATATGTAACAATGGAATGCTACTGAGTAATCAAAAAAAAAAGTTCATAGCATTTGTGACAACCTGGATGGAACTGGAAGGGATTAGCTTAAGTGAAGTGAGCCAGGAGGAGAAAGAGAAATATGTATGACTTCACTTATATGTGGAATTGAGAGAAACCAAACAAAGGGTCAGACAAAGACAGGAAGAATGAGTCTTGAAAGATCTGAGACATTCAGGAGGGGAAGGTGGGGGGGGGTAGAGGGGCAGAGTAGAAAATGGGGGGCAGAGCAAAAATTTTAAAAAGGCTCATCATCATTTATCATCAAGGAAATGCAAATCAAACCTACAGTGAGATACCATCTCACACCTGTGAATATGGCCCAAATCAGAAAGACTAGAGACAAGTGTTGGTGAGGATGTGGAGTGAAAGGAATCCTCTCATTGATTTTGTACCCAAATGTAACCTGCTTCCTTTCTTTTCAGTTTTTATTTAAGGAGAATGATACTCTTTTTCTGAATTACAGAACTATATTTGGGATAACTGTTTAACTCCTGCTTTTCCTAAACCAGTCCCATTTTACCTATTGTTTCAGCAGACTTATTAGTAAGTGATCTTTTGTTCTCAGAAAGTTCATTTTTATAGGATCGAGTATGTGACCACACAACTCACCTTCCTTAGAGTTCTTCTGGTTCTTCTGCTCATCTGCTTCATATAACACACTCCTTCCTGAGCTAGTCATTCACAGACACCTGGATTCCTTCACCCTCTGTGTCACCCTCCTCTTTACGGTCTGGCCAGAACAGTAAAGGATGAGACTGACAAATTTTGTCTTGAACTCTCTTTCTTAATCATATCTTATCATGTGATGACGATAGAGGAAGTGTAATTTTTCCATCATCTATGAATTGGAACATAGGTGCTTACAAGTTAAGAAAGGAAACATTGGAGAATTTATAAAAGTTTTAACAAAATGTGCATTTTAAAAAAGATTATTTATGCATGGAAGAACTGAGGTGTTGGCCAGAGGTGTGGGGTGGTGAGCAGATTCACCAGAGAGAGAGTAGGGAGCAGAACAGGTGGATTTACTGAAATACACTGCTGAGGGGAGCAGCCGCTGAGACAGGAGAGGTCTGCTATGCCATATGGGTCCGCTCCCTGGCTGGGGAGCTGTAAACTTAGGGCTCAGTGGCAATGGCATGATAGAGCTGAGACTTAATCTCTACGTCACCAGGGAGACCTGAAAATATTGTTGCAATCATGTAACCTCAAAGGTGCTACAGGGATCCTGGAGTTGAATGCTTTCCTTTTGCCAAGGAATGTACCAAGGCTTAAAGTCAGGATATACCGTAGGACATGACCTCACTTAATCCAGTTGAAGAAGGCACCTTCTTCAACAGTGAATTAAATTATTTCCCTGGGTATTTCAGGTATTTTTAACCATATGAGGAGAATATAACAGCTGTTTCCTGAGAACATCTTTTCTGGGTGTCTTTGTTCTTAAAATAACAAAATAACATATTTGTTTTCCTATCTGCAAAACTATTTTGTGCACTTTAGAAAAATTGTAAAATAGATGTAAACAAAAGAAACTACAAAAAAAAAGTTCACTCACTTCCCAGAAATACTTTATTTCATTATGATTCCAGTTTGGTGAATGTGCTCGCACGTGTCTCTGTGTGTGTGAGTGTGTGTGTGTGTGTGTGTGTGTGTGTGTGTGTGTATGTGTGCGTGTGCCTGTGTGTATATATCTATGCCTGTGTCCATCATTCAAATGAGAGCATTTCATTTTACAATACGCATTAACTATGTCTTGTAGTTTAAAATATTTTTCATGAATATATTTGCAGGTCATTACATATTCTTACAATATTCTTTTTAATGGTGACATACTATTTCATCTTATGATTTGCCAACATTTATTCAACTACCATGATGATATTAAGGGTTCAATTGGTTTATTTATTTATTTATATTTTGCTATATAAGCTATGTTGCTAGAAAATCCCTTGTGACAGTATTTGTAAATTATTTCTTCTGTCTTTACCACTGTTTGCCAGAGGTGAAAAATTGTTAATCAGAAGACTGCACATCCTTAGTCCTTTTAAAAATATGTTGCATATGGTCACTCAGGAAGGCTGTGCCAGCTTCGACACCTGCAGTGCTCTGGAAGTGTTTCTGTTCCCCTCTAACACTTGACAACATTGGCACTTCTCTTTTCCTTTGCCCTTGACGGCTAGATAGGGAAAAAAATGTGCATTATGGTTTTAATTTGCATTTACCTTATTATGATTTTCTTGTGCTGTTTTTACATGTTTATAGGCCTTTTGTGAAATGCCTGTTTCTATTTTTTAGGCTTTTTATTCCTTGGGTTTATGTTTTTCTTTTAGACTTAGCAATAGGTTTGTAATAGTTCAATAATGTATTAACTCCTTGGATTGATCATATGTTACAATGTTTTTTTTTTGCAGAAAAAATAATATTTTCTGTCTTATCCTAATTATGTGTTGTTTATTTGAAGAAATTTCAAAAGTATTATTATGTTGTTATTTTATCTTGTTCTTTCCATCTTGAATATCATAAATACATGCATCCTATGTTGGTAAATGCATTTTATTTGGTTGATTTATTCATTTTTTAATTTTTATATTACTCTATCTAGAAATTTTCACATATGTAAGGTGTGAGATTAGGGATGCTATTTTATTTCCTTTTCTAAATTTTAGCTACTTATGCGAATAACAATCTTTTAAAAAATCACCTTTTCTCTTCTTGATATAACACCTTATCATGTTACTTCAAATACTAAAATACTGTAATTCATTTTAACATATGCTTTATCAAATTCAGTTGTTCAACAAGGCTTTTCCCTTTCTAAATAACTTTGGATATTATTTCCTGCTCATTCCTGCTTATTAATATTTTAGTCATTTTGTTATGTCCCAAATTTAAATTATACAGTCTTTTCAATGAATTTAATTAGTTAAAAAATTAATTTGGGTGAGGTATAATCATTTCAGGATTTAATATTTATATAAAAACTTTATATAGCTGTTCTTTTGGAAAATACTTGTGTTTGTGTGTGTGTATGTTTCTTTATGTCCTACAGTAAGCTGCTGAAAGATTTATTTATTCCTTAAGCAACTAAAGTCCATAAATATTATATAATGATTCAAACTAATTTTTATATAAGTTACATTGTGTAGGTCACCAATGACATGTAAAAATAATGAAATTTGGCCTTAATTTTTTCTTGTATCATTTTTCTTTTTTTTTGATATGGAAAATTCAGAACATTATAGAATAACAACCATGAAAGGGAGTTCCCTTTTCTTGTGGACATTACTGTATGTTAGTGCCTCTATGTGTAACTTACTGTTGACATCTGTTCTCTATTTTTAAATGGATTCCATTTTTTTTTAAAGATTTATTTATACATACAAGCTGGGGTACAGGCCAGAGGCATGGGGCGGCGAGAGGGTTCACCAGAGACAGAGCGGGGAGCAGAACAGGCAGATCAGAAATACACTGCTGAGGGGAGTGGCAGGCAAGGCAGGAGAGGTCTGCCGTGCCATGTTGGATTCTTCCTGGCTGGGTGTCGAACTCGCATTGCGCGCTGCCAACAGCTCCACAGCGCAGCGCTCAACCGCTGCGCCACCAAGGAGGCGCATCTGTTGTCTATTCTTTAGCATATTAGATGACTCCTGTTCTTATTTTACTAAGATAATTTTTAATTTAGAAATACTTTTGACCTGTATTAAATATCTTTAAGTCTTCTTAAAGTGATATTATAGTTCTTATTTAGTTTGTCTTATAATTTATAGTCTCTTCTAATAATAAGTTTCTCTTATAATTTTGTAACATGCCTTCTTTATTTGGATCAACTTTTATACAGTTGTGGATTATATGCCGTAACATTTTATTTACAAATGATAAGACTTTGTGTACAGCTCTTTTAGCAAATTGTGTTATTTCATAAACACATGCACATATATTGTCAGGCTTTGTTTGGTATTTTCTAAAATTAATTGAGATATTTTCTTTAAACCTAGGTATTTTAATTATTATTTGGAATGATCAGTTTCTTGAAAGCTTAGTAGAACATGCTTATAACATCAATCATATCAATGTCTATTTGATGGGTAGTGCTTGTGAATGTTTTTCCCTATCAGTCAGAGTACAATAATGTTCTCAAACAGCTTAACACAATAAACGTTTGATCATCATTCAGTAACTAATGCAGCATCACTGTCTAATGCAGTAAATAGTGACTAAACCTTCTGCTACCCAGTCGGGTTGGAGACTTTGTCCTACTCAGTGATTTAGTCTTTGCTCCTTCCCTACTGTGGTTTTGCTGTGCTAGTGGTCCTCAGAGTCTCCTGGGTTACACTCAGGGAGACAGAGAGCTGCTTATGGGAGGTTATTTGAATTGTGCTGTGAGTGGTCCACACACCCTTTTGTGCCAATATCTATCTGTAGGATCAGAAAGAGGAACATAGATATGTGTAAGCATAGATAGTCTCTGTCAAATGGATTACTTTTAATCGTCTGTGTTTTTCTAGGAAATAACATAATTCTTTTAAATGTTCAGAGGTATTAGCAGGTGTATGGATTTGTTTTGTTGTTGTAATTTTATTGTATGTGGTTAAATTCTTACCTTCCTCAGTCTATCCTTTCCTTCCTTCTTGCCTTCTCTTCTTTGCTTCTCTTTTTCCTTCTCCCTCCCTGCTCCCATGTCCCTCCCGCTTGGTCTGTCTTCTCCCTTTTTTCTCCCAACAGTTGCTAAGTATATAGTGTGTTCTTGCCTTCAGAAAGCAGCAAAGACTGCCTTCTCACATATGCCTACAATGCCCAGCCCATTGTGCCCCTCTCAATGTAGGAATTCACTAAATTGCTGAATTGGACTTGAATAGAATCAGCCATTTCCTGGATTGCTCTAATAGCCTGACAATTGTTTGTTCTGCCTCCTCCAGTAGTATCCCCAGTGTCCCCCACACTCCGCCAGATACACATTCCTGCATCACACCCCTGATCTCCTCTGTCCTTCTGCACCACATATTGGAAAGCTCTCCATTGCTTCTCCAATTAAGTAGCTGTAGCCTGTTCCTCACTTGTGCAAGGGCTTGCTATTTCGGGGTGATCAGCTTTATTTTTCATTATGCATGCATACTCGTGTTTTAGCCAACTCAGACCCATTTTAGTACACTACTTACATTTCTACTGTTTTTAAATTTGACAATATGTTGTCATCTTCCTCCAGGAAATTGCTTACATAGTCTCTTCACCTGAAATGTCACTGCATTTTTAATTCTGCTATTTATAGGTTTACTAGTTCTTTAAGGACTTAACTATTTGCTCCTTGAAACCTGACACCAAGTGATCTGTCTCCTCTTTCCCTCACTTTGGTATGTGGAACTTTAGAGGAGATTCCAGTCAGGGAGAAACTCTACTAATATCTTCTGTGCCCGTGACCATTCAAAGGGGAATCTTAGATTTTGGCAGCTTTCTCTGCTATTGATCCACCTTTAATAATCTCAGAATAAGCCTAAAGATGTCACCAAAGCCTCTGTTTGGTGAATCCTAGTCTCAGACAAAGCTGATGGATTGGTGGAGTTGCTAGACCCAAGAACACAGCTGAGTTCTTAGGAGAGGTACTGAAAATAAAAGCTTAGGCTCTCATAATTCTTTCTGGGACCTCGGACTCTTACTTCCAAGTGAAAAAGGAGAGAGCTTAAACCAATTTTTTTGATAAAGGGCACCTAAAGGCAGTATGGCCACAGACCTCTGTACTAAGTTAAATGATAATGTCCATTGCTAATAAAAAAGGGTTTATATTTTATTTATACTTGATATTTCAGTAGATCTAACATAATTTCCAATTTAGATATGGAAAACTCAAGATGTGCAGAAATTACAGCTTAATGCCTGCGGTAAGAAGGGAAGGAATTCACCTTTTTACAATTCAATCAAATGCAGAATAGGAGCAGTTAATAATTGTAGAATATGACTAATCAGATAAGACATTTTCTAGTGAAAACTCATAAATTTTATTTTGGGAGTACATTAAAATTCAGTTAAATTTTAAAATCATAGCATATCTTGAGCCACTATTGAATAGTTGCTGTATCTATAGAAGTCTATTTTAGAGATATGCAAGTACAAATTATAGAATGTCAGCATGCAATTTGATTTTATGTGCTTTGCTACTAATATAAATAATGAAGCATGCTGAGAGCATTCAGATACATTCAGCTGAGTATAATTAAAATACTGAGGTGTAACGTGTTAAAAAAAAGAAACAAATTAAGTACTAAAATGAAGTAGGTAGAAATACTAGCAATTTAAAGCGGTAACTATGTTGTGATTACAGTATTGTGGATAGACTAAATCTAATATTTTGGCTTAAATGAAATCAGTGATAGCTGGAAAGCTAATAGAAGCAGTGCCTTTATATTTTCTGTGAATAATAGAGAGGCTTCATTTCAGGAGCACACTTTTTTTTTTTTTCCCATCTCTGGAAATAAGTCTCCATGGTACTCTGAATAAGCATTCTCGCCCAAATGGAACAAACTCTCTGATGAAATTGGCCACTGGGGCCTACAACAAATAATTAAAATGGGATTTGGGAATCAGTTGGTATTTTGTGTCCAACACTCCCCATTGGGTTAGCTGAATGAGGGCAAATCAGCTTCTCTAGACCATGTGAAAAACACAATTGAACTTCCCACTGGTCACCACCAATTTCACAGTGGTTGAGACTGCCCACTCCAGGCCCAAGGGAACATTCATTTATGTTTCACTTCTGAGGCCCACCAAAGGACCAACTGTTTGTGCTTATCAGGGCCAATCTAGAGTAGAGGAACTGACATAGAGTAGAGGTACCAATAGCGGGGTGGCAAGGAGTGTCTGGTATACCTCCTCCTGTTCTGTCACGGAGATCACTGCCTGTGGTCCTACGCTGAGAACCCGGATGCTCATGTAACCTCCATGAAGCTGTCTGACCTCAGGCTTCCTCTTGATTCTCTAACAGGCTACTGGGGTTTATGAAAACTGATAGACAAGACATGGGTGAAACGGTCATCTCATTCTATATCTATCACTAGAATGCCAGTTTATTGTTTAGAGAAGAAAGGATTGGCACAAAAGGATCAGTCCTTCCCAGAAGAATGGAATCTACTTTGTGCTAATTCCACATTCTAGAGCTAGAAATCTTGGAGCTAGAATCTTAGTAATGTATATACAGTCGTTCCTGCATTGTTGGACCTTACTGAATCTACCTATACCCTGGGTGCAAAGTCTTCCTTTTTTTTTTTTGCACAGTCCTTAGATTTTCTCAATTATGTCCTTAGGTAACCTTCTCAGAAAAAGCAAATGGAGAACAGACTCCTTTTGTCCTTTATATATCTCCTCTTGGAGATTAGTAGTGAATTCCCATTTTCATCGGAAAACATCTATTGAATTTGTCTGTGGACTGATGCTTAACTAGCACCAGCATTACATTTCCATTACATATCCTTCCTTCTTGGAACTTCCATTCTGAATGATTCATACACAAACACGATGTAACAACTTTCTACATGCAGAGGTGTATATGGTGGATCCTGCCTCTTACATGCTATGTGACCTTTTCTAGGAGTCTTAATCTCTCTGAGCCCCTTTGTGTGCTCATAGATGTAGAAATAGTGGCAAGTAATCTAGAAAGTGTTTTTGGTAGCTACATAAAATGTATGTTCGATACCTAGCACATTGTCTGAAAGTCAGGGTGTGCAGTGTATAAGTGACGGTTGACATTTTGTTGTTGTGATTCGGAATTGATGCAGGAGTCATTAAACGTAATACCATACAATGATCATTACTCTCTTCACTCCTATTGATTCTTTGGTTCGTTGGAATTTATGTATACTTTTTGAAAATCCCTTGCATGTCTACTTAAATTAAAAATGGAAAGCAAAACCTTCCCTCATTGAAAGTTTGAAAACTGAGTGAAAACTGAGAAATCTTAAGATAATCAAATTTAACTTTGTTTACCCAATGCTTCCCAAATATATCAACAAAGGAACACTGTGTGTGTGTGTGTGTGTGTGTGTGTGTGTGTGTGTACAGCACCTATTCACAAACTGCATATGGGATGTGAAATGTAATGATGTATCACATTTAGAATCACTATGGTTCCCATGTAATAGAAGTCTAATAATGAATGAATGAATTTGCATATAAAAGGTGCTTTTCTCATCTTCATTCTAGGTTACAGATAGGAATGACTGTTCTACTTCAACCACCCAAATCTTACCTATGCTGCTTTTCAGATTAAATGCCATGTGTTTGCCTTCAAGGGAAGGGCTTTCCCTTTTTCTAAATTACAGACTATACTATTAGTACCCTGCCACTTAGCATGTGGCTATTTGTTTTGTTCTTTAATCAGTTATGATAAAGGCAGCTCCATGGATTAGAGGATCATGTCTGTTGTAGATTTGATTCCATTCTAACAAAACCTGGCACAGGACAGGGAGAAATACGCTGTGGTTGATTTGCACCTTTTTATCTTGTTCTTCTGTAAGCACTGTACTTTCCTCTTACCATCCAGGGACTTATCTCCCCAAATGATGCACCAGACCCCTCACATCAGCAAAAGAACAAAACAGTGAGTGAAATTACCCAATTTCGGCAGAACTCATAAACATCCTGAATGTAGGTCACACTCATTGCCTGGTGTGCTGTGTGTGTCATGTTCCAACAAAGCAGCTGCCACGAGTAGCCTAACTCCCAGAAAGCAGCACAGCCCCAAAAAGAGCAGCCATTTGAAACACATTTCATTGACAATTTGGGGAAGTTGGGCATTCACTTAAGAAAAGCTATAATTCTGTAAGAAATGAGCAATTTATGCACATTATAATCAAATTTATTTTTATATCCAGCTACTCCTACATGTGGCATAATTCAGTCTGGGAAATCATGCTAATTAGTTAGCAATCCATTACATTGTAAGTCTTACAGCAGATGCAAATGCTGTTTCAAGTGTTCTCACCTCCATAGCCCGTGTCTTTTATTAGAATGCATTCCCAGTGTGGACAGTGTGGCTGACTCTTCAGTGCATTTGAGGGGTAAACTTCTCACAAGCACCACTGATAATATTTTTCCTGTTGTATTTTGAAAACTCATTTTGATTTAAACTATAAGGACAAATCTACTTTTGGGAAGTCTAGTCAGAGCAGTGAATTTCCAGGTCAAAATAATGATACCAGGAGGGCCTCCCTTGTGGTGCAGTGGTTGAGCGCTGCGCTGTGGAGCTGTAGGTAGCGCACAACGCGAGTTCGACACCCAGCGGGGGAGAATCCCACATGGTGCGGCAGACCTCTCCTGCCTCGCCCGCTGCTCCCCTCAGCAGTGTACTTCTGATCTGCCTGTTCTGCTCCCCACTCTGTCTCTGGTGAACCCTCTTGCCGCCCCATGCCTCTGGCATGTACCCCAGCTTGTATGTATAAATAAATAAATCTTTAAAAAAAAATAACGATACCAGGAGTGCTAAGTTCCAGTCACCATTGAGATAAGCTTCTCTATTGGACTCAAAATCAGGGCTCCCCGACTGCTCCGAGTGGGGAAAGATAGTGAGCCTCAGGCTAGAAGTAAGTTGAGAGACAGCCCCAGAGACAAGGATGCT
The DNA here is from genome assembly GCA_004024925.1 of Scalopus aquaticus. NCBI lineage: Eukaryota > Metazoa > Chordata > Mammalia > Eulipotyphla > Talpidae > Scalopus > Scalopus aquaticus. The sequence goes on from PVIJ01000808.1 coordinate 23,704, forward strand.
GCTTTGGGCGCTCTGGCCACATCACTGACTGTGTAGGTGCTGGGCTTCTTCCCCTAGCCCTTCTTCCCCTAGAAATAACAAACCCCTCCCTGTTTCCCTCACAGGGCTGTTGTGAATGAATGAATTAATTAATTAATTTATTTATTAAGGGGTGTTGCTGATGCATAAGCTTCATACAGTCAGGTTTTACTATTTTCTTTATTTATGCATACAAGCTGGGGTACAGACCAGAGGTGTGGGGCGGCGAGAGGGTTCACCAGAGACAGAGTGGGGAGCAGAACAGGCAGATTGATGGAAATACACTGCTGAGGGGAGCAGCGGGAGAGGCAGGAGGGGTCTGCCGTGCCATGTGGGAATCTCCCCGGCCGCGCATCGAACTCGCGTTGCCACTGCCAATAGCTCCACAACGCAGCACTTAACCGCTGCGCCACCAGGGAGGCCCTTGTTGTGAATTTAAACTAAGATTAATATGTGGTTTTTAATTAAGAAAAAACAGGAAGCCAGACAACAAATACCTCCACAAGTCTTACGTTTGGATTATTGAAAACACCCCAGCCCTAGGAAGGAGTAAAGCTTGGTTCTAACCAAATACTCTCTATGATGGGCATCACAAACAGAACATTCATAGTTTTTTAAGATGTGATAAATAAATACACTTTAATTGAGGAACTCTCCTGATCAAATATTGCCATAAATATTTTGTGATGAGTTAGGACTTTGGAATCCAGAAGCTTAACAGGTCACGAGGGTGATTTTGGTGAAATGTGCATTTTAACTCCGTATTAAAAAAATTAGTCAAAACAAAGGAACATGTACATTCTTCTCTCTGCTCTTCCCCTAGATGATAACAGAACCAAGGTCTCAGCAGCTCCATATCTTCCTAAATGCTGTGCCCTGGAAATTGGCACCATCACCACCTTGAGAAGTGGTAAACTGGAAACTAAGATTGATTGATTGATCTTCCATCTCTTTTCTGTCTCATCTAGCAGAAAATACTACTAATTCTATAATCTAGGTCTCTGGAAGCTTCCCCTTCGTGTGCCCTCAGTCTTACACTTTCTCAGCATCACTTGTCTTTCCTCAACGTGAACTTCACTTTGGCCACCTCTCTAGTCTCTGTCTCCTGGGCTTCTCCACTCCCATCCTTCATCATTAGTTTGCTTAAATGCAACTTTATTTCAAATGGTTACTTTTAATGTTTAAAATATTTAAATTATGCAAAGGAGCTCAAGATAAAGTCCCCTTGTGAAGGTTCCTAATTGTCTTGCCAGCCCTTTCCCTATTTGCCACAAGCTGTAGGCATGCGGTGTCAGTGACTGCCCTGTGTTCCCCTAGTGCCCCCCACACTTTCTCTCACTTTAAGCCTTTTTCAGAACTTAATTCTGATTAGAATGATTTCAGCCCTCTCTCACCAGGTCGGCTTTATTTTTCTCTAGTTTCCAGCAAAATAGTCCACTATTCTGAGTAGCATCATGTCCTTTCTCACCAATGCTTGGTTGAGCCTGTGATTTTAATCACTTGAGTAGGGCTCTGCTTTCCTCATCATGCACCGCAGTTGTCTGCAGAGTGGTCTCAGTCTCATAGGAAATCGGGGGGAGGGACTTTAGGAAATATGGTGACGTCCTTATTCTGTCCCCAGAGTTTGGCGTGCGCGTGTGTGTACGTATTTTCTTGAATAAAAGTTGTTGTCTTGCTTTCATGAATGAGCAAAGAAAATGATCTCATGATCCCTTCTAGTGCCATCCATGTTGCTGCAAATTGCATGTGTTTATCTTTTTTGAATGCTGAATAGTATTCCATTGTGTATATGTACTACATTTTCTTGATCCAGTCATCTATTTTTGGGTATCTGGATTTCCATACCTTCGCTATTGTAAACAACGCTGCAATAAACATACGGGTGTATGTATCCTTTTGAATTAATGTTTTTGTGTCCTTTGGGTATATTCCCAAAATTGGTATTGCTGGGTTGTATGGTAGCTCCACGTTTATTAGTTTGAGGAAACACCATACGGCTTTCCATAGTGGTTGGACCAGTTTGCATTCTCACCAGCAGTGTAGAAGAGTTCCTTTTTCTCCACATCCTCACCAGTGAAATAAGCCAAAAGGAAAAAGAAAAATATCGAATGGTCTCACTTATAACAGGAATATAGGGGAACCAAATACAAGAGCCACAATCAGCGAGAGAAGGGGGGAGGACTGGGACTCAGAACCAGGGAGAGGGGAGTACAAGGGACTGTGGTGACGGTATACGGGTGAATTGGTGGTGGGAAACCTACGGGGAATATACAGTAATGTAAAAGGCACAAATGAAAATAACAATTAAAAAAAAAAAGAAAGATTAAGAAATTGAAAAAAAAAGAAAATGATCTCAAATAATACATTTAAATCCTTTTCATGATGCTCCTTCAACCTCATCAGGAAACTCAGTGGTGCCAATGAGAACTTTCAGGAACTGTAATAACCCAGGTTCTTTTGCAAACGTTGTGGATTCACTTGTGCAATGAGAAAAGATTCTGAAACCAAGGCGCAGATGTTCCATGTATTGTTCAACAGGGCTTTTGAGGCCAAATCTGTGAAAACAGCATGCTGAGAGAAAAAAAGGAACCTCTCACTACCCCTCCTTGCCCTACAGATGTATCCATCATTATCTTCGAAACAAACAAACAAAATCACCACTTACAATAGATTTTTTGATTTGAATGTTTTAAAGGTGATTAGTCAATTCCAGGATTTTAAGTAATGAAGCAATAACTAAGATGGAAAGTATTGGAAATGTCCTTCTGATCTAATTGAGCCATGTAGAGTAAGTCATTATTCCTTTCCATCTTCATAATCTTTGACCTTTGAGAATATATGCAATCTGAACATCACAAAGAACTCCTCCTGCAGGAGTTAATTAGGCCTTGCAAAGCCCATTAGAGATAAGTATCTGCTGGCCTCTTGTCTTAGTTTCACTGTTGCGTCCTGAAAGCTTGTATATTCTTGCTGTCAGACTCGCAGGGTGAGTCCTGGCTTGGTTGAGATAAATAAAAGAAAACAAATGAGAACGCTGTTGCTCATGTATATCCACATGTTGTTGGCTTATTCGAGCAAACTCTGGATGGCAACTTTATTGTTAATTTAGTTAACTTAGTCAGGAAAGATTTTGGGTAATTACAGCTGGTGGCCCGGTGTACATTGACATGCACTATGTAAATGGTGCATGTGGTTGAAGAGCAGAGTCTCCCTCCTGCGCAGGTGCAGTCAGCACTGGTGCCCACCTGGTAGAATTACTTCTTGTAGTTGGCCATGTGCATGAGGATTGGACATTTTTCTGTGTCTCAGAACTATAGAAAAAGACTATTTAACCCCACACAGTAAAATACTGAATTGCCCCTGACATCCCACTAGTGGGGAGAGAGGAGAGAGCCCCTTCCTTTCATGCACATTCTAGGGAGGAACTTGCTAAAATGAACTCCATTTGCCACATGAATGTTGGTCCTTTCCAGGAGTGGTATTTGATGTGTCAAAGGAGCTAAGGCAAGTCTAAGGGGCATATGAGAGGAGGGGAAGCCTAAGAGGAGATGCTGGTAACTGGCAGTTGTGCCAGTGACCTCCTGACTGTGCTCCTTCAGTTTTTGGACTATGGAATCTACCTGGCAGCCAGTGTGCACTTACCTTGTGCACAGAACAGGCAGGGCTCCCCTGGGAGCTGGTGCAGCGAGGTGCTGAGCTTGGTGCGGAGAGGGACATAGCAAGAGCATCTGATGCACGGGCGTCTGCCCTGAAGCTGCCTCATTCTGAGAGCACAGCGTCCAGGAACCGAGACAGCACAGAAGGAACAAACGATAGTTCTAGTCACCTTTGTATTTATTTGGCGCTCATTTACTGAAACTCTTCTTAGTGGAAAGCACTTGAATGAGACCTAATGTAGAAAGAGGACACAAATGCAAGTAAAACATGGTCTATTTTGAATGTGTATTCAGTCTAGAAGGGCTCTAACTAGGAAAACTACGTACTGAAGGGCAGGGATTTGGATAGTGGGGGAGGGCTGTTGGTTAGGGAAGGAAGTAGGAATAAGAGAGAGGTTTAACTTATGGAGAGAAGCATGTCAATTCTGCCCCTTTCCTGTTGACTACATGGTTTGGGGGAATTTGCCCAATGAAATTGGGGAGTAAGGCCACTGTAGTTCAGATCAACCATTATCGTATTTTTTTTCCTATTAATTTTCCCCTGAAATGACACTTGGAAGTTTTTGGTTCCTTCTTTGGATAGTTTATACCCCCCTCCTTTTAGCTCACATATTCATTCTTTTCAGTATTTAGCCCTATTTTTCCATTGTGTTTTCAACATCATATTTCCATCGAGGATTTTGGAACATGTGTTTGAAATGCTTTGCCATTTAGCTGTAAAGACATGGGAAAGTTTTGTTTTTGTTTTTTTTTTTTTTAATCTCAGAGCCTTTGTCAATTCCATTGAAAATAAAATAAAAGCAAAATTACCTATTTTCAGGCTTGTGAGCATTAAATGAACTAGCAAATTGTTTAAAACAAATTGTTTTAAATACATCTTGGTGCATCATTTGGAGGCTGAAAGTTGTAGACATAATTTGATTCTTATCCTCAAAGACACTGCCATCTGTTTGGGACAGTGAGATGATTAGGGGTTGAAGGAAGGATTGGGGTGCAGTCACAACAAGGGTGTTGGCCTCTGTCTGGGAAATGGTGAAAGGAAAGGCAGGGAAAGCTCTAGACTCTGCCTACTCTTGCATGCAGACTCTAGAGCATTGGAAAAGAGCTTGTTTTTCTCATGACTTTTTTAGGAGCTCTGTTTGGATTTTAGGTATTTTCAGTAGAAGTTCATAAGCTTTTCATTTTTTACCCTGTTATATGCCATCTCTTAGCATAGCTAGTCATCTGGGCCATTGAAAATGTATCAGTGCTCTAATAACAAATACTCCTCAACACAAAGATATATTAAAGTATATCTTTAATGAAAAATATGAAAAAAAATGAGAGCCAACAGATGCTAGACCAAAATGTTCTCAGTTCTGAGACCTGCACCTGTAGTTAGTTGCTTTACAGCTAAACACAAAAATAGAATATTACACACCACCTCTTTTTTCCTTGTCCTCCTCCTCCATGCTCTCACTTTTTTCTTCCCTCCCTTTATTTCTTCTCCTTCTTTAGCAAAAAAATGTATTTTTCTTGAAAGTTTATGCAAACTCCAAAACCTGAGATATTTGTATTAGATTGGTATTCCATTCTTTTAGATATACTTAAAGTATACAAAAGTATACTTTGTTAAGTATAAAAGACATACTTAAACAAAGCTCAATATTTGAAGGTATTAATTCATGAAATGAGTATATTGATAGGCATCATTTGCATATTAGGACTATCCTAAATTTTTTCAAGGGAGAGTCTACCCCAATCTCTGTAACAGGTCGTGTCTCCAGCACAAATGTGAGTTCCTTTTCAGTCATTTCTATGTATCTTTTTAGGAAGACATCTGTTGTGTGAGACAAGTTTTACCTGTATATTCAATTTCAGATGAATTACTGATGAAAGAGAATGTATTTTCTAGACCTTTATATTCCAGTCTTTCATTCCTATTATCAGGGGGATTTGCAATAAAATGCTTTACACTCAGTACCACTTCACTTTCCTATTGTTTTAGCAGAAAGGACACTTTGCTAGTTTTCAGCCTCAGAGTAAATGATTCAATGTGACGTGTACTCAGCCACAATTGTACATTATCATAAAGCTATTATTCAAATGCCTGAACAAAGGTTCCTAATCTTTAACAAATGGCGTACACCTTACTGCCATTTCTGACATCTTAAGGAATTAATCAAGGTTTCATTGGTGTCTAAAGATGTGTAGGTAGAGTGGTTTTTTTAGTTTCTTTTCTAGTCAGTGAAGTAAATTGCTGACGTTGCACTTTTAACTTCCAAGAAGATTTGCAAAGTGAACAGTAAGTACGTGCCTTAAAGTATAAAGACTTATCTTGGAATATGAAATAGTTGCAAAAAGAAAAAAGTAATTACTTCATGTAGATAACTCCATTGGATAATCCTAGGTGGTTGATCTGGAGTTAGGCTAAGAGAGAAGAAGGGGACTCTTGTGAGGGAAATTATAAAATGAATTTAAGAGGAATAATAAGAAAGACTATTTTAGAATTTAGAAATAATGAGTTTGAGATGAACATAACGTTTTGGATGTTAGAACTTGAGTTCTTGAGGTACAGATCGAGTCAATTAAAATTTGCTTAGGATGGAGTAATCTTGGATGGAGAGTCAGATTTCTACTTTGTGGCAGGCAGCACAGCATTTGGGAGCCCTCAGGGCACAGTGGCATTTCCTTTGACCTCTGGGACTTCATGAGTGCTGTTTTCGGGTGTCCGGAACACTCTTTACTCTCCTTTTCATATTCCCAATACCAAGTCCTTTAGCTTCAAGAAAGGGGAGGAAACTTGAGCTTGCTGTGGAAGAAGGCATGATGTTTGCCAAGCATTCACACCAGAAAGCATAGAGCATTCTAGGGAGACTTCCAGAAATGGAAGTAGAGAGGTAAAGAAAATTAATGCTTTTAAGACTTTTTAAAAACAGCTATTGCCGGATGGTTTGTCAGTGGGGTTTTTAAGTATTTAGCATTCATATTTCTATTGGTGTAGATGTGGCTCTTTCACCTTCCATTGACTGGTATTGCTATGTGTGTATTATATTTATTTATTTTTCTAAGCTTTATTTATTTATGCCTACAAGCTAGGGTGCAGGCCAGAGGTGTAGGGTGGTGAGAGGGTTCACCAGAGACAGAGTGGTGAGCAGAACAGGCAGATCAACTGAAGTACACTGCTGAGGAGAGCAGTGGGTGAGACAGGAGAGGTCTGCTGCGCCATGTGGGGAAGAACCCCTTGGCTGGGGGTCGAACTTGTGCTGCAGTGGCTCTGGATAGTTTCATAGTGCTGCCCTTAACCCATTACACACCAGGGAGGCCCTGTGTGTATTAAATTTAAATCCTTGCTAATTTGTTGGAATAAGTATTATTATACTACCTATTTATGTATTTATTAATTCCTCATGAGGAATAAACACTTTTCTTTCAATTTGCTAAAATGTTCTATTTCCATTTGGAGAACTAGCCTTTCATATCCTTTAGTCATATTTACTGGAGTTTTTATATTCTCATTATATCCTCTTGAGAATTTACCTCTTTATTATGCATGGAGTATGTTTTGAGGTATAATCTAAGAGTAGGATCTGTGTTTTTAAAAATAAATTTCCTATTACCCCTGCCATATTTATCATTCTTATCCTTCTATATCAATTGGGGAATGACTCATTTATTGCATAATGACTTATTTTATATATCTTAAGATTGGCTTCTTACTTGCATGTAACATTTTTCTTTTGCTGACAGACAGAACAGACAAAAGCTAATAATGGAAAATACAATCATATCAGAAACTATTTTAAAACTGGTCTTTAATTTTCAAAACTGTGTTCTATTTCTGTCTTCGTGTTTTTTTAATTCACAGTAAGTAATTGAAGAAATATTCTGCTTATTGATTTAAAACCTTGGTGGAAACTTTAATATATTTCAGAAGAAAGTACAGCAAAATAAATAAGTTATGACCACCCTTGTAGCATCTAAAGCATAGATTTTATTAACCCAAATCTAATAACAGTGCTCGAATTTTTAGTGTTGATTAACAGAATTGGGTTTTCTGGGTGAGGATACGTCACGCTTATGTTCATTTATTGATTCATTCATTCACTAATTTTACAAGCATGGCTGCTCAGGGTTTGTGGTGGTAATAAAATATGGGGTGTTAGTATGGTCTTCATGTTTGTATGTTTGTTTCTAGATTAGTGTGCCAGCATTCAGGTGTTGGAAAGGAACTATAGACTGATTCAGTGTAAGGAGCCATGTTCAAATAAATGTGCATAGAGAGCAGGAAGGCACCACCTGGATGGGAAGGTGACTGTTGCAAAATGCATTATGTGCAGGCCTGGGAGCCGAAACAGGGATCTTTAATGAACAGTGCAGACTGGGGGCCATGGCATGGGATTAGAAATAGGGAAAAGCTATTTTTACATTCCATAAAAGGGAGAAAATGGAATAGGAAATTAATGCCAATTCATGAGACTACTACAAGCCTAGAAAACAGTGGCCTCTGACTTCCTAAAAGAGAAAATGAAATGCTAAGGTAATATTTATGGGAGACAGTAGTCTCACTAGTAGTTATGTCCCAACTAGAGTCTTAAAAAAGGCTTAATATGGCCTCCCTCGGGGCATAAGGGGTTAAGTCTCAGCTATCCAGAGCCACTGCAGCACAAGTTCGATACCTAGCCAGGGAGCTGACCACGTGGCGCAGCAGACCTCTCCTAGCTCGCCTGCTGCTCCCCTCAGCAGTGAGGATGGGGGTCCTTAGTAGATTTGCCTGTTCTGCTCCCCATTCTGTCTCTGGTGAATCCTCTCACTGTCCCCTGCTGGTCTATACCCCAGCTCTTGTATGCATAAATTAATAAATCTTAAAAAAAAAGTTTAATGGTACTAGGATTGTCAATGCTAGGGAATACAACAGATACAACACAAAGGTGGTGATATTCCTATGGATAATGTGGAGATATAAAGGGTGGATACAAAGAAAATAAAGAGTAGCACTAGCTGATAGAAGGTCTGTTGGAAAAGACATTAGAAAAGAAAATATCTGGAAAGATTGTTGAAAGCCACAAGGATGCTGCCCAATATATTTTCTGTCTTAGTGTTGCCATCAGCCAACTGCAACAGCAATTGTAATGTGAAAGTTAGCTACCCTTAAAATTGTTAGACAATGTTGTGTCGATTGGCAGATGTGTTGATTATTTAAGTATTTACTGAAAGAGACCTAGAGGTGTGAAGAGAACCAGATGTAAAGATGTGAAATTATTAAGAAAAATATACAAGTACAAATTGTCTCTAGAAAAGCAATTATTCTCATGCAGGATGGTGAGATATGAAATGTTACCTATTACTATGTAAGAAATTACCTATTAATGTATAAGAAATTAATGTATAAAACTTGCACAGTAAAACATGACTACTTTTTAACAGTTCCTGAGGGTAGAAATCAATAGAAACTTAGTTGGGGTTGTTCTAGTTTAGGGTCTCACGTGAAATAGCATTCAAGGTTGAAATGGGGCTGGAAGTTTTGCTTCTAAGATGACTCACTCATGTGGCAATTGGAAAAAGGATGACAACCATTGTGTTTCTCCATGAGGATGGGGGGTCCTCATGATAGGACACCTTGAGTCCTGTGTTCAGAGAAAGTAAGGAAGACCCCCCCAACAGGTCTTTTATAACCTAGCCTCAGAAGGGACATACCATCCCGGTGCAGTATTATTGGCCACCAGCCCTGGGCTTTTTAAAAAGTTAACGTACATAGTGGTTGGACCAGTTCGCATTCCCACCAGCAGTGTAGAAGAGTTCCTTTTTCTCCACATCCTTTCCAGCATTTGTTGTTGCCTGTATTTTATTTTTTAAAGATCTACCCATCCATGCATACAAGCTGGGGTGCAGGCCAGAGGCGAGGGGCGGCGAGAGGGTTCACCAGAGACAGAGCAGGGAGCAGAACAGGCAGATTGACGGAAATACACTGCTGAGGGGAGCAGCGGGCAGGGCAGGAGAGGTCTGCCGCGCCATGTGGGAATCTCCCTGGCCTGGCGTCGAACTTGCGTCACTGCTGCCAACAGCTCCACAGCGCAACACCCAACCGCTGAGCCACCAGGGAGGCCGTTGCCTGTATTTTTAATGTGTGTCATCCTCACAAGTGTGAGGTGGTATCTCATTGTGGTTTTGATTTGCATTTCCTTGATTATAAGTGATGTTGAGCATTTTTTCATGTATCTGTTGGCCATTTGCTTTTCTTCTTTGGAGAATTGCCTTTTTAGCTCTTCTGCCCATTTTTTGACTGGGTTATTGGCTTTGTTTTTGTTGAGTTGTGCGAGTTCCTTGTAAATTTTTGTTATCAGTCCTTTATCTAATGTATCATGTGCAAAGATCTTTTCCCAGTTGGTAGGATGCCTGTTTGTTTTGGTTAATGTCTCTTTTGCAGTACAGAAGCTTTTTATTTTGATGTAATCCCACCTGTTTATCTTGTCCTTCACTTCCTTTGCTTTGGGGGATGTGTTGTTAAAGATTTTGCTGAGATGTATGTTGTGTAGAGTTTTGCCTATATTTTCTTCTATAAATTTTATGGTTTCAGGTCTTATGTCTAGGTCTTTTATCCATTTTTAGTTGCTTTTTGTGCAGGGTGTGAGGCAGTAGTCTAACTTCATGTTTTTGCATGTGGCTGTCCACTATGGAAAGCTGTATGGCGATTCCTTAAACTGCTCAACATGGAGCTTCCATACGACCCAGCAATCCCACCCAAAGGACACAAAAACACTAATCCAAAAGGATGCATGCACCTGTATGTTCATTGTGGCACTGTTCACAATAGCAAAGGTATGGAAGTAACCCAGATGTCCAAAAATAGATGACTGGATAAAGAAGATGTGGTACATATACACAGTGGAATACTATTCAGCATTTCAAAGAAGATAAACACATGCAATTTGTAGCGACATGGATGGAACTAGAGGGGATCATACTCAGGGAAACAAGCCAGAAAGAAAGAGAAAAATATCGAATGGTTTCACTTATAACAGGACTATAGGGAAACCAAATAGGAGAGAGGAGGAGTGGAGGGAGTGGAGGATAGGGGGAGTGGAGGGAGAGGGAGGATAAGGGCACAAAATGGAATAGAAAAGGACACAAGGGACCACGGAGATGGATCACAGGTGAATTGGTGGTGGGTTACCCAAGGGGAATACAAAATGTAAAAGATATAAATAACAATAAAAATATATATTAAAAAAAGTCATTATAAGAAGTCATTTCTTATTTAAAATTAAAAAAATAAAAAGTTAACTTAGAACTTTACAAGTAGTTATAAATTGGAATATATTCAAAAGAAAAAGGCTGAGAAATCTGAAAGCACTAAATATGAAATTTGAAAAAAGCTTGATATTCTTCACCTGTATAACAGAGTATTCAGGAACATGAGGGGAGAAGGGAACAGACTTGCCTTTTGTCTTTAAAGGAAGTAGAGACATTCACTTATTGGAAAACTGTTTGGAAAGACAAACTTCAACTAAGGGAGAACCTGTGTAATAACAAAATCTATATACAGATGGAGAACTACTTATTTTATTTAATCACTCCTTTTTCGCAGGGAAAATAGGGATAACATTTGATTAAGGTACAAATAAGTGTGTCTGAGAGGGACTTAAGTATTGAATGAATTATTCACTCCCTTAGTCATTGTTTCAGAAGAGAGCAAATGAGCATGCGCTATCTGCTGAGAATTGTTTTTAAGGCCTCCATTGAGAAGTTTATGAATGGACAAGCAAGATCCTCTTCTTACCAGGTCTTTATCACATTGCAGGAGAGATACGATAAATAACACAAACTGAGATAAACAGACTGATAGGAGGAAGTACAATGGGCTATTTATAGTCAGTGCTTTAAATGGGGGGTGTTCGGGGAAGCCCTGTCCAGAGGAAAGAGACCTTTAAGACAAGAATCTGAACAGCAGAAGGAGCCAGTGCTGTGAGCACATTGGGGAGATTCTGCAGGGGAAAGCACAGACATAAGACCCTTTGCTCAGATACGTGCAGAGGTGTGGTGTGTTCTATCTGCAAGAGGGCAGAGCCTCTGACTTGCCCATCGTGGGTTTCTGGGAAGCTGGGAGGAGACCAAACAAAAGAATTACTATCAGATTGAAGTATAATGGTGGATGGTCATGGATGCTTTGATGGTAGATGTGGTGTAGTAACATCCATCTGAAGGGGTGTGGACCTTGATCCCTAAATCATATACGGTGCTGTAAACCAGGCTTACTTCAATAAAAATAATATAATTAAAATGAATAAATAAGTTAATTTTAAAAAGTATCTACCTTGTGTTTAGTAGTCATAGGTTTAGGTTGATTTTATTTTAGCATGTTTTTTAAATATATCTATTTTTATTGTTATTTTATTATATCTTTTACATTTTACATTCCCCTTGGGTAGCCCACCACCATGTTTAAGAAATTGTACACACTTTAAACCCAAATAGTATCTGGTTTACATTTTATAAACTCGTTTTGTTTGCTTTGAGGATAAAATGCTTGACCCAAGTTCAACCATTAGGTGAAAGGATGGAAAATATTAAAAGCCTATTACTCTCATTTGGGATGCTATCAAATTATTTATCAATATTTTCTGGCCAGTTGTTGGCTGACTGCTAGGGAGACAGAGGCAAAATTGTGAAATGTGTGGCTTTAAAGAACACACTGCCTCTTGCGGGCATCAGGCATGCATAGCTGCAGTACAACTCTGGTGTCGATGGTGAGAGAGAGAATGTTGTCGGAGCACGAACAAAGAGTGAGTGAATGAGATGATGCCATCCAGAGGACTCGTTGGCCTGAGAGCAACAAGATTACCTATGTGATCCTTTCCAAATATGGGATTCTGTGATTCCACTAAAGCCCTCAAAAGACTATTTCAGCTGGTTCTTACTTTGACACTTTAGGGTTGAGGGAACTATTATTGCAAGACCATGAAGCATAAGGAATGTGATATAATTTTGGATTTTTGAAGAACATCTTTTCCTCTTCTCATCACCATGGGCCCTGGCAGTTCAGCCTGAAGCTGAGAAAAGCCACTGTGTGAGCCCTTTGAGATTGGAACATGAGATAGTGGCTCGTTTTCAGGAGTCAAGTCTGCTGTGGGTCCTCCTGAGTTTTCTGTTATCTCATCCCCTTAACTCCTTTGTTATTTATTTATTTAATCTGAAAAGCAAATAAAGATCTCTGAGATTCCAAAGCTGGTTCTATCCATGTCATAAAAGTATGGCGATGATCAAATTGCTATGATGGCAGATGGGCTTTGAACTGACTTAAAGACTGGAGAGATGCATAGTCATCTACAAGACTAGGAGAGAGTGGCTACCTGATGGATCTTGTTTTTACCTAATGCTCTATTAGAATCGGCCAGAGTTCTAGCTGGACATCACTTTTGGTCGGCCACACACAAAGAGAGAATGACCTCTCAGTAAAGAGAGTTTTATTTTCAGTGCCCTCACATAAGAACAGTCTCCCTGAGGGAGCAGAAAGGATAAATGGAGCATGAAGACAGATACTCTTGTTAGCACAGATCACTAGTATTTCATATTTGCAAAGAGCTTGGAATCATTTATGTTAATTTCATTCCCGGGCCTGTGATGGGTGTGCACCTCTAGCCTCATTTTACAGATCAGAAACTCAAAGATAATAAAATCCAGTAACTTCCACTTGGTTTCACAGTGAATAATGACGGAGCTGGGGAAGGAGCTCCTAGGTCAGGCTGTGATTATGCAACCTGGGACCGAAAGGCGTCTGAGAAATGACCTGATATTCTCTCTTAATCACTTGGGAGTAGTTTTGACAGTGTCAGTCTTTCTAGGCCTTGAACAGACGCTAACAGAAATGAGTCTATTTCTTTTTCCTCTTGTGCTTGTTCCCCCACCCCATTCTTTTATTTAAATTATCCAAATAGAGAGCCTGCTATTTTTTGTTTTCACTCCTTTTCAATTGTTTTTAATATCATTTGGTTATTAACCAAGAAACTATTTGGTTATCAGAATTTTATAAATTTAAAGGGTTTCCATGTATAGAATTATAAATCAACATCTGTATATACTACATTATATTCATCACTAAACAGAAAAGCCTAGTTTCCATACTTCCCAACCAATTGACCCCTTTAACGTACTTTGCTTCCTCCCCTGTCAAGGGTCTGCTAACCTTTGTTTTATTCTTATTGTGTAAGAGTGGGTTTTATATTGTTTGTTCATTAGTTTTGTTTCTTGATTTTCTATATGTGAATGAAATCATATTGTGATTTTTGTCTTTCTCCATCTCACTCATTTCACTTAGCTCACATCCATATTGTAAATGGCAGAGATTAATCATTGTCTTAAAAAATAGCTGAGTAGTATTCCACTGTATATATAGACATCACGTCTTTTTCACAGTCATCTACCAATGGACATTTAGATTGTTTCTAGTTCTGGGCTGTTGTAACATTGCCGTGAGCGGGGGCGGGGGGGGGTGCATGTATTTCTTCAAATAGATTTATTTTTTTAAACTGAGGTAAAATTAGTAAACAACACTGTATTCTTTAATAAAAAAAATCAGCAAGTGGGATAGCTGGATAATAAGGAATTTTCATTTTTAATTTAATGAGGCATCGCCATATTGTTTTCCATAATGACTGCACCAGTGTACGTCACCAATAATATAAATGGTTTCCCTTCTTTAACACCCTTCCAACACTTTTTGTTTCTTGTCTTTTGGGTTGCAGCCATTCTCACTGCTGTTTTGATGTTTATTTCTCTTTTAGTAAGAGGTGCTCAGCATCTTTTCATGTTCCCCTTGGCCATCTGTATATCTTCTTTGGAGAAGCGTCTATTCATATCTTCTGCCCATTGTTTTTTTTAATAGGGACTTGTTGTTGTTACTGAGTTTTATGAACTCTTGATAGATTGTGAATATTAAATTTTGGTCTATGTATTATTTACAGATGTCTTCTCCATTCAACTGTACAACAGTTTTTTAGTTTCATGTAATCCCTATGTTAATTTTTCTTTTGTTTCCCTTGCTGTTGGAGACAAATCTCAAAGACATCTTAAAATCCACTTCAAGGAATTTACTGTAAATGTTTCCTTCTATGTCCTTTATGGTTGCTAGTCTTGATATTCAATTTTTTAATGTATTTTGAATGAACTTTTGCATATGGTGCTTGTGGTCTGATTTCATGATCTCTTGCATGTAATTGTCCAGTAATTATCTCTGATTCCTGGGCCAAAAAGTGGGTAGAAAAAGTTAGGGTGCCCAGTAAGGGTGACCGTACAGAGTAGGCTGTGCTTTGCCGTGGGTTTTCATGGGGAAAACTCAAATTATATAAAACAGCAAGTCAGAAAGTCCAAATTGTTGAAACTCCTCTGACTGCCCTTCCTACCCTGTAATTAATCTTTTTGCTGGCTAAACTGAGTGTTTCAGTAACTTTTCCCAAAGTATTTGAAATGTTTTTATCAAAAGGTTTCAAATCTGAAACACCTGAAGAACCAACATTATATGAAGAGAAGTTCCTGTTATAAAGGCCAATTCTTTTATGAATCCTTAGTTCTGCTTTCCTTGAAGCACTTGTATAATGAAGGGGAAATCTGTTTTCCAAACATAGTCAGAAGAGACAATGTCTACTTAAAACTCTGCACACACTATGGTTACAAAGCCACTATGGGACTGTGGGGCCAGACATGATGGGATGAGTGAACAGAGCAGGCCTGAGCTTGCCTTGGGAAGGCCTTCTGTCTGGGAACTTGCTGGTAAACTGTTCCCTACACTGCCATAAAGCTTGCCCTTGATTATATAAGAGTAGCTCGCTGTGCTGAAACTGTTTGTTTATAAGCAATTTAGTTTGCTTGCGGGAATCTGGAATCTTGGTATGTGCTAGGCAGAAGGTGTCTATGTGACCGGCCTCCAGTAAGTTACCTGGGACACTGAGTCTCGAATGGGTGTCCCTGGCAAACAATGCATCTCATATGTTGCCACAAGTCACTGCTGGGGGAGCCAAGTCCTGTTGACACCCCTGGGAAAAAATCTTGGACACTAGTGCCTTGTTTCCTGTAGACTTCACCCATGTGTCTTCCCCCCTTTTGATATTTGCTTTATACTTGTAATAAATTCTTTTACTTGAAATAAATCTTAACCACGGGTACAACTATAGAAGAATCCTGTGAATACTTCTAGTAAAGCCATGAGTTGGGGGTGGTTTTGGAGAGATCCAGCACTGGGGTCTTCTTTGAACCTCTAAGGACAGGACTCTCCTTTTCTTTACCAAAGATCACTTTCCTTTCCATGTACACACATCAGTTTATCTAATTTAACAGAAATAGTAGGGCTATAAAAGTAAGAGTCCTGTTCAGACAACTCTTCAAATCTTTAGACCCACTTGTGTTCTGCCCTTTGGTTTCTCTACTGCTGCTGAAACGTGCATTTTGTCTTTCATGAAAATCTGCAGTAGAAGAGACAGAAGTTGAAAAAATCCCAAGAAAATACCTACGAACACACGGAGAGAAAAATAGAAAGCCATTCTCATATTCTTATGGTATTTTCAGCACAGTTGGGAGCAAAACATTGTAAAATCTCATCAGGAAGCCTGCTATCCTGAGATATGAAGCCAGATTGGTTGATTAGAGAGGTTCGAATCTTAGGGTGCTGGAAATAAACTTCTAAGCCTTTACCTTTTTCATCAGGTTTGAATGTGAATTACAGAGGTTTGAAATTGAGTGTGGGGTCAGGAAAGCATGAAGAGTAATGAGATGCTTGAGGCATTCTCAGAACACAGAAGGGACATGCACATTTGTAACTTACAAACTCAGAGTTTTGTTTCTGTAAATTATCACACATTCATTCCAACTATGAAGAACAGGGGCCATCATATCAGGAAAAACTGGGCCAAGGGGTGTCTTTCTCCCGCTCTGAACTTCCTGGTCCTTACTTGTGTTATGTAGTTATCTTTGTGCTGGAGAAAATGGAGTGAAACTACTATCATCCTTTCTGTGGGCAGAGGAGAGGGGCTGGCATCCATACAGTGGGTTTTGGAAGTGAGATATTGAGAGCAAGACCTTCCTGAAAGGAGTGACTTGATGGCAAAGGGGTGATACACCTCTTTGTTCTCTTCCAGAAATATATAGTGCTTCACACTCATGGAGTGTCCTGCCCATCAAGTGTCAGTGCATCCAGTCCACGGATGTGACTCTGGGCAGACTCTGTCCCCAAGCAATTAATACTTGCAACCACGTGCTATCACTGAGTGACTCCATGTAACTCCATTCAGTGTTTGATGTAAAGAATTGAGAATAGTTGGTCAAAAAGTGATCCTGGGTGATCTGTTTGAAATCTTATCAGCAATTAATCAACAAGTAATGTGAAATGATAGCTCTGGGTAAATCACTGACCCAACAATAGGGATAATTATTTTTTTCTTCTATTAGCTCCTGTAATAAACAGCTTTCTCCAGAACCAAAGGAGTTCATTAAAGTTCACACTGCCCTGGAATTTTAAAAAGCTAAATATGACTTCATTTATACTAAAAGTCTTTAATTTCCACTGGTGATAAAAACACAATCAATGGACTTTAGTACCAAAAAAAAAATGTTTTCTTTCCAGCATTATAATTTCTACTCAGGATGTAATAGCTTTGAACTCTTTTAGGTAATCAAAAATATTAAATTTGCTTTTTGTTGTTTCTCTTAAGATTTAAATCTGTTTATTTAAAAATATGCCTTATCTGATTATTTGCATAAAATATGAAGCATAACTAGTTATGTTATGCTGCAGTGTATTTTTCTAGCATTTCAACTGTTTATTTAGCTTATCATTAATGCCTCATTATGAATCTCATCAAGACTAATTTATTGGGTGTCTTGATGGCTTTGTTTTGTAAATATGATGAGTTACAACATCATTTGTATAATTTAGTTATTTCCAATTTTATTTAATATATTACACTCACAATTTATATTCACTGTAGAAAACTGGACATGTAGGAAACCTCCTTCTTATGCAGATACTGATATGGAGATTGCGAGGTCCTGGTGGAAGTACCCAGGTAGATCTTTGCCATATTTCTCATCTCTTTTATCTTGTAACTTCTGGCACCTGACTTAAACATCTACATATAGAGGCCTCTTATAATACAAGCAATAGCCTTCCGGATATATGGTGAGTCAAGCAAATCTACTTATTTATTGAGAAGTTTTAGCTTCTGACCTCATTTGTCATTGAGGACTCATCCAAGTAATCCAAATAATCCTTCTGTTTGGACAGATTTGTACTATCAAGTCAGTGTTGCCCCATCAAATTCCCCTTATATTAAACTCCAACACCAAATATGCTGTGGGTATTTGAGTTTGAGGAAATAGGACACTATCCAGTGAGGAATGATGATCTGGTTTATCCCTCCAATCCATCTGAGAAGAGGCATGAGGACCTGGCAGCATCTTGCATGGTAGAGATTATTTTTACAGGTATCATGTGTCTGACGTTGTTAGCTAAAGAAGCGAGTGTGCTGAACAAAATAACTTCCTGGAAACAGCAATCTTTTTTTTTTTCCCTGACAAATGCTGCACAAAACTAAAGAAATCTAAGTCCTGAATAAATCCACTTGTCACTGACTGTGGGAGTGCTAGTTCTGGAGCAAGATGACATTTTATGATACCTTTACTAAACATTATGAATACCTTTAAGCTTCAGATCCAAACTGTGACCTTCGAGCAGTGTCCTATTTCCTTAATAATATGTTGAGTGTCAGTTAAATCATTCTGATGGTGGATTTTCAGAAAGTTCTATCCTAGTAAGCAAATAGTTCAGTAATCTTAACCAGGGGGAGAAAGATATAAAAGAGCGAGGTGGGAGGGAGAAAGGAACATAGCAGTTATCAGGAAAGAGAATAGACTAAGGAATGAGTATCAAAGGTAATTGCCAAGAATCTCTCATGCTTGCATGTCTAAGCCTTTATGCGAGTGGAGCAGCTTGATGAATGTAAAGTATAACAGCTGGAATAAGACCACTGAATAATCACTCATTTCACATGACCTTGTGAATAGTAACATAACCATCAGCTGCAGTGCCACCAAATACCTTGATCTTTGAAGAGGTTATAAAGTCACAAATTAATAAATTCTAAAGGTGAAGACCATGTCTGAATAGTCATCGGGCATTTGATAAACATTTAATTCTCCTAGTTTTGTGAGAGGTGCTATGAAGACAAAGATATATTCAATTTCCTTCCTTGAAGCGTTCAGAGATAAGTTGGGAAAGTGACAGGTAACTAGTGGTTGCAATCCAACTTGACATAGAATGAGAGAAGGATGGGTATATAAGAAGGAAGAGTTGACTAAGCAGATTGAGAAGTTTCAGGTCAGTATTCTTGGAGACATGAGTGATTGATTGTGCGGATCCTTGTATGTTATGGTTCCTCGGACATATAAAGTTAAGAATACTCTCCAGGGCCTCCCTGGTGGTGCAGTGGGTTAAATTGCAGCGCTATGAAGCTGTCCAGAGCCACTGCAGCACAAGTACGATACCTAGCCAGGGATCTTCCCAAATGGCAAAGCAGACCTCTCCTGTCTTGCCTGCTGCTCCCCTCAGCAGTATATTTCCATCAACCTGCCTTTTCTGCTCCCCTCTATGTCTCTGGTGAATCCTTTCACCCCCACACCTCTGGCCTACACCCCAGCTTGTATACATAAACAAATAAATTAAAAAAAAACTATCCAAAGAACAGTGAGTAATTATTAAATAATTATTTGTGATAATTATTAAAAGTGGCAAGGAAGATGTTATTCAGGACTACTGCAATGGGGTTTCTGTAGTAGAGAAAGGTTGGGTTCAACTCTGAATACAGCAGAACAAGGGGAAATGTGCTCATGCAGCTGAGGAGGAGTCAGTGGACAGAAGATTGCGAAGAAGAAGCAACCAGGCTAGGGGGACTCTTGCTCTACCTCAATGGGATTCTTAGTGACCGTGGGTTGGAGTGATAGGATGTCCAGGCAGGTGGATGAGGAAAATAACCATAGGCCAAGGATAAGGGATATTCACACAACTGATCCAGCAAGGAGTCTTGCTAAAACTTGACTTAACTGGCTAAGCACAGTACTCACAGGGAGTATTCAGGAAGGAGACTGTGACAATCTATTTTCAAGTTTAGTCAAGGATAGAGTCTTTGTCAATACCCACCGATATTTTTTTTTTAATTTATGCACACAAGAACTGGGGTATAGGCCAGATATGTGGGGGATAAGAGGAATCACTAGAGACAGAGTGGGGAGCAGAACAGGCAGTTCTACTAAAATACGCTGCTGAGGGGAGCAGTGAGCAAGACAGGAGAAGTCTGCTGAGCCATGTGCATCAGCTCCTTGGCTGGGGATTGAACTCAGGCCGCAGTGGCTGGCCTTAGCTTGATAGCGCTGAGACGTTAACCCCTCCTCCACCAGGGAGGCCCTATTCTACCAAGAATTCTTGACAGTGATACGGAAAATGAATTGGAAAGGGCACACACTGGAGGAGCTTAGAGCTTCAAGGCAGGTCAGAAGCATTTTGTCAAGAAAAGAATGGCTAAAGACCTAGACCATGTCAAAAACTGAACGATAAGAAGCAAAAAACTAATTAAAGATACATTGAGGAGGTTGAAAATATTGATTCCTGAATCGATATGAAATACCAGTATCAATGAC
This sequence comes from Scalopus aquaticus, assembly GCA_004024925.1. Taxonomy (NCBI): domain Eukaryota; kingdom Metazoa; phylum Chordata; class Mammalia; order Eulipotyphla; family Talpidae; genus Scalopus; species Scalopus aquaticus. The sequence goes on from PVIJ01000808.1 coordinate 44,037, forward strand.
TATCAATGAAATATTGATTCCTGTATCTTTATCAGCTCACACAGGGTCTGGCATGTAATAGGCAGATCCTTTGAATATGTCTATTAAATGAAAGAAGAACTAGAGCATGTACTAAATATGTTTATTTTGGCATTGTGCTGTCATTTTCTCCTGGCCATTCTCAAATCAGTGAGGTCCAGCCCTGATGGGTGTCATCACATAAGAGATGGAATCATGATTACCCATCATTCCAGCTTTTCCTGTAACCATTAATCACCCCATGCCCATTTGTGACTTGTGTCTAAGAATATTGTTATTTCAAGTCTATGATCACAACAAATAATTTATATTTAATTCCTGGGATTTGAAGGAAAATATTTTCCACTTAAAATGGTGTACTAGATCATTAGCAGGAAATATGTTTATTTTTTATTGAGATAACACTGGTTTACAACTCTGTACATGATTCAGAAGTATAGGTTCACATCTTTTCAGATGTGTTACCACACCACACCCACACAGTCACTTAAAACATTTAGTCTAATCCCTGAGAGTATAGTCAATATAGGTTATTAAATGAAAAATGTCCTTCTTTCATTCACGACCTGTGTGATTGTGAGCAAGTTAATAAAGCACTCTGTGCCTCAGTTCCATTATGTATAAGACAGACATGCTTATATTGCAGAGTTTGGGACAAAGTTAAACAAGTTCTTATTTATAGAGTTCTTTGCAAAAGCCTCAAAGTGAGAAAGTGTTCAAGAAATTAAAATGTTGTTTAAAGTTACTAACTAGTGATGACAAATTTATTAGTGGGTTTATCATCCTTTCAGTGATCAAATAAAATTCTCCATTGCAGATTGTTGAACTTGTAAACACACATATAGTAGGAGAAGATTACGTTGTTGGTAAAGCATACTTGGGGGCACTGAGGGCTACAGAAGGCTCAGTAATTATGAATCCTTTCACTACTGACAATTCCTTGGGAAAACAGACATTATGAGCCAAGAATAAACTTCCATTCATACAGAATGAATCCAATAAAATCCAAATTCTTTACCCTTCTATTCAGTCACTCAGTGATCATGTAGTGAACATTTATCAGGCATCAGCCACTGTCCTTGATACCCACTTTGCATGTTATTGAGACACATGCCTACCAAATAAATCATAGTCTAATAAGGTAATATAAACAGATGGTATACTGCAGAGTAATAGCTGTGTGTACATGAAGAGGTAGAACCACAGAGGACCCTCTGATCTATTCTAATGGTGGGTTCATTTCAAGCTGTGAGTTATGCTCAGGATCTAGTTCTCAGAGGAGGAAAAGGAAACATGATAACTGTTAACAGCTCTAAGGATAAGGAGTGTTCTTTGTTGTCCTTTATTCTCCTAGCACTTGTTACTCTCATGTCACTCTCAAACTGAACATTAAAATAATTGAAGCAAAGATCTATAGTATTTGGATTTGAGCCCAGCATGTAGATACTAGATATTGAATGAAGGGGAAGGAAAAATATGTCATGGGGTAAAAGATGTCATTTCATATAGTACCATGAGGTGGTCAATGATACTGTAGGAAGCTTTACAATAGCCTTGTGAAATAAAAAGGGTACAAATAGGTCATGAAGGGAGCAAAGGCTGTGGAGGCTAATTCTAGGGCCATTTTGTCTACCATTATGATGCCTTTATTGGTTATATTCCTTAGGTTGTAATTTCTTCATTGCTACATTTTCCTAGTAAAATGTTAGTAAGACTCTAGGAGGCAAGTTGAGTTTTTTTCTGTATCTAAATACTCCTTCCCTTTTACCCCCAGTGATATTGTCACAACAGAGTAGGATTTATAGGATTTACAAAGGATTACAACCTTTGTAAAGGCAGGGGCAATTGAACCTGAAGAAAATGGTATCAGAAACTCATGAACCCTAGTCAAGTGGGGCAGGATATCTTTGGAAGGTGAGATGCATCCTCAGGAGAAGGTCCAAGGAGCAGGATGAAAGCTGGAGACAGTATTGTCTGGGAGGTCAGCTGGAGATGGTAGCTGGCCAAGCAGACAGTGTACATTGGCATAAAGGGTGAAATCCAAGGATGGATGAGTGAATATCCAAGTAAGAGGGATCCGATTGGAGAGGTCTGACCTAAGACCAGAGGTGAGGTGAGAATCTGTCTCCTTGGGTCTAGGTTCTACATACAAAGCCAAGTTGAATGCCATCCTGCCTTGGTGCTAGGTTATCCAGATCCCCAGTTCTATCAACCATAGGGCAGGCTTGGTTCTCAGGCCTAGAGAAGTGTTTGACATTAGAACTCATGGTGCCTACATGCGATTAAAGAGCTGTGGGGCAGATACAAAGTGGCTCCCTGTTGGAAGATCCTGATATACATCTCGTAATGATGACCTCGATTCTCTGACAGTAACAACTGACTCAGCCTGCTTGGAGCAAGCCCCATCAGAGACTAATAATGAAGCAGTTTTACATCTTAGCTCTAATGAAGATCATTTCAGGATGGATCTCAGGCAGAACCAGAGACAGAGGGACAAGGAGTCCCAAGGTATTTGCCATCGAAGGCTCATTCCCAGTGTGAGCAGGTGGTCTGGATGAAAGCGACGCTTTGTGCAGACCTCACTGTCCTATTAAATTTTCCACTCTTCAACCTAAGTTTTCTTTTTTCCCTCCTTGTATTATTTCCATTTAAAATTAAAATTAGTTTTCTGGTTAAAGTTAGTCTTGGACTAGATCCTAGAATTTTAGCACTTCGTACTCAGAGGGGTATTGGCTCTAGCTCAGGTGTTTTTCTGAGAGTACCTGATTATGTTGACAAGACTATTTGGAGAAGCTGCCCAGGCTGCTTGAGAAAAGTTTAATTGGCTAATATATTTCAGAGCACCATTTAATGGATATTACATCAGGGGCTGCATTTGGCACTGCTTTCTTCAATTTGTGGCTTAGCACTCATAACCAAGTTGTGTGTCTCTCCCTTTGATTCTTGGCTACTTTCTACTCATCTCTTACATCAGGTCCAGCAAACAAAAGGACTGGAAGGACCTATACCCTGCTATAAAAAATCCACACAAATAGAGGAAAACTTCAGTTCCTAATACTCCCAATCCTTCAACCCCCAACCTCCCAAATTCTTTACCCTGTGAATAAGGTCCTGAGTGCTAGTCCTCATTCTGCTTCCAATAAAATATAATATATTGAGTAAATCATTATACCTTCCTCAAGAAAAGGGCAAGCCCTTCTCCCTGAGAGACTTTTCTATGTGTGCAAAAGCAGAGGGTGAAAAAAAAACAATGGGAGAATCACGGTTGTTTCCATTGAAATGCTTCTAATAGATCATACCATTCATCTGTAAAATATATGTTGGTCTAGACTTTAATTTGTTTTTTGATTGTTTACTTTATGACAGGTTCTGTACTATATTCTTTATATCATCTCATTCAATCTTTACTAATAAGTTTATATTTATATCCTCAGGTTAGACTTCAGAATGTGATGTGAATAAGTGATGCCCGAGGTCATTGTGCTATCACAGAAACAGATATCTAAGTCAGGTCTGACTCCAGTGCTGTGCCCTTTGTGACTATTGTAACGTTGTTCTAACTAGCTGAGGTCTTGAATACTTTTTGCTTGCTGTGATGCCTATGCCTACAACAAGAGGCATCTGTCATTACACAGCCCTTAACTAAAGAGCTCCGTGATGAACTGGAAAAAAAATAACTGTGAAACAAGACAAGGAGATAGGAGAAAAAAAATCAATGTGTTGGATATTCTGATTCTCAAGGAGAAATCCCAGAAAACCATTAATTATTTAGTCTGGTCAAATACTGATAGGATGTGTTATTTACAGCAGTATGAGGGTAGGTGGCAAAGCTGTTGGAATGAGGCTCACGTGATGTGGTGGGTCTGGCCCACAAATTTGTTATGACAGGATCATCATCAGTAGCTAAGGGTACAGCAAACCCAGTCTAATCTCATGAGAAGGTTTTGATGAAAGGTCAAGTATTTTAGTAATGCTGAGATTTTTCAAGATTTTAGACACAGAGAGAACCTCAATTTCTATATTAAGTAACCTAAATCACAAAAGAGGAATAACTTTAAGACTTTATTTGATCTTAAGAAAATATGAAAAGTTTGAAAAATATTTGATAATATAATTGTAGAATTGGAAGGGATATATATTACAACATCCTTTTAATTGTCCAGTTAACTGAAGTCCAGAGGGTTAATTTAAATACCTAGTAATAGGATGAGAGAGCTAAGTTTAAATCTTAAATCCAAATCAATACCCCAATTCCAGTGTTTTTTCTAGAGCAAACATAGTTCATCCAAAAATTTGCATTCTTTCACACATATTTTTGCTTCTATCAAATAAACATACATGAATTCTTGCTGAACCATTCAATTATCTAATCTACTCCCTTTACACAAAATAAAGGCATGCTGGCAGAGGCTACAGAGGACTGTTCAATGCTCATGTCAGTCAGACTGCAGTAACGCCAGGTGCCTCAAACCTCCAAGTGACAATCTCTGATACAGCACCTTTCAACCCTCCCCAGAAAAATGCTGTATTAAGGATGCAACCTGAATGACAACCTGAAATTAAGGTTAACATCCACTGTCTGTGTATAGAGATATACACACATATATTAAAATAACTCAGGACACTAAAAAGTATATTTGTCTACTGTATCTGTCTTGTTAACAACCAGTTTTTCTAAAGCACTCCTTTTTACCTTTTCACAAAATACTCAGTGAAATGAATTTGTTAATTAATTGTGCCACAGCATTAATCTTAGTATTATGTTTACCACATATTAAAATTCCAATGTTCTATGACTTATTAGATGATTAAAAAAAGATTAAAATTCAAATTATATAGGTATGATATATATGTATACGTTTGTGTGCCTGTAATACAAACATGTATGCATATATGTGTATATAAATCACTAAATATATGTATCTTTGTAATTTTTTAACTCAAGAATTTTTATTTAGTATCATCTGTGTGCTTGGCATTTTTTGAAGGTGCTAGAGGGATAGCTATGAATAGGACCAACAGATCTCCAGTCTCAGGAAGTTATAGTCTAAAAGGAGGGAGAGATAACAGCAGTAAAAAGACTACTAATGTTATGATACATGCTTTAGGGAAGATTAAAGCTTACCTGGAAGTATAGGCATTAAAATGTACATGAAAGTATCTTCCACTAAGTGTATTTTTCAAAGCATTGTTGAACTGGTAGAAAAGTTCTAAAATGTGAAATATAAGAAGCCCAAATCAGAAGTAGAAAGTAAGACTTGATATTGTTCTGAGGGAGTCTATGTATTCTGGATGACCTAACACATGGGAAGTTGGAGTGGCTACATGATTCTTGGTGCTTTGAGGACAACACTTTCAGTGGTAATACAGCATAATTGTGCCTTACAGTGACAGATGTGTGGGGTTTGTACCTCTTTTGGCACACTGTGTGCCAAAAAGAAAAATTTCTGATAAGAATTGTAAACCATTGATTTTGTCTTTGAGAATTAGTATTCATACTCTTAGTACCACCCTACCCACTTCACAAATAAAATGCAGCTTAAAGTGGCCCTATGTAGTAGTCGTCCATACATGAGTAAGAAGCATGTGATCATCTTCTTTATAATAATATAATTTAATCCTACATCTCATCTTAGTGAACTGTCATAGAAAGGCTATCTAGGAACATGTGTTCACAATAAAATATGTATTTTTTTCTTTTTACATAGAAGAGCTGGGCCAGAGGTACAGGAGGTGAGAGGATTCACCAGAGACAGAGTGGAGAGCAGAGTAGGCAGATTTAATGAAATACGCTGCTACAGGGAGTAGCGGGCAGGACAGGAGAGGTCTGTAGCAGCGGGCAGGACAGGAGCGGTCTTCTCTGCCACATGTGGGCTAACTCCCTGGACAGGGATTGGCCTCAGGCCACAGAGGTGACAGTGCTGAAACTTAACCCCTGGCCACCAGGGAGGCCCCACAATAATATGTTATTAAATAAACTTTGACAGTAATGATCAGGAGCAAGATATAACAGAAATAATGAACTAATTGGTCAGGACATCAAGGAATACTAATTTCAAGATTATCAGCAGCATTGATAACTTTAAAAATTAAATAGATTATTGAGTATATGATAGCTTATTGGATAACCTGAAAATCAGCAGTGGTGTATTCAAAAAGGAACTAGTTGTAATAGTAAAACATAATGAATGAATTTAGAAATTTAATAGACAGTATAAAAGTTCAATTAGACACAGTTAAAGAGGGAATTAGAAAACTGGATGATCTGACCATATACGGTGACAACAGGTTTGGCCACAGAGAGATGAGAAAAAATTTGAAAGAGAAATTAAAAGATAAAGAAGATTATGTGAGCAATTTCTAATTATTTTGTAATCTTTTTGAATACAGGTCAATCTGCTATGATCAAGAGACTAAAGCACACTGACTTAAGTAAAATTATGTTTCTGTATCTCACACATAAAGGTCTAAAAACAAGTGGTTTAGAAATTGAAGGAAGCCTCTGCTAGTCTCAGTCTGTTTTCCAAGCTTAAGTATCACTGTGTATTACCCACAGGAATGTGTAGAGATGAGAAGGGCAGGCATCTTGTCTTTATGGAAGTGACATTCACTCTCATACTAATGACCTGAATTCAGAACTTAGTTCCAGGGACACATTTAGCTACATTTTTAATTCCACAAGGAGCAAATCAATTTCCTTCCTGTCTACAATCTCTGAACCTTTTACTGCCAGCTTTAGACTCTCTGAACTTTTACAAGGACTATGGGATTATGTTATTTGCACATTAAGATAGTCTCCCTATCTTAAATCCAGTTGTACCATGTAGCACGGCATAATTATGGGATTTCTATCTCATCACATTTGTAAGTTTGAGGAGTTAGGGCATGGGACTTTGGGGGCATTTTTAGAATTCTGTCTACTATAAAATGTAAGCACAGATTTGAAAAGGAAATTATTTTTAAAATAATGGTAATTGCATAATTTAGCTAGAGAATAATGCAAATCTATAAATGGAAAATGATAAAGATACAGTGTGCTTTTTGAATGGACAATTCAATTTCCTATATAACAAAAGTAGAATGAAAAGCATAAGTAAACAACATAATACATAAAAAATGGGCCATGGCCATAGATATAGCACAGATTAAAGTAATATTATGTTAGTAAATTCATAGCATATCTGCAGGGAATAAATTACTAGAAAAACACAAGTAGTGAAAATAGATTTTTAGAAAATATCAATAGTCTTAAACTCATTAAGGGGAATTATATTAAATCTCCTCCCAAAGAAAACTCTAAAGGTCTTATAGGCCAAGTCTATTAACTTTTCACAAAACACACATTTCTGATGTCAAGCACTCCTTTCCCGAAAATAGAAATTGACAGAATTTTCATTAATACTGAACTTTGGCACCAAAACCTAACAAAAGCAGCATGACAAAGGAACCAACAGGATAATCTTGTTGATAATTATAGATAGAACATCCCTAAATGACATATCAAAAAATGGAATGTGTATGTTTTTAAGAAAATACATTCTTACAACGTTGGGTTTCTTGCAGAAATGCATACTTTAACACTGGGAAACCTTGTTATGTAATTCAGCATGTTTATTGATTAAAGGAGAAAAGTCATTTGCAAGTTGCTATTACCTGTTTACTATGTGATGTGACATAAGTGACATAATGTGACTTACATATTAAAAAGATTATCAAGATCATCTTGGTGGTGGCAATACAGGAGAGCAAGGGTGAAGTGAGGCATAGTTCATGCAGTGATCTAGGCAAGAGGTGGTGTCCTTAAACAAAGGTGACAGCTGTGCAGATGGAAAGAATTGGGCAGGTTCTGGGCCTACTTGAAGACAGAGACAATGATCTCTTTCCCTAGTTTATATGAAAGACATGAATAAAAGAGTAAGAACTGCATCTGATTGGGCCGTGATGTAGTCTAAATTTCAGAGGTCAGGAATGAGACAAGGAGCCACAGGAGGAGATTCTGATATAGAGCAAGAATCAGAATGTGGTCTTCTGACCGCCAAATGGATGGGTGTTTAAGGGAGAATTAGCATCTCTTCCCAGATCTAAATTTACTTAAATTTATAATTTTTGGTTCATCTTTGCAAGAACAATTTTGGTAGAATGGTAGAGTTTAATGTCCAAGTGGAGTGAGTTTAAAAGAGAATAGTGGGAGAGGTATTAATACAGTGAGTCAAGTCAACTCTTTTGAAGGGTTTCTAGATAAAGGAAAGAAGAAAAATGGATGTAGTTGGAGGGATGTTCAGAAAAGGAGTTTATTTTATTTGTTTAAAAAAGAGAGACTGTAAGTTCATATATTGATGAGAATGGCTCTCAAAATTGATGAAGAGAAAGAATTGCTGGTTCAGTATTGTTCAATGAAATGATTGTGACTCTGTCCGCATATATGGAAATACACGGATAGACTCTCTATTCTGATAGAGTCAGCAAAGATGGCTTTGTGATCTCTTTTGCTAGATGCTGATATGAAGAATAGATTCAGTGGCAAGAATCTGTGGAAATTGAATCCTTGATTGCCTCAATTTTCTCCATAAAGTAGGTAGTAAGGTTTTAGGGCCTCCCTGGTGGCACAGCAGGTTAAAGTGCAGCGCTATGAAGCTATGTAGAGCCACATAGCATGAGTTCGATGCCTGGCCAGAGAACTTCCCACATGGAGCAGCAGACCTCTCCTGCCTCGCCCACTGCTCCCCTCAGCAGTGTACTTCAGTCTCTCTGCCTGTTCTGCTCCCCACTCTGTCTCTGGTGAATCCTTCCACCCTCCCCATGCCTCTGGCCTACACCCCAGCTTGTATGCCTAAACAAATCTTAAAAAAAAGAGCAGGTAGTAAGATTTTAGACAAGAGAGACAAATGGATGGACAGATGCAAGAGAGTAGTATTCCTGGAAGCAAACTACACATATGTGGACTCTTGGCTTGGGATATGGTGGCAGTGACACTTGTTGCTCAATGTATTGTTATGAGGAGTGCTGTGTACTGAGTGAGAAAAATGTGCATATGGAAAAACAAAAAATGTATCTATCTCTTACATCACAACATCACACACAAATAAATGCCAGTTGAATTAAAGACTAAAGTGTGAAAGTGAAAACTTCAAAGTTTTAGAGGAAAATATCTATATAAAAACATGATACAGAAAGGTAAACCATAGGGAAAATATTAATATGCTTCATACAGAGACTATAAAGACATGCCACACATTCTAGGAAATATTTTCAATGGATGAAGGATTAGTATCACTACAATAGCTTTTATAAGTCAATAAAGAAAAACAAGCAGCTCATTATAAAATAACCATAAAGAGGAAACCCCAAACACCTACATCCTCCATTTAATTGGTAATCTGGAAATTGTGATCACACAGAGATACCATTTCAGATCTACCCATTTTACAACACTTGTACAAAATGTCAGCAGGAACTCTAATACACACTGCCAATGGGAGAACGAGTGGGTACATCATTACATAAAATGTACGTAAAATGTAAGGTTTTCATTTACATTTTATTTGTATATGTAGCAATTTACCACATGGTATATACCATAGGGCTATGTACCTGTACTCAAATCTATGAGCATATGGACAAGTACACTGTAAATCCTATTGCTTATAAAAATTTTCTGGTTAAGTTTCTTGAAGGAGAGATTGATTTTCTTGGGAAAATTCAATCTTCCCTACAGAACATTGAAATATTTTGTTAATGATGCCTTCAGAATCCCACTTTGACCAATAGTCTGCAGTTTAGGAAGTAGTAATTTAATTTTTCTACCTCTTATATGCATGACCGTGAGATAATTTGATTTCTTCTTTTCTGTTAAGTTCAGTTTTCTCCTATATCAAGAATGTGTTAATTCTCTTTCTTAGATGTTTTGTACAAATTAAATTAAGTACCAAATGTATAATGTCTACAAAGCTCCTGGAAAGTTACTCATATTTAAAAGATATTTTTATCATGATCATCATCATTCTTCTTAGTTACAGTCATTTTGTTAATCTGTCAATTAATTAACAAGTGTATTTAGTGAAGTCCAGAAAAGCACTGGATTGGATACCAGAGATGATAAAAAGAAAACTTTGCCCAGGTCTCAGTTAGCTTTTTATTCTACCTGTAGTGGCCTCCCTGGTGGTGCAACAGGTTAAGTCTCAGACTATGAAGGTATCTGCAGCCACTGAGGCACGAGTTCGATCCCTGACCAGGGAGCTTCCCACAGGGCACAGCAGACCTCTCCTGTCTCCCCGCTGCTCCCCTCAGCAGTGTACTTAAGTAGATCTACCTGTTCTACTCCCCACTCTGTCTCTGGAGAATCCTCTCACAACCCCACACCTCTGGCCTACACTCCAGTTCTTGTATGCATAAATAAATAAGTCTTTTTTAAAAAGGACAGTATTCTACCTGTAGTGACAAATCACATACATATGTGTTAAGTAGAGCTGCTTTTGGTGATATAACCCAAAAGAATGGCAGAGAGAGTCAAGTTTCAGTGATTTCAATTGTATTTGGCAGCAAGGATAGGGAGAGGTCCCTGAAGACTGGATCTCAGATGAGTTACTGGCAGATGAGTGAGTCTGTTAAGGGACAGTAGTGTATGTGGGTGGAGAGATGATGGTGGCCTTTGTTTTTGTATTTTTGTGTTCATTAGCTTGGCAGACACTCTGCTTCATTAGTTGTATTATTTCTTATGGCACAATAAGAAACACACATTTAGTCTTTGCCCCCATCACAGTTCTTGGCATATAGTTCCTAAAACCCTGGAAATCTCTGGACTGATGAATGTCTTTTATATGCTAATGAATTGACTGGTGACTCAGGACCCCTAGGGGATGTGGCATGGTCATCAGAAAGACCAAGTCAAGATTAACAGGTTAGAGCTTTCAGCCTCAACCCCATTCCCTGATTTCTGGGTGGAGACAAGAGCTGGATGTTGAGTTCAGTCAACAGTGGCTAATGATTTGAGTCACTCTTGCCTGCATAATGAAGCCTGCTTCAATAAACATCTACAGGAACGCGCTTTGAGAGGGTCTTGGTGGGTGAATGCATTGTGGTTCTGGGAGGTTGGTGTGCTGGAGCGGGCACGAATCTGTGCTCACCCTCCCCAGACCTTGTCTTACGCAGCTCCTGCATGTGGTTGTTTCTGAACTGTAGCCTTGATTGTCAACTATTTTCATTCAATAATGAGTCTTCTGAGTTCTCTGAATTGTTTAAGCAAAGTATCAAATCTGTGGAGAGGGAAGATGAGCCTCTGAATTTATACCTGCTCAATCAGAAGTACAGGTAACAGTCTGGATCTTTCTACTGGTATGGACAGTGGGGAGGTTTTGTGAGACAGAACCCTTTTCACTCTGGGATCCGATGTTCATTCCAAGTGATAATGTCAGAATTGAATTGAATCGTAGGGAACTCAGTTAGTGTCCAGAGTTGAAGAATCGGTTGTTATTGTCAGAAAACAGTACAGACTGCTCATTAATTTAGCAGATACCCTGCTTTCTAAGTTGCATTGTTTTGCCCGTGGAAAGGAATTCACAACAGTAGCTCCCAGATAAAGGTGTGTCTCAGTACAATTTCAACCGCGATTGGGGAGCCAAGCTTATAGAAGGTTGAATTACAGGAGCTGTGAGGCTGATAAGAAAGGTACTGAAAGAGATCAAGAGAAAGCTCTCCCAGAGGAGAGGAGAAGTCAGAATGGAAGTGAGAGAGAACCTGGGAGGGGGCTGGACTGCACAGCACAAAATACCTTGCGACACCACAGCTTCATCCGCAAATGTGCCTGCTCACAGAACTGTCTCTTGGTGCGGGACCCTATTTCACAAGCCGAGGGGCTTCAAGCTAGTGTTTGTGTCAGAACCTCAGGAGATAGATGCTGCCTTCTGGTCAGTGACCTGTGGTGACCCCGCCTGCTGCTAGGGTGTCTGAATGGATCTGAACTTCACTTCTCATCTTGTCCACAACACCGCATGGCCCGGATGCTGGAGGCCACATCCTGGTGTGTTAGTGAGACATGGTCTGTGTATCTGTTTCTTTCCAGTGTTGTCAGTAATGTACGTTACCTGAAGGAGAGAGGTTACCCTGCTCGCAGAGGGGTCTGGGGTAGACGAGGAGGGAGGGACCAGCCAGAGAACAAAAGGAGAAAGAAGCGAGCAGTGGGAGAGAACACATTTATCCCAAAAACAATTTACTCAGCCAGTCATTTTTGGAATTCTTGCTATTACCAAGGCAGAGAAAGAAATATGATGCTGCAGGGGTACTCGCTCTGTCTCTCTTCCTCAGCTAGTCCTCCTGCTGACAGACATTGCCCAAGGACCATTTATCTCTAGCAAAGGTCTATAACAATTCAGGTCAGCAGGATGAGGCCTGAGCAGTGGGTGTGGACAAGAGAGCCCTCAACCCTGGTCTCAGTCCCTGTTTTTTTCGGAGCCTGCAGACATTGTCAGTTAGCAGTAGGGGTGATAAGGGGCAGGGCAGCCTGCCCCATGTGTCCGTGATGCTGGCTCCAGAGGGGACAGGACACCCAGGGAACGTCTGTTCTCCATAGCCACTTTCTATGGAGCTTTGTGGGAACATCGTTGCCATTAGTGTTATTTTCACCCAGGCCCTGCCCTCTGAGGACTCCAGATATGCTCCATACTCATATTGAAAGCAAGTGTCCTGCTTTTGCTCATGAATTCTCTCCTGCCTATATCTTTTGTAGAAGATGGCAGGTGAATGTTTTCTTTGATTTGTTTTTTGTGTGTTTAAGAAAAACAAAAGTGGAATCAGATTTCGGAGGTTCAAGCCTCAGGCACCCATCCCACGGAGCTGCCCCTCTAGCTCATCTGCCTTTGATTGAACAAGGATCCACTTTCCTGCTAAAATCTATCCCTGGTGGGTGGAGTAGCTTCCCAGTGACCCCGCTCTGCAAGCTGCAGATAAATGCCGGTTCTCCTCTTTGCTCACCTCTTGAGTTCTTTGTCAAAATGTGTCTCTCACTGATTTCCAGAAAATTGTGTCTTTACTGTGTTCACTTATAAATGTGATTTGGATCACGGGTGAATTGGTGGTGGGCTACCCTAGGGGAATACAAAATGTAAAAGACATAAATAACAATAAAAATATATATTAAAAAAAAAAAAAAAAAGAAACAAACATAAGTTGGGTCTTATCTGACTTTTCAGTCATGTTGGAGGCTAGGAGGAGGGGCAGGTACCCTGCTTGCCATAGTAGCAGAGGATCCAGATGACTAGAGAGACTGGTACAGTGTGAAGCGTTGCCTGGGCCGTGAAAGTCGTGATGGAAATTGGGGTGAATGTAGCGTTTGAGAAAAATGCTCTTTAAATCATCCTTCACAAGCAGAAAGTGACTGCTGAGACCAGAGCATTCGGGGACTATTGAATAGATACTTTGCTTCCATTTTAGTAGTCAACATTCTACAGTTACATAGATGCATAAACTATGTACATGTGCTTTTATATTAAAAAAATCAGAAGAATGAAAAGAAAATCCACAGAGAAGAAGGAAATATTTGCAAAAGATACTTCTGATCCTCTGTTAAGGACCTAATTTAAAAATATATATTTATACAAAAAATTCTGAAAACCCAACCGTAAGAACATAACCAACCTGGCAGATGGCCTGCAGGCTTTAATAGACACATCACAAAGAAGATACACAGATAACAGACAAGCCTGTGAAAAGAGGCTCCACATCATTTGTCATTAGGGGAATGAAAATAAAAATGAAAACAAGATCCCATTCTGCACCTACTAGAATGGCCAAAATCCACAACACTGACCCCGGCCAGCACTGGCGAGGATGAGGTGCGGCCGGAAGTCTTGTTCATTGCTGGGAGGGAAAATGGGACACCCTCTTGGACGGACAATTTGGTAGATTTCTTTACCAAACAAAGCATACTGCTGCCTTACTCTCTAGCAGACATACACAGTTAATTTTCCCAAAGGAACTGAAAGCCTGATTCCCTATGAACACCTGCACACAGATTTTGACAGCAGTTTCATTTATAATTGCCAAAATTTGGCACAACGAAGATGTCCTTAAGAAGGTAAATGGATGACCAAACTGTGATGCATTCAGCCAATGGGATAGTGTCCAACACTAAGAAAAAATGAACTATCAAGACATGGGAAGATATGGTGGAATATCAACTCTGTATTACTTAGTGAAAGAAGTCCATCTAAAAAAAAGCTACATCCTGTATGATTCCAACTGTAGACATTTCAGAAAAGCTAAAACTATGGCGATAGTGAAAGAGCAGTAAAACTGGTTGCCAGGTTTTGGGAGGGGTGTTGAATAGGTAGAGCAGAGACATTTTAGGGTGGTGAGAATACTATGTATGAAGTCGTAGTGATGGCTACCTGCCATTATACATTTTTCAGACCCATACAAAGTGAACTCTACTTAACTCCAAGAGTGAACTCTATGTAAACTACACACTCTGTGTGATAGTTATATCAGTGTGGGTTCATCTGCTCCAGCAAAAGCACCCACTCTAGTTGGGAATTTATGATAGGAGAGGCTACGCATGTGTGGGGACATGGGCTATATGGGAGATTTCTGTACCTTCTCAACTTTGCTGTGAACCTAAAACTGCTCTGAAAAGTAATCTTTGAAAAAAAATAGTTCAGCTACTAAACACATAAAATAATCATTTAACTATTTAGAAACTACCTAACTATTTAAAAACAATTGCTAGTATTTCTAAAACAGTAATGCTAGAACTCTTAAGACCTCTTTGTAGTCCCTGACACAATCGTTACTGAAAAGCTACCTATGAAACCAATGCGTGTGCATGTGCATGGGCATCTGCTCACCTTTGCACACATACCACTCACTAATTCAATATAGTCATCCTGAGCCCTGAAGGGCACCCCGATGGGTTCCAACGTGGCTCTCTCAGACATAGTCCTGCTATACTTGATGGAGCAATTTCACCTCAGGAGGCTTTCCTTGAAATTTTGTTTTCTAATGATTATCTCTGTGTGGTGTTTTTTTTTTTTTTCCTGGCTAGCCAGTAGTTTTATAATCAGACTTTGTTTTATTGGTTTTGCTTTTAAAAATCCACTATTTCTGTATCCCTTGAAAGTTGACAGCAAAACTGGCAAAATGTCAAGAATGATTCACAAAAATGCCAATACAGGAGATTCTTCAACAGAAGGAATGCATCTTTGGAAGAGTCTCTCTCTGGGTTAATGAGTGTTTTTTCTATTATAGATCACACACAGAAATATCCGAGGACTGCTTTTATTAGTAGCTTTATCCTTAGCATAGAAGTCCTGATCCAGCTTTTAGTCTGGGACAATCCCTGTCCTATGACTGGAAAAGGGATTTCAGGAAGATTCATTGTTAGCTATTATTATGAGAAACTGGCTCCTTACCATTGGTTTAGTCTTTAAAATATTTTTTCCAAGTTCTAGAATATTCAAAGTATTATGAGAAATTCCTAACTTTATTTTTTTTAATGTCTATTTTTAAAGATTCATTTCTCATTTATTTATGCATACAAGAACTGGGGTGTAGGCCAGAGGTGGGAGGTGAGAGGATTCACTAGAGACAGAGTGGAAGCAGAGCAGTCAGATCTACTGAAGTACACTGCTGAGGGGAGCAGCAGTGAGACAGGAGAGGTCTGCTGCACAATATGGGTTAGCTCCCTGGCTGAAGATCAAGCCCATGTCGCAGTGGCTGGCGATAGATGACAGCACTTAGACTGGACTTCAAGCCCTGTGCAACCATGGAGGCCCAAGAAATTCCTTATTTTAGAGGGACTCAGATGATAATGTTATCCCAGAATTCCACACTGGAAGTGATGGCCATTGCTCTTCTCCTGTCTGCATTACTCCCTCAAACCTCCCTGTGCAAAGGAATCCTTATATCAGGGTAAACTCTTTCCTTGTCAAATTGTATCCTCTGACCCCTGAAGGTTGAGAGAAGTTGACAGATTCTGAAATATCACTCCCAAATATATCTCCTTTCATAGATGCTGATTCATTTTCCTGTCCCAGTTCCAGGTTCCTTGATTTGGTGGTAGGTGGAATAAATGGAGTGGTCATATCTTGAGGGCTGTATGTATGCTATGTTTACAGCCATTTCACCTAGGCAAAGGCAAACTGAAAATAATTTCCCTATATCTTTCCTCCTGTTCCTCTCTCCTCACTCTGAGAGACAAAAGTCATATTTACTTTCTAAACAATAGTTCTTGGATTTATTACATTTCTGTTTTAATAATTGCAGAGCATATTTATGTAACCCTTCTTTTATTTTTTTCAAAGCGTATTCTTAAACATCATTTCATGTGATGTAGAGGGTGGAAGGAAGAAAAAGCTGCTTTTAGTTTTGTTTTTTTTTTTTCCTTTTAGTGTTGGAAAAACTGAGGACTGGAGAGGGAAATTGACCTTCGAAAGTACAGCAAGGGCAGAAAGGTCAAAACCTTTATCTACTGGTGTTGGCTCTCCCCGTCCACCATCTCAGAGGCAGACTCACAGAAATCTTCTGATTTGTGAGTAGGAAATGGTTCATTCACCCCTGAGTTAGGAGGCCCATAATTCTCCCCATCCCAAAGAAGCATCAAAGAGGGCCTCCCTGGTGGCTCAGTGGTTAGGCGCTGCACTGTGAAGCTATCGGCAGCGGCGACACGTGTTCAACTCCCGGATGGAGAGATTCCCACATGGCGCTGCAGACCTCTCCTGCCTCGCCCGCTGCTAACCTCAGCAGTTTTTCTGTCGATCTGCCTGTTCTGCTCCCCGCTCTGTCTCTGGTGAATGTTCTCATCGCCCCACTCCTCTGGTCTATACCTCGACTTGTATGCATAAATAAAAAAATCTTTTAAAAAAAAAGAAGCATCAAAGAACTAGAGAACATGTGAGGAGGGCCTCCCTGGTGGCACAGAGGGTTAAGTCTCAGCCTATGAAACTATCCAGAGCCACTGCGCCACTAGTTTGATTCCCAGCTAGGGAGCTTCCCCCACTGCGCAGCAGACCTCTCCTGTCTCCCCGCTGCTCCCTGGTGAATCCTCTCCCCTGCCCCTCCACACATCTGGCCTACACCCCAGCTTGTATGTATAAATAAATAAATCTTAAAAAATAAAAAGAACATGTAGGGAGAGCTGTGTGGACCAATCTGCAGAGGCAGAGAATGGATGGAGGTAACAAAATGTAGCATGTGTTAGTGGACTCAAGTTTGTATCATCTTCAAATATCAGACAGGTTAGAAGCAAATCATTAACTTGATGAATGTGTGTGTATGTATATTTTTCTTTGTGCACACACACACACACACAAATCAGGAAAGATTGCATCAGCATAGATAAGAAAAAAGGAAGAATGGGTACAAAATGTCATGTTGACACTATCAAATTGAAGGCTGGATTGATAAACTCAAGATCTAATCACTGAAGACATATTACAAAGGGTGATGAATGTATAAACTTAAAACTGGGAGGAAGGGAAAAGTTTGGAACATTAAATTAATATATTATGCTTTACTAACCAGAACTTGTAAAGTCAGCTGTTATATTCCTTACATCATTCATAAGGTTATACCTTTATCCCACTCATCTCAATCACTGACCATCCCTTCCTGTCACCTTTATTCCTTTGCGGTCCCATCCGTGTCAGCCATACGGGTGGATTGACTGTCATGGGGCTTGTGTATTTAGTGGTGACACAGTACTTGTCCCAGGCTTGGGCCTTTTTTCCCCCATAACTTTTATTATTTTCTAAAGCTTTTTTATTATTTATTTATGCATACAAGAGCTGGGGTGTACCAGGCCAGATGTTTGGGGGGGTTTGTGTGTGTGAGAGGATTCACCAGAGACAGAGTGGGGAGCAGAACAGGCAGATCTACTGAAATATACCACGGAGGGGAGCAGCGGGCGAGACAGGAGAGGTCTCTTGTGCTATATGTGGGTTAGCTCCCAGGCCAGGGCTCAAACTCAGGCCACAGCAGTTATAGTGCTGAGACTTAACCTCTAGGTCACCAGGGAGGCCCCTAAGCTTGTGAGTTAAGAAGCATTTTCTACTTTGGCTCACCATCTTGTACTTTTATGACCCTCCATGAGCTACACATGTCTCAGGTATCTGCTTCCCCAGAAAAGATGATGTTTGAAACAATCTGCTTCGAACCTGCAGCCAAGCCCATCCTATCCCAGGAAAGTCATAGCTTATACACAAAAGCATGAAAATAAGTGTTTGCTATTTTAATCTATTAAGATCTTGAGGTTGCTTGTCACACAGAATTATTGCAGCAATAATTGACTGATGCACTGTGGGTACTCCACTCTCTGTACTTGGCATTGGGCACACGCTGTTTAAAGTAGGGGCTTACTGAAGACAATCTGTTAATGAGCAAACTCCCGTCAATTCAGGAGAGGCAGCACTAGTCCAGCTGACTTCAAGTGCTACAACCAACTTTTGGGGGTTGGGAACCTTACGATTCTGCAAACAGCAGCAAGGTTGGTTTTCACACATTGCTCTCTCCGGCTATTACGAAGCAAAGGTCTATCAACCAGGCAGGGCACCTGTCAGAGAAGGCAGTGGGGGTTGGAGAAGAAGGTTTGGGGGTGTTGGGGGCACATTTTAATTTTGGGAAATGCAGTTGAATGAACATCTGCAGCAAGCCCAGATGACAAAGCGCCACAAAAACAGAGCAATGGACTCAAGTCCTAAGAGTAAAAGTTTCTTGCTAAAGAAATGCCTGAAGTTATAGCTCCCTTCTCCCTCCACTTAAAACTGGGACACAGTAATGTAAAAGATATGAATAAAACATAAATAAAAAGGCAAAAATATCCAAATGCACCTTTGTGTAACTCCCCCCCCAAAAAAAAAAATTGGCATCCTGATCTGGCAAAAGGAAAGTGCAGTGCAGAGAGAATTATTGTCCGTGCTGGTGTGGGAACGTCTTCCTTTACTCTTTGTTCCTTGCCTGACTGCATATGACCAAAGCCCCTGGGGAGAGTAATTGCTGGGCCACCTCTGGGATGCCCCAATGTCCATCATGAAGTCATTCACTTTGTGAAATTCCGACGCCCCCGGATGATTGCCGACTTCCCTGCCCCATACCTCAAACCCCTGCCCCATGTTCTGAGAATTGGGAGGTAGTTACCATGTGTTGAATCTTAGACTGTAAGCCTCTTTTCTATCAAGAAATTCAAGCTTATTCAAGCTGGAAAAAAGAATTTCTTAGAGTTTTGAATTCATGAAAGCCATTCTTTCATGGTTGGTCACCATACAACACAAGTGATACATATTTTAATTAATACTGTAAATAGACACAAAAATTTTGTGTGGTGCAGATAAATGGGTTCTGTGTACCATCTTGAATGGAAACTTGAAAGCATTGGCAGAATCTAATAAGCGGAATTGATGGATTCCAAAGGGAGAGATTTTGAGGTTGTGGTTTGTTTGGGATTGTGAGAAATGAAATTATATAAGGGAATCACATGAAGAGAGAACTGAATAAAATTCTATATAATCCTAAACATTTAAGGACAAAACAATGGAGAAGATAATTCAAGAAAATTTAAATGAAATTTTTACGATTATATGGAGAAAAATCAATAGGTTGCTCAGTTACCGACAAATGTAGTATAGAAAATTAGTGGGTACCTGAAGGTAACGAATGCTGTTGGAAATTGGAGAGGATAAGGATCGAAGTGATCATCAAATAGAAAGTTCAAGTGGTCCTTGGCATCTTGGGGAGAACAATATGAGGCAGGAACCTGACCAGGTTGCAGTGTTAGAAAGTGAATAAAAAAAAGAGGCCTGGAAACTGCGAAAGTCCCTGTCTTTTAGGAATTCATTAGCTGGGCATCTCTGTTACGGTATTCTGATGATTTGTGTACTTGCCTGTGTTCCCCAAAGGGCAGGGAGATCTTAGGGTAGGCACTTGGCAATTTCTGTATCATCAGCCTCTGGCACAGAGTTTGACACATGGTAAATATTCAGTAACTTTGCTAAATGAATGTATCTCCAGCTTTGGTGGTTTGTAAGTCCGTGTTGACAGATATACCGACCACCTTAGCCAGGAGCCAGGGAGAGCGTGGTCACCCTGGAGAGCACCTCTGAAAGCCTTAGAGAAGCTTTTCTGTGCAACCTGGAATAGATACACTGCGGAAACTATATTCTGGAAAAACTGCAAGGGTAATTTTAGGTCATCAGGATGTCATTTCCCTAAATGGAATAACTTGTGTCTTGCTGGTTGGAAATCAAGTGTATTCTTGTCAGAGAGCTTTTGGTGCCGATACTGGTGATCGCCTTGCTGGTTGGAGCTAAAGCTTTTAGCCCTCATTCTATAAGCATTGGATTTGGATCTACTTTAAAATGGAAAATGCTATTTAAAAATATCTGATAGCCCATTAAAGTTCATCGCTCTGTCATCTTACCATCTCCTCTCAAAAGCAAGTGCTGGGCCGGGTTCCTCTCAGCTGGAAGCAGCTCTTACACTGACACCGCACACAAAAGCTGATTGTCTCTCCTTGAAGGGGCACGATCTTCACATCTCCCAATAGGTCACTTTTTAGAAGGCATTGTTCCAATGCTGCTAATTTCAGAACGATCATTTTCTTCCATTCCATCTTCTAAAAGAGCATCCATTTTGACACTTTAAATTCCATCCTGATTTTTTTTAACTTCCTCTCTCATCAAATTGTTTATTTTCCTGTTCCCTTTTTTCCTACAGTTACTAGTTAGTTCTGTCTCCACAGGTATGCATTTAATATTCACTTGCATGTGTGAAGTACATACAACGAAAAAATATTTCTGTGCATATATTTTGTTAATGAGGAGATTAAGGGGAGCGGATGGGTCCATTTTGTCTGGAGTGGGGATACTGGTCCAATGTCTGTGATAACCTAAAGATAAGTGGGTTCAAGGTTTGTCTACTCATCTTATTTCCTATTTGAACTAAATAGAAGATAGTAGCTCTGAATAAGGCTTCTCCTTATTCTCCTTACGTCCTTTTGTTTCATACCAACAAGAGGGGCCAGTCAGACTGGGTATTATAGATAATAGTGTGCAGTTATTAAAATGATAGCCCTGCATCTTATTTCTCTTACCCCTACCTTCCTTACTCTCATGATTTCCAACCTCCACTCCATCCAAGGTATTTAAGTGTCTGATGGAAAATTGCCAGGGAGATGTCTCTTACTGCCCAGCTCACCCCCTCTCTTCCCCTAAGCTGCTCTGAGCTTCCCCCTAATGGGGTCCCCTTGGCCTGAAGTCACATGGTCTTACTGATCCGTGCCTCTGTGGTCTTCACAGGATCCTTGACATTTTGCTTATTATTATATTTTTATGGTAGTATGTGGCTGCATTTTAATATGTCCTAGTGTAAGGACTACTACTTTTTTCCAGCTGTTTATCTTTCAGTTGTGGGGAACTCACCTACACATTATAGGTGTTGAATCAGCATGTTTGTTGGTTTGCTGACTAGATCTGCTTTTAAAATTCTATTTTTAAAAGTCTGATTGCAGTTTTCAATTTTTTTGCAACCTTTAGTTAAATGCCTCTTCTCCTAGGCAACCAATTTGGGCTGATCCCTTAGGACCCTGTTCAAGAAACAATTTGTTGTATTTCAAAATGGCAGACAATACTTGGTTGTAACTTTGGTAATCATTAGGATAACACAACTACTTATCTGGAGATCTCAGAATAATCACAAATATTTGTAAATGATGAATGATTTCTCACAATATCTCACTCCTAAGGTCTTACTTTGTTTTACAAAGCAATCTTTTATAGAATATAAGCTACCTATTTCTACATGTTAGAGAAAGTAAAATGTCTTAACTTGCTGAATATCCTGAAATCAGTAAATAGTGAAGTGTAACTGGAAATCAAGTTTCCTGACTCCAAGACTATTAAGATTTTATTTCTTTGCTGTTTGTTTGGGTCTCTGCTGCCAGAGTATGTTCTTTGATGGTTAAAAGTATGTTCCTAGATGGTTAAAAGTTTTGTGTGCTCCTTTACTTATTTCCCTGGAAATCCAGGAAATACGCACACACACACATATGTAGTTTGCTTTTTATGGTATCTCTGCCTTTAGTAGTCATATAAAAGGCTTTCCCAGAGTGAATGGTTTTTGAGCAAATTTGTAGCATGGTATTTTAAACAAAGTCCTTCAGATGAAATTTAAAAAGGTTGGCATGTTCAGGCTGACCTTTACACAGAATGAATCCAACTTGACATTTCCCATGCTTTAAGATGAGACTTCCCCATGATTGCTTCCTCTCCCCTCCCTCCCTGCCTTAATTAATCCTGATCTCTTATACTAAAGCTTTGCTTAAGTGAACTCCACTGTACCTACCAGTGGCCTCCCAGAAGAGCAGGTCAAAAGCAATTACCATTACAAAGTGATTGGCTTTTTCTGTTTCTCTTAGTAGAACCAAGACATGGAGGAAGAGTATTTCTATTGCCTTCTGTGTCTGAGTCAGTGAAGAAAGTGTTCCCTGCAGAGCTCAGCACAGCACCTCACACAAAGCAAACTCCACAATTACAGTGTCATCTATATTTGCTGAATCTTTGAATTCTCCTAGTAAATAGGAGACACTCATCAAAAAAGATTGGAAAGAAGTGAATCTCTGCCCTGGATTGGAAAGTTTTCCCTCAAAATTTGTGTTTACCCAGAACCTCAGGGTCTGACCTTATTTGGAAAGAGGGCATTTCCAGATGCAATTGTTTAAGACGAGGTCATACCGTATTAGAGTAGACCATAATCCGGTATGACTCCTTCTAAGAAGAGAAAAGAACCCACGCAGACACTAACACAGAGGGTGATGTCCTTGTGAGGAGGGAGGTGGGAACTGGAGTGATGTGAGAGCTCCAGGGTCACACACAGCAGGCAGGAGAACGGCTCCGGCAGATCTTCCCCTTGGCCTTCAGAGAAAGTAGGCTCTGCTTACACCCTGACCTTAGACTTCCATCCTCAGAACTGTGAGTGAGTATAATATGTTGTCTTAAGCTGCCTTGTATATGCATTTGTTATGCCAGCCTAGGAAATGAATCCAAGCCTTTAAAACCCTTGAGAAAGGTGTCCTTTCTTTTGTTTTTAAAGACTTATTTATTTATACATACAAGAGCTGGGGTGTAGGCCAGAGATGTGGGGGGTGAGAGGGTTCACCAGAGGCAAAGTAGGGAGCAGAACAGGCAGATCTACTGAAGTACACTGCTGAGGGGAGCAGCAAGCGAGACAGGAGAGGTCTGCTGAGCCATGTGGGAAGCTCCCTGGCTGGAGATGGAACTCATGCTGCAGTGGCTGTGGATAGCTTCATAGTGCTGAGACTTAACCCCTTGTGCCACCAGGGAGGCCCTGAAAACATTGTGCTTTCTTTGAGGGGACAGTCTGGCCCAAAGCCTGGTGCTAGAAAGTGGCTGTTTTGACAGCGTAAGTGCACTGCAGCGAGTTCATGGACACGAGTCCAGTGCACGGGACTGTTCAGTATAGTAGTGGCCTTGGGAAGGTCTGACTGCAGAGATGGGCTTTGAATGTGAAGTGGGACATAGAACAGTGTAGACCAGAGGGTGATGATTCCAAGGAAGAGCACCTGGGCTTCATGCTGAATTTAGGGGAGTGTGCGAGGGTAGTGGGTAGCCCAACTAGACACAGGTGCCAGTTTTGGACTGTGCCACTTGGTTGAGGTGGTCCATGAAGGTTTCTAAGCCCTGAGGAGAGGCATTCATCATGCTTTCACTGATTATTGACAAAGCTACTTTTCCTTCCATTTCTAATCTATCAAAAACCGTAGGGAAGCCCATGTTGCTTAAAGGAGAGGAAAAGAAGCCCCAGCTTTGATTCAAGGCTTTGCATTGAATGAATCACTGTCAGTTCTGGTTAGCCTGCTTTAATTTGACACAATCAATGAGTGACTAGTGTCCTGTGAAACTGTTTCTCTGAGCCTGGCATGACAGGCGATGGCCACTGAGAGATTGATTATTCTGGTCTTTTCCACGGGAAGGTCTGGTTTCCTGCTCCTGGGGCAGCTCTTGGAGCAGCAGACCATGCCTGCCTACAAGTTCTGCCAAGCAGCCTTGTGGAGGTTGAGAATCAAGACTGGTTCTGTGCCTTGGTCCTCCGTGTGGGCCTCCCTGCCTTCTTCCATTACATGAGCTCAGCTTAAGTGCGGCTTTCACTCACACTTAAGAACACTGTCGTGACAGCTTTTTCTCTCACCATGATGCAGTGGTGTTGCCTTTGGGGATAATAAAGCAAATTCTAATTCCAGTGAAAACCCAACAGGAAAAACTTGTAACTGTGACCCCACTGACAACAGTTCTTCCAGGAGCACTTGGGTATGACACAATAGTTCTGATCAGATGAAGAATGATAAATGAGATTGCCTGATAGTGTTTGTTTTCATTCTTTGATTTTTGATAATGAATTGCCATGTATGCCATTGATAACACTGGCCAACAGTGAGATCATAACTGACTTAAAAAGGCCCTAATCTGTAGTGTCTTGGAGTGTTGAACATGAATATAACCCTGAAATTTTTCTATTAACTCTCATTTTGAAGATATTTCATATAATTCATTTTATATATTTCACCGTGTGCATTTATCCAGTAGCCTGCAACAACATCCTAAATCAGGCTAGAATGATGTAATATTACATCGCATTGCATAATAACATCATGCACACATCATCCAGAGTTGATTGCGTCTTTTTCTGGTGCAATGCAATGCTACTGCAGGCGGCTGCTGAAGTAAGCTGACATCAGCAGTGCACTATAGAAAGCCCTGTCGGAAAGGTTGAGCATTGAAAATATTTCAGACTTTGTGGGAGACAGTTTCAGCTGCTTTTCCATAGAACTATTATTATCGTATCCATTTAGGCACAATACAGAACAGTCATGCCTCAGAAGTGCATTAATAGCTTGGACAATTTCTGCTCTGTTTGTGGGGAAGTGACATTTGCCAACCGGAAGAAAAGTATCACTTCTCAAGTGAAGAAGGCTTATCAGCTTTACTTCAGATGCAAGGTTGGTGACCAAGACAAGCCGTGGGCCCTGCATATATCCTGTGCTACATGTACAACACAGCTTTCATAGTGGTTAAATCCATGCCGTCTGCAGTCCCCATGGTGTGGAGAGAGCCAAGCAACCACATAAAACACTGTTACTTCTGCTTGGTTCCTCCTCTTTCTGGCAGAATAATGAAGCAAAAGAAGTCGTGAATAGTCTACCCAAACATTCCGTCTGCATTGAGATGACCAGTTCAACGAGTTGCTGCAGGGTGATGCAAAACAAGCATGGAATGCTTTCCGCCTAGTGTCTACAAACTTTCTTGGGAATGTTAGGGCAGAAAACTACAAGGAACGAGTAGAAGACATGCTGGTGCAGTATCAGAAACTTGGCTGGAGTATGGCCGTAAAGATCCACTTCCTTCATTCCCATCTGGATTTCTTCCCTGAAAACTGTGGTATGGTTAGTGATGAACATGGTGAACATTTTCATCAAGATATCGCATCAATGGAACAAAGATACCAGGGAAAATGGCCCACTACAATGCTGGCTGACTACTGCTGGACACTCCCCAGAGATGCTCCTGAACAGCTGTACAAGAGACAAGCGAAGAAATCTAAGAAGTAGTCTGTGATTGACTTTTTGCAGGTATTAACCGTAGGCCTGTTACTATTGGCGTGCATTTCGTGTTGTAAACATCCATTTTTTTGCAGATTACAAAAAAAATTAGAGCCAAAATTAGAATTTGACTCTCATATTCATGTTGAACACATACAAATTGATAGGAAATGACTAATTTTATTTCAGTAACATGACTTTTGTAAAAATTTGTTTACCAGTGATTGGCATGCATTTCATGATGTAAACATCAATTTATTGCAGATTACAAAAAAAATTAGAAAATTAGAGCCAAAATTAGAAATTGATCATCATATTTGAGCACATACAAATTGAGCACATATTGAGCACATACAAATTGATAGGAAATGACTAATTTTATTTCAGTGATATGACTTTTGTAAAAATTTGTTGACCAGTGTAATGAGGTACTTAACATGTTCAGGGATTTATTTC
The DNA here is from genome assembly GCA_004024925.1 of Scalopus aquaticus. Classification (NCBI taxonomy): domain Eukaryota; kingdom Metazoa; phylum Chordata; class Mammalia; order Eulipotyphla; family Talpidae; genus Scalopus; species Scalopus aquaticus. The sequence goes on from PVIJ01000808.1 coordinate 70,105, forward strand.
TCTTTTATATAGCAGTACTTACTTTAGATTTAATAAGTATATCATAATATCAGAAGCTCCAGAAGTGAGAAGATTAAAGATAAATAATATTCACTGTATTTATCATGAAGAACGGTTTGATAACTATATCATGAATGAATGAATGAACAAATGAAGATACAATTTTCACATATTTCTGTATTCAAATATTTTCTAAATGTATTTCAAAATATGTGTTCCCATAAGGTATTTTGCCAGATAAGCTTGTAGTGTGTTGTGTTCACTTTTGAGATGAGTTTGAATCAAGTTTGAAGATCAAAGTGAATAAGACCTCATTCCTTCTCCAAATTACTCAAAATCTGATGGTAGATGAGTCGAAAAAAGTAAAAATACTATATAACATGATATTCCATAAGCTCTCAGATTCTAGGAACAACTTGGAGTCGTAGATCGGTGCCAGCACCATTTCTTCCCCCAGGAACAAATGTGTAGACTTTCATTAGAGAAGAACAAGTGAAAGGACAACCACGTGAGCTGCATTGGACTCTGGTAAAAGAAATCTAGTGGGGCCTCCCTGGTGTCGCAGCGGTTGAGCGCTGCGCTGTGGAGCTGTCGGCAGCGCACGGTGCAAATTCAATGCCCAGCTGGGGAGAATCCCACATGGTGCGGCAGACCTCTCCTGCCTCGCCTGCTGCCCTCAGCAGTGTATTTCTGATCTGCCTGTTCTGCTCCCCACTCTATCTCTGGTAAACCCTCTTGCCTCCCCACGCCTCTGGCCTGTACCCCAGCTTGTATGTATAAATAAATAAATCTTTTTTTAAAAAAAAGAAATCTAGGAGCCCCTCACTTTGTCGGGATCACAGTCAGTGATTGCAGTAGAAGTTACTAGATGAGAATCCAATTATCCAGCTTGTGTTCGTAATGGAACATGGCGCAGGCCATGGGGAGAACAGGCCCCAAAGTTAAGGATGGACAAGATTGAGCATGGGGCAGTGATGCCAAGCCCAGCGAGCTAGGCAGGGGATTGCTACCCCTGGGCAGGGATTATCGTTGGTGTGAAAGAAGGACTCAAATAAGCGTGGTCCTTTGATACTGGTAAAAATATTGCAAGGAAGTCTTTGGGTTACCTCGAGCCTGGTAAACACTAATTGTAACTCCAATAATATTTTGTTATTTCCTAGATGGCCTCTGTTACTACCCAGCCTACATTTCCAGGAAGATACTCACATCCTCCCCCGCCCAAATCTGGGGAACATTGATAGACATGGGGACAGTGCTTCTATTTTGATAACAAGAGAAATATGAATTACCCCTTGGAAACTTTTCTTTGGATTAAAGATGCTCTATCGAGGAGAGACCTACGGAGGGCATGGTTATGGCTGTCAACATCTCAGCAAGAACATTGCTGTGGCCTTTGATTGCTTAGTGGCACAGCCTCAAGGGTGGGCAGACAGGGGTTAGTTGGTCACAAACTTACAAAACTTGCCAAAAAACCATCCTTTGTGCCCCTGAGTTTGGCAGACCCTCAGGGACAACCTGGATTATTTCTCTGATTTTTCACTTCCTGCTACTTGGAAAATGAGGTTCTGGGTCATTAATCCCTATGGTTCACATTTGATGACCCCCCCCTCATTCCCATGTTTTAAATAAAATGTTAGTTCCCTCTGTAGACAGTGCAGTGTGCACATTGTTGTAGAGCCAGAAGGGGCTCTAATTCTATGCTGAGAGGCATGGTGTTTGTTTAAAAAGTGTAAAGCATCTTTAGACCAAAGTAAACTATCAGCAAGTATGTGTCAAGGAATCTAGTTGCAGTAACCTACTGCATGTTTTGTAGGAAAAGACAGTGTGAAGGAGATTTACAATGTGAGGCTTTGTTTGTCGTGGACATCTGTGCACCGTGTGTGTGACACACGCAAAGGGGCTCAGTGCTGAGTACGTGCAGCTCCTGCAGCCTTGGGAGTGAGGACACTGCATTCAAAAAGGCACAAAGCAAATAGACAAGTAATTCTTAAGCTAACACTGTGCTTCATTCCCCCAAATTTCCATTCAAGTCCTTCCCATTCATCATCGAGATGTTTCCAAGGTAACTTCAGCCTCCACCCAATTGGCCTTAAGTCAATTCCTGGAATTTCTTTTATTGTTTTTTAAGTTTATTTTTATTTATTTATGCATACGAGAACTCCGTGTAGGCCAGAGGTGTGGGAGGTAAGAGGAGTCACCAGAGACAGAGTGGGGAGCAGAACAGGTAGAACCACTGAAATACACTGCTGAGGGGAGCAGCGGGCGAGACAGGAGAGGTCTGCTGCGCCATGTGGTTCAGCGGCCTGGCAGGGGGTCACTCAGGTCACAGTGACTGGTAAAAGCTTGGTAGTGCTGAGACTTAACACCTATGCCACCAGAGGCCCAGTTCCTGGGGTTTCTAGGGAAAGTAGAATATCCTGCTCTGCTGTGGCCTGTGTGGAGGTGAGAAGAAAGTAGGACTGCACTCGCGGAGCACTGCAGGTAGTGCTCTGCAGGCAGGGCTGTCAGAGATTTAATAAGGGTCTGACCCTGAGGTCACACCTTCCCTCAGGCTTCACTCTGGGCAGAACTCCTTCATGGTGGAGCTCCCCATAGATCTGCAGGACCAAAGAGAAATGTAGTACCCCCTAAACTTTCATGGGAAGCATCTCCCTAGATGCCTAGCAGAAGCCAGCTCCTAGGAGGATGCCATTTATCTTTTTCTTGCCTGGTCATTGGGGTTCACCTCTGACATGTGGCCTCGGTGTATATAGCACTCTTCTCAGGCCATTAGGACTGTTGTGGCAAAACACCACAGCCTCGGGGCTTAGAAAGAACACACATTTCTCATAGTTCTAAAGGATGGAAGGTCAAAGACCAAGGTGTGGGCAGCTTGTTCAAGTTTAAGATCAGCATCTGGTGAGGTTCCGCCTTTTAGTGCATAGATAGGGTTAGCTTATTGTGTGCTCACATGTTGGACAGTGTCACAGAACTCTGCGGGATCTCTTTTAAGATGATCTAATCATCCCCAAAGCCTGCATCTCCTAACAGCATCGTCTTGGGAGTTAAGATTTCAACAATATATTTTTGTGTGAGTATGAGCCAAACTTGGTTTAGTCAAAAAATTCATCAAAAAGGGGATTACACCACTTTGGTCCCCTTTTAATATATTTTTGCTGTGGGGTATTTTATTTTATTTTTTTTTTTTAGGATTTGAAGTTTTGGGGGTTGCAGAGATTCAGACCATAGCAACAATCCAGAGGCAGTTCCTGTTTTCCTCAATTTATTACGTCAGTATAGTCAGTGTAGCTTTCCATTTCTCATCTTAAAATCTCCCTGGCTTGAGTGTTATATGTATCTCAAGGTGGTGGAACATTTTTCTAGTGTCCACATGTAGTTAAATATACATATGTGTATTTCCTTTAAATCAAAGTTTTTGAGATATTGCAGCTGCCACCAAATTTACATTTTTTCAGACTCTTCCTATCTTTTTAAAGATATACTATTTCAAAAAAATAAAAAAATCCCTTTCCCATCATCTGAGAATGAACCAGAGAAAGAGGGGAAGATTCTGTCAGCACTAGGAAGCGGGGAATACATAGAAATTTCTGTGCTGTTCTGTACATCACTGTTAGCCGGAGCACGGAGGGAGAGAGTCATCTTTGAGAGCTGTGTTGCTCCAGGCTTCAAGGTCTAGACTCTTAATGTTTGTAGAGGTCTAGATGTGGTCTCTGAGGCTTCTGAGGAAAAACAAAAACAACTTTCAAAAACATTTCCTCTTCTCCATCATTTGTAGAACTGCAAAATAGCAGCAGGGGCTTTGCAAATAAGTCAGTTCCTGGAATTTATTTTATTTTTTTAAAGATTTATTTATTTATGCATACAAGAACTGGGATATAGGCCAGAGATGTGGTGGTGAGAGGATTCACCAGAGACAGAGTGGGGAGCAGAACAGGCAGATTGACTGAAATACACTGCTGAGGGGAGCAGCTGGCAAGGCAGGAGAGGTCTGTTGCGCCACGTGGGAAGCTCTCTGGCATCGAACTGATGCAGCAGTGGCTGGTGATAGCTTAATAGTGCTAAGACTTTAACCACTGTGCCACCAGGGAACCCCATAACAGTACCCCTCTGTCCCCACTCCACCCCCATCCCTCTTCTGGTCTCTGTTAACTATCATATTTTCCACAAAGTCTAATAGTTATTTTTGTTGTGTTCCCATTTGTTTTCTCTGGTGATTTATATTATATGAATGAATGAAACCATCTGGTAATTGTCTTTCACTTTCTGTCTCATTTCACTAAGCGTAATCACCTCAAGATCTAGCCATCTTGTCCCCAAAGGCACTACTTCATCTTTTTGTTTTAAATACAGAATGTTTAAAAGTATATATTCCACAACGCCTTTATCCCATCGTCCATAGGTGGGCATTTATGTTGGTTCCATAACTTCGCTATTGTGGATAGTGCTACTATGAACATAGAGGTGCATAATCTTTTTAGATTAGTGTTTTCATGTTCTTCAGCTAAATACCTAGAAAATGTATTGTTGGATCATAAGGTATTTCCATTTTCAGTTTTTTAAGGAATCTCCAACATTTAGTGTGCTAATGGCTTTAGTATGCTAATTGGCTGTGCCAATTTAAATTCCACCAACAGTGAATGTTTCAGTCTTTTTGATACAGGCCATTCTCTTTTAAAATAATCATGTTTAACACATTTTTTATTTTATCCATTTTTGTGGTCAAACAAGTATGTTTACCTGTATTATTTTATTCCAACAGTAGTAGCCTCATGACATTTATTGATAGGTAACTATCATTATCTTAATTTCAGAGAAATGAAAACTGAAGAGATTAAGCAATATGACCAAATCACAGTGTTAATAGATAATATAGACTTTTAGTCTTAATTTTTTCATCTTCCTGTCTCCCCTTCCTCTTCCAGTCTATCTCTGCTCTCTTAAGTTTTGCTCACTTCATTTGTCTCTCTCTGACTCACCAAGCCTCTCGACTCTGCTGCTCTCGCCTCATTCTCTCTGGGCTACTCTTCCTCACAATTTCCTTTCTATACCTCAATATTCTTTGTCCTTTCCCGTGAAAAGGACACGTGAAATAGGAAGCCCAGGCAGGCAGACTCTTTCTATTGAGTCTCATTCACTGGTGAGAGAGAAATGGTATTTGGACTTTACCCCAAAAAAACATTTTTGTGAGTCATTTACTGGAAATGCCCATCAGTTTCTTAGTGTTTTAATGCCCATAAATCTTTCCTGCTGGTCATAAAGAGGGGTAATTTTGGCACTAATATGACTCAAGTTCAAGAATCTCAAGAGATTTAGATGTAGCATAAATTTACAGGACTTTCAGATGCCAAAGTCTGCCAGAGTCAGAAGACCCTGCTTGAGAACTGTTTACTTAGGCTCTTTGCTGAGCCTATTTGCTTCCATAGTGTGGAGACACTAAGATTTTCTCTGCCTACTTCACCGGTATGTTCTGAGGGTCCAGTTGGAGGATATAAAAGACCTTAAAAATATACTGCCTTGGAGTTAAACAGTAGTTTCTTAAATGGGACAGAAAAAGCACTAATCAAAAAATAAAAAAAAAGCAATAATTGAATTGTATTATGATTGATACTTCATTATATGTCAAAATAAGAAACAAGTGGGAGAAAAGGTTACCCTCAGTGGGGAGAAGTTACTCACAATACACCACTCCAGCAAGGACTGACATGTAAAGAACTATAAGTCAACAAAGGCAGGCAATGCAATAGAGAAATAGGCAAAAACTTCAACAGTAACTCCTTGAAGATGGACATTTAAGTCCAACTGACCAATAAACAATGCAAGTTTGCTTTAACTTCACTACCATTGTACAGACACTTTACAGAGATGTCCAAATACTTATAAATACACAAACGTGATCATTTAGAGAACCAAACTGGTCAAAATGTAACACTTCTCTACTTTCACTAAAATTGCTAAAATTACCATCAAATTCATCACCATTATCTTGTCATCATTATGATAAAAAGGCCATAGAGTTTCATAAATATTGTGTGTTGGTGAGTATGTGGAGTCCCTGCACTATTCAGGATGTGATGGTGATGGTGTAAAATCAGCTACGTGTGCACGCAAAGGACTCAAGAATTCCATTGCTGCATTTTTCCTACAGAAACTCGTACTTGTACTTCCCAAAAGATATGCACAAAAATGTTTGCAGCAGAGCTATTCCTAACATCATGTAATACATAATTACCCAAATGTCCACCAGCTACCAGCAGAGGAATAAATAAATTGTGGTTTATTTACACAATGGATATGTAATGAGAACTAATGAACTACAACTACATGCAGTAATATGGTTGACTTTCAAATCTAATGTTGACTGAACGAAGCAAGACACAAAGTACAAATCACATGGTTTCATGGATATGAAGATGGGCATATTTTCTATTACCTTCTAGAGTGGAAAGTAATGATTGTGAGTGGCTGTGAGGGGGACGTCTGTGGAGTGACTTATATTCTTTTACTTGAGCAGGGTTACCTGGGCATTTTTGAATTCTAAAAGTTCAGCAGACTGAACAGTTATGTTCTATGCACTATTGTATATATATTTTATGCTATGACACATAGTAATCTATATCAATATAAAAGTTAAAAATGCGGGGCCTCCCTGGTGGCACAGTGGTTGAGCACTGCGCTGTGGAGCTGTCGGCAGTGGCGACGCAAGTTCGATGCCCAGCCAGGGAGAATCCCACATGGTGTGGCAGACCTCTCCTGCCTCACCCGCTGCTCCCCTCAGCAGTGTATTTCTGATCTGCCTGTTCTGCTCCCCACTCTGTCTCTGGTGAACCCTCTCGCCACCCTGCGCCTCTGGCCTGTACTCCAGCTTGTATGTATAAATAAAATAAATCTTTTAAAAAATAAAAGTTAAAAATGCTACCCCTTATGTTAACTCTGGATTCAGAAATTCTAGAAATTATTTTTTCAATGGGTAGAAATGCGTTCGATTATCTGAAATTATATGCAGGGCAAAGAGAAAGTATGACCTGTTCCTCAACTGGAGAAGAATCAGGGAATTAAAGAAAGGAGAACTTTTATGGTAGGTTCCTGGACTTAGGAGTAAATGAAGGTACCTGGCAATTAGAGGAAACGGTATTGGCATGAGGTTCTGTTGTAACTCCCAATTTAAGGAATTTATACTGAATTTTGTAGGTCAGATATGGAGAGAGTGACTTTGAAAGAGTTTGATCAGGTCCTGTCATAGAAGCAGCAGCAGAGCAGTAGGCCAGAAGGATGGAATATGTGACCTGAAATCCAATATGGAATGAAGGAGAGAGAAGATGTTGTAAAGGACAGTGGCAAAAAATACAGTCCTTGGACATGAAGTGATGGAAGCCTGTAAATTATTTTTTATTAAACCGAACTATCATCTGCTATGAGAGAAATTAAACTCAACATCTGTTCTAAGAATTCCTGTAGAACTGGGACTTCATTACGAGTTTATATATTTGTCCACATATACCACATATATATGTACAGTGAGGAATCTCAACTATTCTCACATTAATATGTAGCAAAACTGTAATTTTCGTTTTTTAAAGCATCGTTAAAAAACCTGGCGGTCTTCTCTTTCTTCCTAGCCAAAATGGAGTAGTAGATTGCACTCCATTTATGAACCAGCAGTACGTTAACTTGCAGCGTGGGTAGGATTACCATAAATTAAGGCAAAACTACAACGCTAAGCAAAAGAACAGAATGTGTTTGGCAATGGGCTATCCTTGACTTTGTAATCATTTGTTTTAGTTCTAATCTGCACACTCCAGTAATCTGCCAGCCAAAGAGGCTTGTGAATTAGCAAGGTTTAGCTGTTTATAAAACACATGCATAAATATATGTGGAGATTGTGTTTGCATACAGGGTGTGCATTTATGAGTGCAGATGCATCTGTGTGGCAATGGGCATAGCTCTGGATGTCTTAGGGAGAAAGTGAATATGTAGGTCTGTGTATCTGTGTGTAGAGTAGGTATATATGTCAATCGGGGGGACAGTGGGGGTTGTTATATGCACAGTTGTGCTGGCAAGCATTTGCCAACAAAGGATTGACACAGCCAGAAGTTTGCACAATTGCTGCCTTATCTACTTAACCACAATAAATGTAATCATGGCGCAGACAGGGGTCTTTGGGATGTTTTGTAGGAGAGGTAAGCCAGAGAGGTGATCTGCTCAGTTAGTTACATAGGTAATGGGAACATGCTACAAATTCCTCTAGAAATAACAGCTGTAGGGTGGTGGATTTTTAAGTCCATAGAATGGTGGATTTTTAAGTCCAGTGAGTAACACTGATTCTGAGCATTGTAATTAAGAGTCAGAAGTCTGAAGTTGTAAGGTATTTAGTGCCATCCTGGGTCCTCTGTGCCCACCTGGACGGCAAAGATGCTCGGCATCACTTTCTTTATTTGCCTTTGTGTGGTAAGATGGTGGCCACTATCCCACTTGCCAGAGCTACTGGACACTGAAGATTGAAACACAGGGAAACTAGGAGACATTTTGGTATATTTCTTGCACAGATACTGGTATTTATGGGATCTGCAAACAGCAGTGTACCTATATTTGCATACTTGGCTTTAGATATTCAAAAACTCATTAGTGAACTATATACTGTGAGATCAATGATGGTAACTCCTATTCTAATACATTTTACATTTTGCTTCTAAGAACAGAATACAGATTTTCATTCCCTGTTACAGAGGTGTTAGTCTCCCTAGGAAGTTTGGAGTTTTCTGGAGAGTTTTAATTGACTTTAGATCTAAACCCAAGAAAAAGGCTAAAGGCTGGAGGAACAAAGTGTGTGAAGGCTCTAAGAGCAGGAGAGGCGTGGAAAGAGAGAAGGGCTTCTGAGCTAAGTTTCACTGGTGCAGTTTGCAGAACAGTGTGTGTGTGTGTGTGTGTGTGTGTGTGTGTGTGTGTGATGTACACACATGAACACATATTGAATAGATGAATTATCAGCACATTTTCTCTCTCATGAAGTATTTAAGTGCCAAGATATAGGTGGTTTTTGGAAGTACTTGCAGAACATATGCTGTGCTGTTCCACCATCTGTAGCCCAGGACTTCGGAGCAGATTCTGTTGCTTTTCTTTGAGGCAAGGAAGAAAGGAAATGAACAGATTCCTCCCTAATTTGTGACTCCTCTGTCCCTACCAGCTCAATCCTGTGACTCTAACCTTCAATATGTCCAGTTAACCCTCTTCCTGGGGTGCCCTTGAAATTCTCTCACAGTTCAGGAATCTCTCTATTCTCACCTGTAAGGGGAGGGAGGCAAATTTTACTGCAGGCAATACTATAGAAGCAACTGTACTCAACAATGCATTCAACCAGTTCTTTTAGGATAACCTGTTTGTTCTGTACCTTCAGGACTTCATGAAAACAACTGTCAGCTGTAAGTGCATTATTTGCCTTGCTGGTGTGGCCTAAGCTAAGATGAAGTATCTGCCCCTATCTCTTAAAACAAAATCTAAACTCCTTGTTTAACTAGACGGTCCTGGCCAGTTTGCCTACCATACTGAGTCATGCCTCTCTACTATTGAACATGTTCTGTTGTCCCTATTGCTTAGACACAGGTGAGGTCACACCAATTTGTCACTCTCTGGGACACCAAATCTGTTATTTCCTCTGCCTTGAAGGATAAGGGACAGAGATCATCCCTTCCGCAAACCCCTGTTTGACCAAAGTATCCCTCCTTAATGCTATCACCACTGGGTACTAAGAAAAACATGGACCTTCAAGCTTTCCTGGCTGAGTCATGGAAAGAGAAATCTATTTGTCCTCTAAAGATAGAGACTTTTTTTTAATTTGGTTTAATGACAGCAGTGAGAGGGAAAATAGAAAAAAAAATATGTAATAAACATAAAATTTCTTAAATTATACAAAATGGGTTCCTTATTAAAATAACTTGTCCTCAAGGGACTTAATATCACAGTTTTCTGGGCCCAGTTCTGCCTTGACTGAACCAGGGAATAAATAGATTCCCTGAGATCTTGGCCAGTATTCCACTTGGGAGGCTTTCTCCTGTGCTCCAGGGGACATTGCTGATTCATACTGCTTCGTTCTGGGAATTTGAAAAGGGCAGTCAGATGTTACAACACATGATTTTTTATCTCCATGCTCGTGCGCAGAGCCGCAGCGAGGGCAGCGAGTGAAATGACCTCCAGGATTGTTCCTTTCTGGGTCTCTCCTTAGTACCCTCCCTCGCATCCCAGTCTTCATTTTTAGACCTTGCAGCTAAACTTGCTTTTCACTCATCCTTAGGGTGAGGCTGGCCTGACCAAACTCGGAGTAGAGGAAACACAGTTCATAATTAATTACTCTTTGGTCCCTCTTAATGACGCAAATTGTCAGATGGAAAGAGTGATGACATGGGAGACTTGAAGCACCTCTTGTGGGGTGATAAGATCCATTCAGCTCCTGGCTGGCTCTTGGTTGCCATGACAACACCCTTGCTTATACGGCTCTCTGGCCTTGTGAGGGGTTGCAGGGATGCATTTGTGGCAGCCTTTGGGAGTCATTTCTGAACCTGAAGAACCCCCAATGCCTGCACACACACACATAGGGACAATGCTCTCAGCTCCTCAGCAAAAGGGGAGCATGTAGCATTGCCATTTGGGGCCCCTTTGGTTTAAGTTGTTCTGCAGTGCAATGTTTTGAGGGGTTGGAAAGTAGAACAAAACAGGGTTCTCTGCTGCTATACTAGCAATACTGGCAGCGGGTGCTGAAGTTGGGTTTCAGGGTGTAAATATCTTGGGAAATCTTGAAGCATACAGGCATCTTGGTTCTCTGGAATGTTGGGAAATGGGACAGAGTTGGATTTTCAACTCATTGCTTATCTGCTAATGGTTCTGAGTGTGTCCTGCCTCTCTCATTTTCATACATCTATATGAACTCCATTTCCTTGTCTAATCCACAGAATCCCCACTGTATTCCAATTCTCAGCAGTTTTTTTTTTTTAGCTTATTTTTGTGGTACAATTGGCAAAAACAAATTATATAAAATGGGCACCTTAATGTTTTGACATCCAAACGCACTGTGAAGTGGCTTCTGTGGAGAGGACTGTAATCTTGGTCAGGGTGAGAACTTTGCCCAGTTACGGGTGGTGTCTCCATCTTGCTCCCAGTTGTACCCATGGTCCTCATGTAGGATGTCTGTACTTTAAACTATTTAGATGGAGAGCGGTTTATTCAGATTGCCTCGACTTAGGGAGACAGCATTGTGGAATTGGGAAAAATATCACAGATTTACATCTTGATAAGTAATTTGAAACAGGTTCATATTCAGCAAGGGAGGGGAACAGATAGTGAGAAATGTTCATGAACTGGTGTCTATGGATATTAATTTCCTCAGTTACTTGCAGTACTTGAGAGGAGTCAGGTCAGAATTTGGGTAGAGAAGAATAGTTCCACCTCAGAGGAGAGGGGTGAGGGTAGAAATTTCAGGGACATTCCAGAATGGAGGGGAGAAGTAGGTAGCAATCTAGATGCTTGACACAGGAGTGTGTGAGTAGGAAAGAGAAACACCCCAATATTGATGCCCGATCAAGAAGGGACCTTGGGGACTAGAGCCATATGGTACCGCTTCAGCAGAGCTGCTCTGGGATCCTGCTGTCTCTGGAGCACAACTCACAAAGTAGCAGGTGTATTAGGACTCGTGAGGGAAATGGTTGAAGGCCTTGCTTCTGCTTCCAGGTGCATGTGGACAGAGGCCAGATGACCTATGCTTGTGCGAGTCAGCACGGGCACTCGACCAGGGCAGCACATGCGCTGGCTCAGGCAGCCTGGGCAATGGCTTCTCCCCTCCTTAGGCCTGTGGTCAGGATTTCTGGTGCTCGCGGGACCATCTCCCTATTTAATCACGGCCACCAGGAGGTTGATTTTGCTCATTCCGATATGTCCCAGATATTGCCCAGGAGATTAAAAATGTTGTCTACCAGTTACACAGTCAGCTGAAATAGCCGAATCCTACCCAACACTTCCTTAAAATTAGTGCTGTGTTCTCTTATTAATCTTTGCATGTTCCCAGTGTCCTTTTCATAAACCAAGATAGCAAAACAATAGCCCCTTCTCAGTTGTTATAATGCAAAGTAGCTCCCTTGTATTACCTCAATTATGCTATGCAGGTCAGGATGGTTTTGCAGGTTTTCTACTTGTGAATGCATTGGGCATATTTTCTGAATAAAAACACCCAATTTTACCAAGTGCTATTTCCTGGTATAATAATCTGTTTATACGGAAAGTCTCAAACATAAAAAAAATTAAATTAAATTTATAGGTACATTTATTTATTCAGCTGCATATATTCATTTCCTAAAAGAACAAAAATGACTAAATCTACATTAGAACAGGGAAATTCAAGTTATAGGGTTGGCTGTATCTATAAGAGTCAAGGGTCACCTTCCACACAAGGATTGGCTTTAAGTTTAGTGTAGAATTAGATGATTTGTCTGTTTCCCTTCTTCTGCACGGAATGAAAATCCATTTTCTTGTTCACAGTCAGTTTTCTCTGAAAATTCTTGTTCCTGCTCACCTCAATTCTCATTCAGTATTTTCCTGAAACATATTAGGAAAAGGTGATATGTAGATTCCTACTATGGGAAATAATATCCCAGCAATCCTAGATTAATTTAATACCCTTTTCAGAATGCATATATGCTTTTTAGAAAGGGAGTTTGGGGAAAATCACTCTGGAGTTAGCCTGCTGCTGGGATAATGTCACATTTTGGAAGAGTGCCCGCTTTGGTGACTGGGTGGTCTAGCGCCCAAGGGACTTGCCCTAAACCAAGCTTTAGATTTTGTCCCCATTTTAGAACTGCTTTACTTGCTGGAATGTTTGTATTTACAGGTGATGCTTTTATCATTAGGGCCTCCAATTTGGTTACATAGAGGGGGGTTTCAAAATCTCTCTCAAGAGCCACAAAATCTCCTATGTGTTTTGTGTCCCTTCAAGTGTCTTTGAAGAGGACAAGTTGTACTGAAGGCCATGAGGGCAACAATGATTGTGCGTAATCCACACATAAGCATTTAGGCTTTTATATATAAATATGTGTGTTTGTTAAAAATAAAACACTGTACCTCCCAAACAAGCAAAGCAATTCTATAGTCGTGAATCCAAATGCCTCCATTTACAAGCTTCCAGATATTACTTGGACTAGAAAATGAATTCCAAAATTAAAAGGGAAAAATCAGAAAGGGCCATAGATGTGTAGCTTTTCTTTAATTCTTTAGTCTTTAGCAATGAATCTTGGACATTGACAAGCTGTGCACGCTGCCAAAGGTCTGCCAACCCACAATGGCCCTGGTGGGAAACTTGAGTCTTCCGCTATGCAGAGCCAGAGGTCATAACAGGTACCCCAGGAAGACATGGACCATCTCTGAACCCAAGTCACTGGTAGGTCAGGTGGCCTTGGATAATGATGGTGATGAGTTAAGGTCTGCATAAAGTTAATTCCTTAACCAGCACTTTGGTATATCAGTAAGTCAGATTTGAGATCAGATTCTTGAAATAATGGCTTGGGGTAAACTGTGTGTCTGAGGATTGTCTGACTAAATTTTGTGTTAAATGTGCAGATAATTCAGGTCATTTTGAACCATTGGATTTCTTTTCCTTACATGTAGCTTGCTGCCTTCAGTATGGCACATTGCAGTTTCAACCCAACAGCTATTAGCTTCCACGTTGGGAGTTCAGTGGAGATGAGAGGTTATCAGCTGAAAACTCAGTCACAGGAGGCGCTTTCCGGGGTGGGGGGGTTGTCACTTCGGGGGATGTGTTTGTTACTCGCCTTTGAGATGTGCATGTCTTCCAGGGGGATCTAGAGAGGCTTCTTAAAGTTTAATTGCTGCAAATCTCTGGTTAGCATGCTTTCCTGTGAGATTTACACAGCCCTAAATGTTTTCCAGTGTGAAAGTTATCCTGTTCTATATTGTTTTGCCTCAAAAAACAGAGTGTGCTAGACAGAGGAAAGCACAGTATGCTCTCCCTGGGATCAGGAAAGTGTGTGCTGATTTTGCTAGGGCTGCCTGAACAAGAGACCACAGACTGGGCGGGTGAAACAGCAGACATTTCTTTCCTCATAGTTTTGGAGGGTGGACATTCCAGTAGCAGGTGTTGGTAGGTTTGGTTTTTCCTGAAGCCTCTCTCCTTGACTGCCTTCTCCCTGTGTTATGTGGTCTGTACAGCCTGGGGTCTCTTGGTATGCTCAAATTTTCTTCTCCTACAGAGACACTGTTTGGAGATACATGGGCCCCGTTTCGTGGCTTTGTTTCACCATTGTCACCATCAAAACACCTTTGTTTCATTGTCATTGGCCGCATGTCCAATCCAAACCCGTCCTGAAGCAATGTGGGTGGGTGGGTGGGTGGGAGGATTCCACATGTGGTTTTAAGAAGGTGCCTTCAGCACCTAACAAAGTATGATGGCTTTCAGGGTGGGGTTGGATGACGTGTGAAGCCCCTGTAGGTCTCTAAGTGTAGAATGTTCTAATACTAGAACTTGCTTCCCCTGACTTGTGAGGAATCCGACTTCCATGGAAAGTTGGTTTTCTGTCTTTTATTTACTATATTTGCCCTGTGGCATCTGCTTGCTCTAAACGAGACTTAAGAAGCGACCTTCCTTTTTATGGCTGACGTACCTCCTGTCTCTCACCATCCTCACCATTCACAGCATGCTCTAATTCTTCTTGTTAATCAGAAAATACATCTAATAGAGAAATAGCAAAGCAAGTTGTTAAAGAGGGAGAAGAAACTGCCAAATTCTGTGTTCTTTAAGGGAACTTGAGTCTGTAGACATGTACCCATGAAAAATGATGAAAACAGAACAAAAGCAGAATAGTGATTTTAAAAAACATTGCTAAGGTTCTAACCGTGTAACTTCTTATTAAATAAAATACGTAAAAAGAGAGGCATCTGAGATGCCTCTGTTAGTTCTGGCTTGTCTGCTTCTATGGATGGTGGAGCCATTAACAAAGAGCAGTAGTTAAGGAGGGACATTATTTTAAAAGCCATTTAAAGACACACACACATACATGTATACCCATATAATATACATTTGTAATACATATACGTTATTATAGGTACATATACGTATCCTCTCTCTCTGTACACACACACACACACACACACACACACACACACACACACACCCCACATTTTAAACTGAGCCAGCTAATCAGAGTTTCTGCATTCTTTCAAAGGAACTAGTCACAGAGTTTGACTTCTTAAATGGTTAACAGAAACATAGCCTCAGGCTAAGGTGCTTGAGAGCTTTTCTGTTTTAAATGGAAAGTGGATAAATGCAAGAACTGGGCCATATGTAAACACATGGTAATTATATCTTAGACAAAATAACCTGTGTTGAGAAAAAGAATCATATAGCTAAGGTTTCAGACACATAAAATTTAACAACATATTATTAAATCGAAGGATTGCTGATCATGTAATTCTTTAGTTCTTTTGTGTAATTCCTTTTCATCAAAAGATAATGCTCACTAGTCCTCAGTAACTAATTAGCAATAAATAATGTGTGGAAAAGGTTGTGGAATAAAGCATTCATAGCCAGCATTTCATTATGTGATTAAGGATCATTAAATACATTAGCTGCCTTACTAATGAATGCTTTGTTAATACTTGCTAGCACGTTGTCTAGGCACGTTACTTAAAATACTTCTGGTTCCTGGGAGACAGTATGTTGGCAATAAAAAGTGGAATTAACAGGCTACCTTTGGGGCAACAGCAAACCTATGACATCCGCCTAATCTAAGATGACATCAACATTCCTTTCTGAATTATGCAAAAGCCTTCAATGTAAATTACTGGTATTCAAATGTGATAGAAGCAGAAAGTATGTTGATCTGTTACCAAAAAGATGACTCTCTGCAGCTGTGAGTTAGATCCCACTGCTACTCCTAAGTTTAACTCTGTTCTTCATTCTGAAAAATGGCGTTCATAGCTTGGTGCTGCTAACTTTCAAGAACGTCAAATTCTTATTGTACCATTTAGAGATAGAAGACTAAGTATAGAATTGTCCATCTCTTCCTACCACCTATATACAGTTTCTGTTTAGTTCCAGAGTCTGGGAACAATTTTCATTGTTGAAACATGTGGACGTTGATAATTGCAACAGATGCCTACCCAGCTTCCCTAGAACCATCTCATCAGAATAATTTAGTACAACACTCTGTCTCTCCACATACTGACCAGTGTCCAGGCACTCTTACCATCTGGCTTGCAGGCTCTTCACCCCTGTCCCTGTGCCTACTGCTTCTCACCACTAGTGGTGAGCTTATCGCAAGTCAGTAAGTATATTTATGCCAGTTGCGCTTGCCATTGTAATTACATAACACAATTAAATAGGATGTAAATCGTAAATCATTGAGCCGTAAGTGCAACGAAAAATGTTTCAGACTGTTTTCCTGGTTGTTGAGGTGCTGAAAAACTGTTGTGGAATTAGGTGTGTTTAGGCAACTAGAATGGATGAGTCCATTGTAGATTTCTGGGATCAGATTACGTCTCCACTGACTTTACCTTCTCACTGTGACTTAAAGGTATCAAGAAATGGGATCATACTCAGTGAAATAAGCCAGAAAGAAAGAGAAAAATATCGAATGGTTTCACTTATAATAGGACTATAAGGAAACCAAATAGGAGAGAGACACTCAGCGGGGGTAGGGGGAGGCGGAGGGAGGGAAGGAAAAGTGCACAAAATGGAATAGAAAAGAACACAAGGGACCATGGAGATGGATCACGGGTGACTTGGTGGTGGGCTACCCAAGGGGAATACAAAATGTAAAAGACATAAATAACAATAAAAATATATATTAAAAAAAAAAGAAATGGAATTGTAGGCCAAACATCTTAAATGTTATAAGAAAGCTTTGTGGAACTCTAATCAGACAACATAAGCACGAAGGAAAGACCTTAACCCTGCAACATCAGCATAGCTTATGATTGCACACTTCGATATCTTAAGTGCAAAACATGCCTTATGAATGAATGTATTTTTCAATAGTTTCCAGTCACAGAATATTTTTATGAATTGATTAGTTACTGATTCAGTGTACTAGATCAAAGTTGTTCTAGTCTAACAGGAATATAGGGGAACCAAATACAAGAGTGTCAACCAGAGAGAGACGGGGGAGGATTGGGGCTCAGAACCGGGGAGAGGGGAGCACAGGGGATGGTGATGATGGTTCACGGGTGAATTGGTGGTGGGAAACCTACGGGGAATACACAGTAATGTAAAAGACACAAATGAAAAAAAAAAAGTTGTTCTAGTGCATATGAATAGGAGTGAAAAATAGTGTACAAAATATTTATATTATTATCCAGTTTAAAAAATACACATGCAAGAAGCATATATAAGTATCTGTAGAAAGAAAATAGGTAAGAACAATAATTCTTAATGTTGGTTGTTTATGCCAAGTCTTTTTTTGTTGTGTTTTTCTATATTATGGTTTCCTATAGTTCACCCCTATTACTTTTATAATGGTATGCTAAGGCACTCAGTGCTATTTAATGAGCTTGTCTTTTAGTTCCTCTGCTTCTCACTTCTCTCCCAAGTCTCCACCTGGGGCACCCCAGCTTTCACTGTTGGGATCATCTGGCCACCTTCCTGGTCGATATCTAGGGGCTTCATTACTGAAGAGACCATTTTGATGTGTCTTCATTTCCCTGGTCTCTTCTTTTTAAAAAAAAAAATTTTCTTTATTTCTGCATATAAGCTGGGGTGCAGCTTAAATCTTAAAAAAAAAGTGGGGCCTGGCTTTCCCAGCACAATGGCTCTAAGATATATAAGATTAGTCATCTGCCTGTCTATCTCTCTCTCTATCTATCTATCCATCCGTCTAGCTGTCCATCCATCCATCCATCCATCCATCCATCCAGAAAGAGTTGGATGACAGAACAGGACAAAGCAGACAAATTTCTTCAGTTAACCTAATCTCACAATTAATATCTCATAACTTTTGTTATATTCATTTGTTGGAAGTAAGTCACCACCTCCAGCCCACTCAGGAGAAAAATACACAAGGGCGTGAATCTGAGAGCCTTAATTCAGTTTTATTTTTTTAAGGATGTATTTATTTATGCATACAAGCTGGGGTAGATGCCAGAGGCGTGGGACGCCAAGAGGGTTCACCAGAGACAGAGCGGGGAACAGAACAGGCAGATCAATGGAAATACACTGCTGAGGGGAGCAGCGGGTGAGGCAGGAGAGGTCTCCAGCGCCATGTGGGAATCTCCCTGGCCGGGCGTCAAACTCACTTCGCAGCTGCAGACAGCTCCACAGGGCAGCGCTTAACCACTGCACCACCAGGGAGGCCCCTCCTGGTCTCTTCTTAATCCCAGCAGCAGCCCAGAGGCATCCTCTGTGTATTCCCTTTGCTGGGTTCTAGGGACCCGCCATCACATGGTTTGGCTGAGTAATTGAGGCTGTAGAAAATCCAGGCACTTGGAAATTGGCAATTGTTTACTTAGTTTTTTCCTTGCAGTCATGTTCTGAAAAAAATTGCTTTTAGTTGAAACTGTATTTTGAAACTACATGTGTGGTTGGTTCTTTTTTAGTCATGGTTGAATAAATAGGGAGAGAAATGATTTGTTTGTTTACTTCAGGATGATTAAACAAATGGGAGGTAAACAGCTATGGCTAATGCTGAAAATTCAGAGGAAAAAGACAATACTGTGCTAATTCCAATAAGGTCTTCAGAGGAGTTAACACAGAAGCTTTAATACCTTGGGCCTGTGAGTTGCACTCCAGAGAGCACACGAGCAACCCAGAGGCCGAAAGACGGCACGCAAGGCATCCAAAACGTGGCCCAGTGTGTTCTGAGAATTTGAAATTCACTGGTGCTTGACAGATGGATGTGTAGTTATTTTCAGAATGCCTAGTGTGAGTACATTTACAATTGAATTTAGTTTTTCAGATAAATAAAATTTAGTTTAATATTAATTGCCCTAGGAAGTAGGGTTGGCATTTTTTCGCTTGAAAGGAACTGGTTCCATTTTGGATTTTTTTCTGTGTTCCAACATCATTGCATCAGATTGTCTTGCAATCAGAGACCAAGAAGAGCAGAGTCAGAGTCTCAGGCTAACTATAGTCAATCAGCCTGGCTCCCTGGGGAGGCTCACAGCATCCACAGGGCTCAGTGCCAGTCTGGGCTGCCCTCCACTCCATCAGTAGACTGAGTATGAGGCTAAAAGCAGCACTTAAGTACACTGAGTATCAGTCATTTAATATGTCCTCTTAGCATAATCCTCATGATGAGCCAAAGAACTACTCTATTTTCATTCTCCTTTCACAATTGAGACGATTGAGGCTCAGTGAATTTACAATCAATTGTCTTAAGATCACATAGTTAGATAGGAAGTAGCCATGGTTTGACCTATTCCAGTTTAGGAAGTTCCAAATCCTACTTGCACATTACAGAGGGATGCTCTGCTTCTCTGGACCTGCCTCTTTGTACATAGCTGGATTGCTCCCATGTGAAGTAGAGGGCATAGAAAAATGTACCTGTTGACCATTTGTATGTCACCCACACACCAACCCTCAACGTGGCTGTCTCTTTCCGTCTGTCCTACTTCACTCCTCTTTCTTGCCTCTTAATCACTAAATATTTACTCTTGTTGTTTATGGTATCCTCTATATAAATTATGTTATATGTTAATATATTTTTCTACTGTTTAGAAATGACATTGAGGTATCATTTATAAGCAATATAATGTATATATTTTATGTGTACACTTGATTGAGTTTTGACAAATATGCACGATCCTTCAACAACAATGCAAATCAAATATAAAACATTTCCATCACTTAAAAAATAATTCTCCTGCAACCTTGGTAGTCAATCCTCTTAGCCCTCATTCTGAGCTAACTGCTGTCTTTGAACAGAAAATGATTGGACTTAGTGTAAACTTTATTTAAGGGAGAACCACAGAGGATAAACATTTTCATATCAGCTTTATCTGATTCAATACAATTTCATAAGAATCACATGTGGTATTTTAATTCCTTTTTATTACTGAGTAGTTTCCTGATACACAAATATACCTCAATCTATATTTTTAAAATTGGGTGTTTTTTTTTTTAAAGTAGGTAACTTTATATACAGTGCTGTAGATGGCTTAGGGGTATGGGCTGCCATGTTTTTGGATTTATGTTACCAAACCAGGGCCACCACCGAAGCACCTAGAACCCTCAATCACATGCCATCAGGCTTCCTCTGCTCCTTGTTCCCCATCTCACATCCTGCCCATGGAACCCTCAATTCTGCAGTTAGATTTCTAGGATTTGTTTTGGTTTAGTTTTATTTGTTCCTTTGTTTTAATTCTTTATATTTCACATATGAATGAAATCTTCCTGCATTTATCTTTCTGCATCTGACATACTGCATTTAACATAATCCCACCTAGTTCCACACATGTTGTTGCAGATGGTAAGATTTCATTTTTTTCTTTTTCACGACTGAGTACTATTCCACTGTGTAATATATCACATCTTATTACTCCACTCATTTTGTCCTTGGGCATTTAGGATGTTTCTGTAAAGTTGGATTTTTGTAAATACTGCTTCAATGAACATAGGAGTGTGTTTATTCCTTTGAACTAGTGTTTTTCTTAAGAGTGAATGTTAGATCATATGGTAAATCTATTTTTAATATTTTAAGAAAATTTCATACTGTTTTTTTTCTGTGCATTTCTAACAAAAATGTATGAGGGATCCTTTTTCTCTAGACCCTTGTCAAACTTGTTGTTTCTGGTCTTTTTAATGAAGGCATTCTAGTGAGTATGAAGTGAATTTGCATTTCCCTGGTAATAAATGATGACGAGCATTTTCCATGTACCTGTTGACCATATGTATGTCTTCTTTGGAGAAGATATTTTTTATCGTGGTATTTGTTTTCTTTTTTGGTGAGCTGTATGAGATCTTTGTAAATATTGAATATTATTCCCTTGTCACGTATATGATGTGCAAAGACTTCTTCCACTTGTCAGGCTGTCTTTTCTCTTTTATGATTGTTTCTTTTGCTGTGCAGTAACTTTTTAGTTTGATGCAGTTCCAGTTTATATTCTCTTTTGTTTCTTTTGCTGTTGGAAAGAATCCACAAATACATCACTGAAGCCTATGCTTGAAAGTTTTGCCTATGTTTTCTTCTATGTGTTTTGTGGTTTCAAGTTTTTATATCCAAGTTTCAATCCATTTGGAGTTAGTTTTTCTGTATGGTTTGAAATAGTGGATTAGCTGCTGCTGCTTCTCCTTTTTTCCTTTTTTTTTTTTAATTGGGCCATCCAGTTTTCCCATTTGTTGAAGTGACTTTTCCTTCTTCATTGTGTAGTCTTGTTTCCTTTGTCATTGAGTAAATGCTCATTTAATTGTGAGCTTCTTTCTGGGCTCTCAGTTCTATTCCACTGGTCTGTATGTCTGTTTATACTGATACCCTGTTGTTTTGATTATCATAGCTTTGTAGTATAGTTTGAGGTTTGGGAGCTTGGTGCTTTTTTTTTTTTTTTTTTTTTTTTTTTTTTTTTTTTTTTTTTTTTTTTTTTTTTTTTTTTTTTTTTTTTTTTTTTTTTTTTTTTTTTTTTTTTTTTTTTTTTTTTTTTTTTTTTTTTTTTTTTTTTTTTTTTTTTTTTTTTTTTTTTTTTTTTTTTTTTTTTTTGGCTATTTGGTATCTTTTGTGGTTCTTTATAAATTGTGAGATTTTTGCTCTATTTTTTTGAAGAATGCCATTGACATCCTGATAGGGATTGCATTGAATCTGTATGATGCTTTGGGTAAGATGGCCATTTTAAAAAGTTGATTCTTCCAATCCATGAGCAGGAAATATCTTTCCATTTCTTTGTGTCTTCTATTTTTTTTTTTTTTTTTTTTTTTAGCATCATGTAGTTTTCATTGTACAGGTCTTTCACCTTCCTTGTTAGGTTTGTTGCTCCATATTTACTTACTTTTGTAATTGAGGTTTGTTTCTCCATATTTACTTACTTTTGTAATTGAGGTTGTTTTCATGGTTTATTTCATTACTGGCTCTTTGCACTTTGGAACACAAACAATTTTTGTCTACTGGTTTTGTCACCTGCTATTTTACTGTATTATACTGATTTATTTTTTCTCATTGTGTGTGTGTGTGTGTGTGTGTGTGTGTGTGTAAGAACTGGGGTATAGGGCAGTAGTGTGGGGCATGAGATGTTTCACCAGAGACAGAATGAGGAGCAGAACAGGTGGATATACTGAAATAAACTTCTATGGGGAGCAGTGGGCAAGACAGGAGAGGTCTGTTCCATATAGGGGTTAGCTCCCTGGCTGGGGGTCGAACTCCGGCCACAGTGGTGTAGTACTGAGACTTAACCCCTAGGTGACCAGGGAGGCCACTGGCCACTGTTTCTCTTAGTTCTTACTGGAGTTTTTAGTTTTTTTTTTTTAAGGTACATCATCATGTGATCTGCAAAGAGTGATAGTTCACTTCTTTCCAAATTTGGATTCCTTTTATATCTTTCTTTTGCCTACTTGCTCTAGCTAGGATTTTCTGTACTATATTGAGTAATACTGGTGATAGTGGTTGTTCTTGTCTTGTATTGATCTTACTGGAAAAACTTTCAACTTTGCATTGTTGAGTGTGTTGTTAGTGATGGTTTAGCCATATATGCCTTTTATTATGTTGAGGTGTGTTCCTTCTAGTCACACTTTTTTTGAAAGTTTTATCATAAATGAATGTTGAATCCTCTGAAATGCATTCTCTGTATCTATTTATATGGACATACCATTATTTTCTTTCCCTTTATTGATGTGGTGAGTTACATTGACTGTTTTTACAGATGTTGAACAATGCTTGCTTCCTGAATAAGTCCCATTTGGTCATGATATATGATCCTTTTAATCTATTGTTGGATTTGGTTTGCTAAGTATTTGCTTCTGTGTTCATCAGGGATAGTGGTCTATAATTTTATTTCTTTCCTTTTTTTTTTGTGACATCCTGCTCTGCTTTTGCTTGCAGAACAATGTTGGCCTCAAATGTTTTGGGGAGGATTCCTCTCTCTCAATATTTTGGAAGAGTTTCAGAAAGATAAGTATTAGTTTGCCTTTGAAGGTTTGGTAGAACTCTGCCTGGCCCTTGGCTTTTGTTTGATTTTTTGTTGTAAGTGGGTTGTTGAAATCCCCTTGGAAGACTTATGCTTGCTTGTAATTGATTTGTTTGTGTTTTTTTATTTCTTTCTGATTCAGACTTGGAAGACTGTATGCTTCTAAAAATTGTCCACTTCTAGTTTTCCAATTTATAGGTATAAATTTGTTTTTAGTAGTGTCCTTGTTGTCCTTTGCATTTCTAAACTGTTTGTTGTAATTTTACTCTTTTGTATCTGTTTCCTTTTATTACAGTTGACTTTCTCTCTATTTTAGAAGTAGGATTGTCTATCATGTTTATCTTTTCAAAGAACAGGTTTTTGGTTTTGCTGATCTTTTGAGTTGTCCTTGTGATTCCTAGTTTTATTTTCACTCTAACATTTATTATTTATTTCTTCTGCTGGCTTATGATTTCATTTGATCCTCTTTTTCTAGTTCCTAAAGCTGTAAGGTTACATCATGTATCTGAAGTCTCTCTTATTTCTTGATGTAAGCCATTTTGCTGTATACTTCCCTCTTTGGGCTGCTTTTGCTGTGTCTCATAAGCCATGCTTTCATTCTCATTTGTCTTCAGATTTTAAATTTTTCCTTTGATTCCATCATTAACCAGATAGTCATCCAGTAGCATGTTGTTAAATCCTTGCATTTTCCATGTTTTTTTTCTTTTCTTTTTGTGATTGATGTCTTGTTTGATATATTTTCAAATCATGAATTTATTTATGCTTTTTTATGAGCCAAAATATAGTCTACCTTTGAGAAGATTCAGTGTGTACTTAAGAAAACTGTGTACTCAGCTTTTTGGGTGTTCAGTGCCCTATAAATATCTCTTATACATATCTGGTTTAGTTCCTTATTTAAGACTGTTGTTTCCTTGTTGATTTTCCTTGTTCATTGATGTATGTAGAATATTGAAGTCCCATACTGCTATAATGTTGCTGATAATGTCTGTTTATAGTTTTGTTATTAGTTGCTTTATATACTTTATTCTCCCTCATTTGGTACATATGCATTGATGAGTGTTATGGCCTTCTGATGTATTTATTGATTCCTTAATTTTTACATAATGTCTATTCCTGTCTCTCATTACCCTTTTTTAGCTGGAAGTCTTTTTTCTGATAAGTATGGCTGCCCTTGGATTTTATAGGGCAACATCCGCTTGTAGGATTGCTTTCCAACCTTTTATGTTGCGTCTCTGTTTATCTTTGGAGCTCAAATGGGTTCACTGGAGACAGCAGAAAGCTGGGTTTTGTTTTTGATCCTGTCAGTCATGCTTTGCCTTTTGGTTGATGAACTTAGTCCATTTACATGAAGGGTGATTATCCAGTCCATATTGCATTAAATTGTTATTGCCAGTTTTGGTTTGTTTTCTAGTTTAGCATATTTCATTTTATTTTCCCTGGGCTTTCTTCTCTTTGATTTATAGAAGAGAGATTCTTTCAACATTCCTGTAGGGAAGGTCTAGAATTGGCAAATTCCTTTGGCTTTTGTTTATCTGGGAAGGCCTTTATTTCTCTGTCATATCTCAAAGAGAGGCTTGCAGAATATAATATTCTTGGCTAGCAGTTTTTATTTTTGAGTATTTTGAATATTTCAGTGCATTCTCTCCTTACTTGTAGAGCCTGCTACCAAATAGGATGAAAACCTGTGTGGAAGTAGTATCATAGGTAACCTGGTTTATCCCCCTAGCTGCTTCCAACTTTCTTTGTGTTGAATACTCAGCATATTCATTTTCTATGTCTTGATATAGGTCTCACTGCATTTAGATAGCTATGTGTTCCATTAGCTTGATGGACATATATTTAGGTTCTTCTTGAGGTTTGGGAACTTTTCCTCTATTATTTCCTCTATTATTTCACTAAGCTCTCTGTCCCCCCTCTTCCTCCTCCCCTTTGAGAATAACCATTAACCTTATGTTGCCTTTTCTTATGGAGTTGGTTAATTCTCAAATTGCATCTTCATTTTTTTTTTCATGTGTTTTTATCTCCTCTTCCATCTTGGTCCTTTATGCATTACTATCTTTTACTATCTTTGAGGTTGCTGATCCCATCCTTCATTTGATCTAGGCTTCTTCCATAGCTTTCTCTAGATTTAAAAAAATCTCATTTATTGAACTTTCTACATCTTGCATCTCTGTTATTTTTGTATTTGAAGCTTCAGTTTCCACTTTCTGTTTACTAATTTTATTTCTGAACTTAATCATTTCTCAAATTTTAATCTCTTTGATTATTTTTTAATTCTCTTGTATCACTTTGAATCATACTTCTAATTTTCTTTGATTTTTTATGATTTTCTCCATTATTTTCCATGATTCTCCATTATATTCCATGATTCGAACTCCCTATTTGATAGGGAGATATAATCTTCCATATCTTTGTGGTTAGATTTTTGAAACCTCTTCTCTCCTTGTGATGCTATATTTCTTTGAAGTCTCAGGGTGTATTCTGGTTGTTTTTTTGGTCTGCCTAATTTTGCTGCTTCAAATTTCCCAATCTAAAAAATATCTGTAGCAACAACTTAGAGAGCTGAGCTACCTTACCTTCCCCACATGTGTTGCTGTGCTCTGTTTTAAATCTTTTCTGCCTTTGCAGGCTACTGTAGGTACTGATACTTTTTAAAAATCATTATTATCAATTTTACTTTGTCTTTGATGAGTAACCAGGGTAAGTGGGGCTTCTGAAGGTCTGTGGCTGGTGTCAATGGGATGGGGAAGGACTGACTGAGGTTTGGTTTGTGTCGACTCTTTTAATTGTATTCTTCTACCTCCCCACTCATGCTGCCCAACTACTGAGAGCACTTTTGCCTCATATGGCCTGGCTGCCTTATCTCCTAAGTATTACCCTGAGTTAGGCACTAGGGTATCCTAGTAACAAGCAATAACACTCAAGATAGAAGCGCTGGCCCGGAAAATAATCCTCCTCTTGCACTTCCTAACACTTCCCACCAAGGAGTTCTGTGGTCTTAAAATAAGATGTAAAATATTTGAGAACCTCACTTCTTTTTCCCTTTACCTTACAATTTACTTTCAAATGCCAGTGATCAAATGGTTGCTATTTGAAAGATTTTATGATCATCTTTGATGTCTTAACAACTACTTCAGCCGTCCTGGTGACTAATGCCACAGCCAGGACACACAGCACATTGCAGTTAGTTTAGACCTCAAATCTGTTTGTAACAGGGGAGATGGAGCCATAGAATTCAGGAACAATAACTTCAAATATGGGAAATGATAGGTCCAGTGACTAATATCAGATTTGACTATCCTTTCAGAGATGATATGAATGGTGTTATAAGCAAAAATTGCTTTTTTAGCAGGAGGTTGAGGATTTTTTTATGCCTGAAGAAAATGAAATTGTCAGTTTGAAGTAATATAAACAGTTTGAAGTTGAAGGATCTATGAAGCTTTCACCAATAGCAAATACCTTCTGGTCGAGGGTATGTTACAATGTAAAATATAGGAAAAAATTGTCACTTTTATTACAGTACAGAGCAGTGGCAGAATACTGTGCACATACCTGCTTCTGTGTGTCCTAAGGATTGCCATGTTTCTTTGTTCTTCTCCCCTCTACTAAAATCCAGGGGAGTGCAGGGTCAGATTCCACTTGGGTCTCAGCATTGATGGGACTAGTTTTGGTGATAGAGCAAGAATTCAAAATCCACAGATTTCCTGGATGGATGCAGGTGATGGACCAGGCTTTGGAATGTCAAAATAGGAGGGCTAAACCTTTCAGGTTCTTGGTTTTCTTTGTAGTCTCATTGGGGCTCAGCCGTGGCAAGCTGTATGGAGATTTCAGCAGCACTCTCTATGGGGGAATTGGCCAAACTGGAACAATTAGGCATTTCCAGAATTTCTTGTAGGGAACTCTGAATTCGGTGGGATCTGAGATGAAGACACTTGTTTCTAAATATCTTGAATCATGACAGCAGTGAACCCTCTCTGCCTTACTTACACATCCTATAGTGTATTGTGAGACAAAAGATAGGCATCACCTCCTAAAAGATACAGTGTTAATTTATTTTCTGCTCATGTCGTTTTGGACCTCTTCTCAGATTAAGAAATTGTATTCTGAAGCTGTGAACATCTAAATTGTTAGTTCTAATTGTTACACTTCATATAGGAAATGACTGGAGAATCATGCAACAAGCAGTGATGGATTATGGCAAAATTCTAGCTCTCACCTGAATCCAAAGAGTATCCATGCTTATGTATACAGTGAGCTTGCATCTGCATGAATAATGGCCATGTTTCAGCAATCCTGACATCTACAGCTGCAGTTGGGCTGCATCTATTATACACCCTACATTTCTTTCTTGACTGATGCCTTCAATCCTTTTGTCACCAAGACAGAAGAATGCCACATTAACCTTCTGTTTCACTATGATAACTGTGTTTTATTCAGAATTCAGTGCAGTTACATAAAACCAATAGTCTGTCCACAGGCTTGTTGTGACGTCATTAGTAGCTTCAGTTGCCACAATTATTGAATGATCCTTCATCTGGACTCCTTTATCATCATGGTTCTCCTTTTATGTAAATACTGAGCTCAAGATGGGTTTTTCTTAAAATGTAGAAACTGGTCTTGTGACAGTAACTTCCCTTGTCACCCTCTAGGTAAAATGGACATTGCAAATGTAGTGCTGTGTTTCAGAAATGAGAGCTGAAGGGTGTTGTCTCGGCTTTTGTGCTCGCCTCCTCCCCCCTCCCCGCCCCCATGCACATGCACACACATTCAGAAGAGCAGATGAAAGCAGACATTCTCCCCCAGGGCACACAGGAACCTCAGCAAACAGGAATGGATCGGGGACCCCCTGAATCAACTTGATGGATTGAACATTGCTAACAACCTGATTGAGGGCCTCCCTGATAGCCTAGTGGTTAAAACTCATTGCTATCACTAGTAGGGGCTGAGTTCGATCCCCACCCAAGGAGCTAACCTCTCCCTGACAGACTTCTCCTGTCTCACCTGCTGCTCCCTTCAGCAGTGTATTTCAGTAAATCCACCTGTTCTGCCCCCTACTCTGTCTCTGGTGAATCTGCTCACCCCACCATAACTCTGGTCTATACCCCAGTTCTTATATGCAAAAAACCCCCTGCAAAAAAAAAAAAAAAAAGAAAAACCTGATTGACTATCTGACCCAACCCATCTCGCAGAGATTCAAATGTGGTAATGTGTGGCCTCTGGTAGCCAGAGGAAGGTCAACTTCAAACAATCTGTAATTTCTTAAGAATAGAGCTAAAAATCATTTAAAACAACCGTTCATGGGTGGGAGGGAGGAGGATTAAAATATTTTATCGGAAGGTAAAATTCATTTCCCAAATTTACAATGTAGACTCTCATACCTTCACAAGTTTTAAAATAAATGTCCTTGAATTTAGACTTAGGGTGACTTCTCAAAGAAGAAGTTAATTATGTCTTTGAGAATAAAAAGATTTATCTCATCAGAAACTCTGTAATACTCTTCACAACTTTTAGCTGTTTTGTCATTTTTAATGCAAAGGAAATGTTATTGTAAACTTCTAGTTAAATTAAAGCACATCAGCACATCTTAAATAATCAAACTTTCTGCAGTATTTTTATTTATTTATTTATTCTTCTTTTAGCTAACCCAGAATAGCAAAAGTACTGAATCAAGACTGTGTGTGCCATCTGCAAAGGCTTGCTTATTACAACCTCTGCCGCCAATGCGGGGTGGGAAAGGCAGATGCACAGGCAGGGCTGGGCTGGTGGGCGGCGCGGGCTGCTGCTGCCCCCTCTTTCAGTACGTCCTGGAGGTAGAGAACACATCTGGTGACTTTTTGCAAAACTGCAGAAGACTTCAGGACTATAGCTGTGGGCCCCTCCAAATTTGCAACCCATCTTTACCCCACTTCTCAAAGGCCTATTATCAGGATTGCCTGTTCCTTCTAATCGAGGAGGGACCTCTCAACACAGCCTGGTTTTTAATCTGACCTTGTGTTTTGTGGATCTGTTTATCAGTCTTCCTAAAACAGTGTCTATTTTTAAAAAGATTTATTTATTTATGCATACAAGAACTGGGGTGTAGGTCAGAGGTGTCAGGTGGTGAGAGGGTTCTCCAGAGACAGAGTGGGGAGCAGAACAGGCAGATTGACTGAAACACACTGCTGAGGGGAGCAGCGGGTGAGGCAGGAGAGGTCTGCGCCATGTGGGAAGCCCCCTGGCCAGGGAGGGAACTAGTGCTGCAGTGGCTGCCTATAGTTTCATAGTGCTGCGACTTAACCCCTTGAGCCACCAGGGAGGCCCAGTGGTGTCTGTTTTTTAATTGATAAGTTGCTTTGTCTCAGTTGCCCCCTTCCTTCTATCACAAAGGGTCCTTACAGCATCCATACCTGTACCTCAGTCAGGGTCTCTGCAGTGTTCACACGTGTGAAGGCCACACCTTGGGAAGGGCACCATCTATATGAGGTGAGCTCTGGGCAAGGGAAGAGGGGAAGCCAGGGCAGGCTTTTGAGAAGGAAAGCTGGCTGGTCTGGAACTAACCGGATCACGCTGGCCTTTCTGTGTCCTGAAGGTTTCAGACTAATCCTGATTTTCGACTTCCATTTAGTTCAACAAATGTGTGTGTGCCAGAATCTTCGCTGGTGCTTGGATACAAACATCAATTAAAGATGGTTCCCTCCCCTCTTTGTTTCAGAGCATTTGAGGAGTACAACACTTACTAGCTGAGTCTTATTCATTTTCATTTTTCCCGCAGTATTATTTAATTTTGAAATATGTTGTCTTTTATTTGCATAGATAATAGATGTATGTGGGAGATTATTTTGTAAAAATCAGGAAAACTGTTCTTTTGTTTGCATCTTGATTGCAAGGTTGCGGCATCTTTTGCAGGCTGAATTTGTTGATATCGTTCTTTTCTCTTTACAGCTTGCTCCCTTAATGAGGAGAGATCTTTACAACCTTGCTGTTCTTGGCCTAGGGAGAAGTAAGCATTTGTTTCCAGCGAGGCTTTCTCACTCAGAGATTGAGATGGAGGCTGGCTAAAGTGCATAGCCTGTGGGCAAGTTGTCAGTACCTGTGGATTAATTACCAAGCCACACTCCAGCTGAATCAAACAACAATGGTGATTATAGAGATGATAATATTCATTAAGTAAAATGTGATCAACGGCCCGAAGTCACTCTAGATATTTCAGTCAGAAAAGATTTCATGTAGAAAATCAGCTACTCACGAACTTTGGGAAAGCTGGGGAAACCAGAACCCAGCATCAGTTCAGGCAGCCGGCCTTGGGAATTGGGAAAAGGAGGAATCCCAGTAATTTCCACACATGGTCTCAAAGACTCATAGCAGCAGAGTGCAGATTCACAAGGGGCAGACCCAGAAAGTTCTGTGAGCTCCACTTTTGCTTTCTGCCCTCTCTTCTACCTGCTGCTGGAGGATGAGAAGAATGGCTTCTTTCTCCTGTCATCCTAACTTTGTGTAGGTGAGTGTCACTGGTGGGCTTTAAGTCCAATCTGGTGAAAGATATTAAGAAAGGTACTTTCCATGCTTCCAGATCTCTGAAGCTTAGCTATATGCATGTGGTATGTACGTGACAGTGTGTGTGTGACAGTGTGTGTGTGTGCGTACCTGTGTGTGTGTGTGTGTGTATCTATGTATTGTTTTGTTGCGGGGTGCTAAATACCAGCAGACAATCACCAGCATATAATCATAATATAAACAGTAAAAATACCACGTTGAAATGCCCCTTTACATATACAATTGGTTTGAGCTTCATGGGTCTAGCTACATATGGAATTTTGAAAATATATGGTATAATACTTATAAATGTATTTTCTCCTCCTTATGATTTTAATAATAAATTAATAAATAAAATAAAATATTTCCTTTAGTTTATTGTAAGGATGCAGTATAAATACATATAACATACACCATCTATGTTAAGCTATTATGTTATTATTAAGGCTTATGGCTATTAATAGTGTTAGTAGCATGCTATTACTCATTAAGATTTTTTTAATATTTAAAAAAATTTGCATAGAATATCTGCATTATAGGCCAGAGGTGTATGTATGTGTGGGGGTGAGAGGATTCACCAGAGACAGAGTGGGGAGCACAACAGGAAGATTTACTGAAATACACTCCTGGGAGGAGCAGTGGGGGATACAGGAGAGGTCTACTGAGCTTTGTGGGTCAGCTTCCTGGCCGAGATTGAACTCAGGCCATAGGAGTGATAGTGCTGACACTTAACCCCTATGCTGCCAGGGAGACATAGGGATTAAATTTGGCGATCAAAGTTTTATTAAGCTTTTTGACTCTATGAAAGCACATACTAACCCTAGTATTTTTCAGGGTCATCTATATTCACATGTTAGTTACAGAAGGATTTACTAAGATTAGCATTATGTATTACATACTTCAAAGTTGATAAAAGACTCTAAAATGTTCTCACCACAGAAGCAAATAATTACGTGACATGATCAAGGTGTTAGTTAATGCTATATTGATATCATATTGCAACATATAAATATATCTAATCAACATATTGTACATCTCAGTTTCCACAATATTATATATTAATTATATCTCAATGAAAGAGCTGAATGTTGAAAACATTAATTGTCAGAGCCCCGCTACTACAAACCTGGGACTTTTCTCCTCCCACATCTGGATCCTACTGAAAATCGTTTGGTGTTTTATTGTTTGACCAACTGATGCTATGGTATAGAGAGGCATTTATGTCTGAACAGTTAAATGCATTCTATCATGGCTCTCTTGCCATTATCAGCCATTAAGCTGTTATTCAGAAAGTTCATCAGTTTTCCAGATCTTCATATCTGCCCCTTTTGTCTAGTCATTTTTATTCCATCAAATCTTCATCTGTGCTCTGGTTAGTAGAAATTCCTCCAGGGTTTTGGCAGAGCACTGAGAAATTTCCAGCCTCTAGTACTGTTTCAAGTTGGTAATGTTTGTGTGTGTGTTTTCATAAATGTTACATCAGGGCCACAGCTGAGAGGCCTTCATAGATCTTTCAATAAAATATGGTTGCCCATTAATAGAGAGAAGCACTGGGTGCTGGGCAGGAAGGTACGTGCAGTGTCCACCTCACTCTCATTTGGACATGAGCTTTAAGAGAAAATAAAAAAAACAACAACAGCCTGCTTTTTTGTTTAAAGAGCATGGCCATGATAAGCATGGACTATAGCTTAAGGTCATGTATATTGTAAAATGTGCATGTATGTTAAATATGGTCATTATAAATAGAAAGAAGATGTTTGGGTATGGGGAGCAAGATAGAGAGAAGAGAAAAAATATAGGTTAAAAGTTTCCCCATGAGAAAAAAAAAAGTTTCCCCATGAAACATCCAGTTACCCATCCCCTGGTGGATAAATGCCCAGCCAAACAGGGTTGGCCCAAAAGCTTGCTGAAAGTCTAAGGCATCTTCTTGTAGGAACCACAGGGGCAAAAGGGGCCAGGCAAGCTTGGAAGGAAAAGAACAAAATGAAAACCCACATTAAAATAAAGGCTGCCATTTCAGGGCCTCCCCAGTGGTGCAGGGGTTAAAGGCACCGCACTATCAAGCTATTGCCAGCCACTGCCACTGTGGCATGAGTTTGATCCCTGGTCAGGGAGCTGACCAACATGGCGCAGCAGACCTCTCCTGTCTCGCCCGCTGCTCCCCTCAGCAGTGCATTTCAGTAGCTCCACCTGTTCTGCTCCCCACTCTGTCGCTGGTGAATCTTCTCACCCACACCACCTCTGGCCTATACCCCAGTTCTTATATGCATGAACAATCTTAAAAAAAAAAAAAAGCTTCTGTTTTCAGCCATCCCATGGGTCTCTCACCCACATCTCTGTCTCTTTCCTGCCATGTCCCCCATGTTCCCAGTACAAGTCCAAGCTGAGAAGCAACTGTGGCTTCTTCATATGTCTCTGCTCCATGTGCCTCCTCTAGTTGCCTTCTTTCTCCATCTCTCTCTGCTTCTTCCTTCTCCCATTCTTCTCGAGCTTCTCCTCCCGACTCAGCCCCACCCTTCCTTGGGTGGGGCAGGAGACCTAGAGCCTTCTGCTTCCGTGGATATCACACTGTTCCAGGCACAGATAATGGATGCACATGTAAAATGAAAATGAAATCAACACCGTGGCGTGCCAGGCTATGTGCGCGTTTGACCTGTGGAGTCGTGCGCACAGCGGGCGCTGAAGGGACTGAGGGTGGAGGAGGCAGGCAGGCGGGGACAGCGTCAGGGAGCTCCAGCGGTAGGTACACTGGGCTGGGCTCATGAGTGAGATGTTGGCCAGAAAAGTGTCGTGGGTGTGGTCCCAAAGCAGGAGCTAAATCAGAACTTTTGCTAAACCTCTCCCATGCTCTAGGGCTTAGGTTATCTTCCCTGGCTGGGCATCAAACTTATTATTTCCCTATTTAATCCCTGCAAGAACCCCATGGGTTAGGTTCAATTACCCCTATTTATTTACACACACACACACACACACACACACACACACACACACACACACGGAAATCAAGACTCTAAAGTTGAAGTCACTATTCTGGGATCAATCACCTTTTAGGTGAAGGCAACAATTGAACAAATTTGTACTGCCCCAGACTAGCAAAATAATGATGCTGCTACCCTTTGGGTCACCCATGCATTCATTCAGCAAGTGACTGGGAAGCTAGTCTTATGTTCAAAAGAAAAATTTGGCCTTTAGAATCCTAAGTGGCTGAGCAAGTGCAAGCTTCTTGGAGGGCAATGGGGTGCTTTTCCTGTCATGTTGGGGGTACATCCACTAGTCCAGCTTCTGTTTGGGGCTCTCCTATCTTAACCTAGTCCTCTAGGGTTCACATGGGGAGTTTCCACCAAGAGTATTACCTGTTTTACTTAGAGGCAGATAATACAACATACCAAAATCACTATAACCTTCTGCTCCCTTGCAAAATCAAAGGCATTTTGCACCCTTTAGTATAAACATGTTTTTCCCTCTCAGGTCTAGAGTCCCAAATCACAGGGCAGTGGCGGCTGAAATGACTTGGACATGAGTTTAAGGTAGAAAGTACCATCTGTTTCCGAGCAGTTAGGAAAAAGATAATGGGAGAGGCATTTTCCAAGATAGATGGCTATTGGCAAACAACATTTGGTTGAGGGATTGTTAAGATAGCACACTCAGGCCATTTCCATTCCACCTAGTGTTCTATGACAGAAGGAGGAAAACAGAAATAATCCCACTTCCCTGCCCTATGGGTTCAGCTCAGGCCTGAGGTCTGTTGCTTTACATCCAGAGAAGAGACTGCAAGGCTTCCGTGGGGTCCTTCATGGGTAATTATTGCATTAGGAGTAAGAGCTGGGTAAAGGTAAAATGGGCTTCTTTCTGAGCCCCTGAGCAAACCCCACCATGAGTTCCGCCCCCGCCCCCCAACTGGACTTCAGGCCTGGAACATCCACATTTCAGGAGATAGTTTCTCCAGTTACCTTTGGCAGAAGATCAAATACTGGGGTTCCTGGTGCCCTGAGTGGCCCCAATGTGAACCGTGTCCATGCCTCCCCTCTTGTGCACATTTTCATTTCAGCCTTTTTCGGAATTGTAGAGCTGCCTTTTTCAGGATTGTAGAGCTGTACAGAGATCCTGTTTTTTTTTTTGTTTGTTTTTCTGTTCTTTTTGAGTTCATCCACTCTGTTATGAAATGATGTGTGTGACTCTTTCTCCCAGAGTTGCCCAGCATTAGTCCATCTCAGTTTACAACACGAGCCTTAAGTGAAAATGGCGTAACATAACCCAAACCTCAGGCACAACGAAGGCCTCCCTTTTTTCTTTCACCTTGGTGAGAGCAGACCTTCTTTGTCCGCAGCCCACGTGAGTCCTTACTCTGCTCCCACCCTCCCATCTCCTCCTGGCAACGTCTTCATGATGAAGTGTCCACTTCCTCCAAGCCCTCGTGGAGCCTGCAGCTCTGCTTCCCATTAACCGCGCTGTGCTTCTGCTTGTTTGTCTCCAGATGTATTCGTTAGCATTTTTCCAGTTGAATCTCATCCTGCTATTTCTTGCTCATATTGCTAACCTCTCCAGGGGCCCATATGCTTCCACAGCTCTTGTGCCAAAATCGCAGAGCATCTTAATACAAACCTTCCTTCAATGTCTTCATACCAGCCAAACCCACAGGCTCAACGGACTGCCAGCCTGATTTACAACCCACTCTGCTCCAGCGTAATAGGATGAGTGCCGGCTTTGGCAGCGAATCATACCCAGGGCCACTTTCTAATTGTTTCCCTGGAGGTGAGGTGCTTCAGCCTGAGCCTCAGTTTCCTCATCTCCATTCTAAGAACGATAGCAGCCTCATACAGTCAGAATATGAGCCAGGGGTTGGCAAGCAGCTTAACTTTTCCCCGCGGGCCTTGGAGGCACTTTTCTGTCCCCAAGGATAACTGGGAAGAGCTGGGGCTGAGGGTGAGTATGTGGGGGCCACCCCCAGGCCAGGCTGTGGTGTTGATGATGAAGTGACTCTAGCTGTTGGAGCAAATTGGTGAAAAACTGATGGCTACGGAGAGACTGGCGTTTGAAGCAGTGTATTCCTCCAGATTCATTGGGTTTTCTTACCTCTTGTTGACAGGCTTCTGAGCACACCATGCTTGTCAACACCCGTGTGCCTAAGTAACCTTCTCTTTGTGTAGATTGCCCATTCTTCCCACATCTCTGCCCACCTAGCAAACTTCAACTTTCAATAGTCAGACCAAACATGGCCTCCTTCAGGAAGCTGCCTAGTCCTCCCCAAGCAGCATTCAGCATTGATGCTTCTGTTTTCCCACACAGACCTGTCCATATCTTAGAGCACGTGTCAGCGCAGAGAGATTTGGGTTTACCTGTCTGTCCTCTGACTTGGGCACCTCTGCCAGGCAAGGCTGGCACTTGACTTTTCTCTGTATTTCCAATACCTAGAATTATGTTTGGGATACTAAGTAAATGCCCAGTGAAGGCCTGTGTTAGTGAATGAAGGCAGAAGTGGAAAACAGCCCGTTGCTTGCATTCCACTTTGGCTAATAACAAGTCCAGAAGGGTGCTTTTGAAACTTGTCTTAGGAACAGAGAAAAAGTTCCGCTGAAACATCCTGTCAATATCCACCCAAACAGACATCATTACCAGAGGCGCCACTTGCTCTAAACTCACTGCCAGGACAGATGGAACTAGACTGTTCTTCACCTGCAGCAGTTTTGCGGCGCATTTGGTAAGAATGGGTCACAATGGAGGAGGCCAGGCAGCAAGGCAAGATCTGCGTCCTGCTTGCTCCGACCACGTGCAAAAGGGAATCCTGTCAGTTCTTAAGGGGAGCCACTCAGAACAGGCCTGCGACTCGGAGGGCACAAAACGTGTTGTTCCCATATTCAGGTTCACAATATTCCCTTAATTATCTTTGGAAGTTTTGCGAGTTTCTCACCCTTTTCTCGGAATATCATCCCATATCATCTCAGGGTTAAGAGAGGACTTCTGGGGCCTCCCCGGTGGTGCAGCGGTTAAGCGCTGCGCTGTGGAGCTGTCGGCAGGGCGACGCGAGTTCAATGCCCTGCGGGGAGAATCCCACATGGCGCGGCAGACCTCTCCTGCCTCGCCCTCAGCAGTATATTCTGATCTGCCTGTTCTGCTCCCCACTCTGTCTCTGGTGAACCCTCTCGCCGCCCCACGCCTCTGGCCTGTGCCCCAGCTTGTATGTATAAATAAAAAATAAATATTTTTTTTAAAAAAAAAGCAATTAAAAAAAAAAGAGAGAGGGGCCTCCCCGATGGCGCAGCGGTTAAGCGCTGCACTGTGGAGCTGTCGGCAGCAGCAACGCGAGTTCGACACCCGGCTGGGGAGAATCCCACATGGCGCGGCAGACCTCTCCTGCCTCACCCGCTCCTCCCCTCAGCAGTGTATTTCTGATCTGCCTGTTCTGCTACCCGCTTTGTCTCTGGTGAACCCTCTCGCCGCCCCACACCTCTGGCCTGTACCCCAACTTGTATGTATAAATAAAATAAATAAATAAATCTTTAAAAAAAAAAAAGAGAGGACTTCTTTGACCATCCTTTATAAAATGGCTCCCTGTCTCCTCAGTCACTCTCTAACAACATTGAAATTCAGTTTCTTCCCGCCATTTCCACTTTTTGAACTTACCTTGTTCGCTTAGTTGTTGACTTTCCTGTCATATTACCCAGCAATCTACTTGCCCTTCCTGAGTCTCTCCATCCCGTGAAAGCAGAGATCTCTTTGCACATACGAAATAGTAAATAAGTCGTTGAGAACTAAACAAGTAATTTCTCACATTATAACATTTTCCTTCTTCCCTTACCCACTGAATGATCATGAAGCTCTGACTATGTGCCCGGCACTCATAAAGCCATGGGAGGGGAATGTGTTAACTTATGAGAAATTAACTTAGAGGAGTTACAAGGATGGTGGTTTACTCTTAAAAAACAACGGTCTGAAAATGTGAGGTAGGGTAGTAGCATGGATTAATGCATCAGAAGTATATATTTTCTAGAAGTCCTTATTTTTCTAGGGATGGGGTTACAATAAGAAAGGGAAATGCTGACTGTGTGCAGTCATTTCTATGCAGTACAGTCACTGGCTTGCAGATGACAAATGACTGTAGAATCCACGTTCCCATCTATCCAAGCCACCGGTGAGGGCCAAACACACATTTAACCCAAACTGAAGGTGAGCCCATTGGGGGGATCAGCGTTTCAGGTGATGGATTCCTGACACCCTTAAACCTGTAGGTCTTGAATTTTTGGAGCTAAAGATCATTGATCACAATTCACAGTTGTTGTTTTTTTTGTATCTTTTAAGTTACATAAGTCCAGTAGGTAGCCATGGATAAAATAGGGACTAAAGCATTAATTATTCTTCTCATATATTCTCTCCAAAAAGACATTCTCCCCCTCTGGAGGGTGGGAAAAGTACAAAGGAAATTTTATAGTCGGTGACTTGAGTAAGACATAGTAGTGTGTCTTGGAATGGAATCTTAAAGCAGGAGGCCATAAATATGAATGATGATTCTAAGAGTCAGAATGAACGCACTTGAACTTGCGTAAATGTTCCATTGTCAGATGGTTCTGGAGCATCTGAGAGGTGGAGCGCAGAGACAATCAGATGTTTCCAAATCAGGCAGTGCATGCGGAGCCCTGGCCAAGGGAGGATGGGAGAGTGGCCTTCATTTCTAATCCCCGTGGTCAGAGCACTGAATCGAACGTCCTGATGTGGCAGACACCATTAGTGAACGCATCATGGATGACATGTAAAATGGAGGACCTCCATTTCAGCAATTTAATTTTATTTTTCTGTAGATACACACATTAAAAAAAAAAAAAGTCTAGAGAAAAGTGACCACAGCTAAAAGACATTGTAATCAAAATTATTTACAACATTTTGGGGTTCCAGGACTGGTGCTGGTGAAAGACCAGTTCACTTGGTGAGCTGCATTTTAACAATGACTGATATTACCTGTCTCTCAGCGTCTGTCCTTCCTGTGTTCTTGCCAGTCCCCAAAGACAAGCATGGCGCCGTGGTGTGGTCATGAGAGACCATCATGCAGACACGTGCTGAGGCAGAGCCCTGCCACTCAGTGTTCATGCTCATAGCTGCAAGACTGGAAACGATGCCCAGATTTGGGTTCCTCTGTTTCCCCCTGGGGGACCAGGGAGACTCAGCCCCATAGCAGGTGGAAGGTGCGGGGCAACGGTGTGCGTTGATCCTCAGCCAGGTCCTTCTTGTGTGTTTCTACTTCTCTGGTCTGGGCTGGGTCCTCCCCACAGTGCCTCCAATACTGAATTCCTAACCTAGGACCTTAAGGGGACAGATAGTCAGAGATGGAGAAAAGAACCCTTTGGAGGACATACTGCGCGTATTGCGTAGACTTTCCCTCACTCAGCCTAGTTCGGTAAGTGCCTGTTCTTTGTGGGTTCTATAATGGTCTCAAGAGTGAGAGGCGTTTATTTTTGATCTTCAAACTCAGTCAAGGGAGGGATATAAAGTATTGGTGAGCTACAGTGAAATGTGACTATATTGGCTTTAAATCTGTCTCCAAATTTGACTCAGGCAAGATATTTGATATAAATCCAGATTTCTTGCTCTCCCCGCCACATCTTAGAAGAGAATTTCCCAGGGTGAGACCCAGGATTCTGTATTAAAAGCAGAAAACCCTTTGCAAGTGATTCTAATGACCTAGTTCCCAGATCTCCTTGGGGAAAGGCTCCTCTAATAGATGGATGTACAATGGAAGATAAACTGAGAAGAGCTGCTTTTTCAGCTTTCTGCTTCCTCAAAGGTCCTCTTTCAACATCTTTCACTCTGACTTTATAGGCTTCACACCTCCTATGCTTAGGGAAGTTGTTTTATTTGCAATTTCTAACAGTTATCACTAACAGACTGCCTTGGAAGGATGGTTCCTTTTGTCTGTAACATCAGAAAAATAATTACACTATGTATTACACACCTGTAGAAAAGTCTCCGACGTTTATGTATTATGTATTTCAGTTCCTGTTTTCAACTTAATAGCAATGTACCTTAACACCTGGTCTGTGATATATTTTGGAATGCATTCAGGAGCCTGCTACCTCCCATGCATAATGTTAAAATACAGGCACCATGTGTCATTTCATGGAAAAGAAAGCACCAACTGCAAACTGACCTCGCTTGCTCTCTCATTCAAGTGCTCTGCTAAGTTAATTGTCTCTAAGAACAAAATAACATTTTATGAGAGACCCTTCCCTGGGATCATCCCAAAGTCCTG
This sequence comes from Scalopus aquaticus, assembly GCA_004024925.1. Taxonomy (NCBI): domain Eukaryota; kingdom Metazoa; phylum Chordata; class Mammalia; order Eulipotyphla; family Talpidae; genus Scalopus; species Scalopus aquaticus. The sequence goes on from PVIJ01000808.1 coordinate 109,949, forward strand.
ACTCATCACCTGCTAATTGGCTTGGCCAAGACCTTTTTGATGAATATATTGTGTAAAACTGGCGAGGATTTTTCTTTCTGAGGCTCTATTTGACTATCAAATGAAAAGTTGCAGTGGAAAGAGGCTGATTGCATTACTTTTTTTTTTTTTATAATATGATCCATTATAAATAGAAAGGGAAGAGCTACACTTAGAAGTCTGGCTGGTTTGCACATCTTTGCTCTCCTTTTGGATAGAGTCCATGGAGCCTGACTTCTCCTTGTCACCACCACTGCCACTTTAATTTGCCCCCATCTCATAGTTGCGGATTTGTGAGTCTGGCCATATGGAGCTCAATCCGTTTCTTCTAAGATACTATGCCTACAAGTCAAGTTCCTGTAAATCTCCTGTACGAAGTTTATGTCCTGCTTGTCTTTTTTTGCATCGTATGGAATCATTAACTGTTTAATATGTCTGTAGCATCAGCTTAGTAAATCAAACAGGTATCGTTTGCTTGATTATCGTCTCATGTCTTATGGCTCTAAGACCTTAACTTGAAAAGGTATTATTCCATAGTTTAGTTTATAAACTCTACTTTCATATAGTACCTTGCTACCCCAGAGGCTCTGATGTCGCAGCAGATATGCCAGTAATAATAAGAATAATAATAAATACAATTTTTGGACTGTTTACCAGGCATTAAACCCACGGGAAAGGTACTAAAGTCTGCAGTTTTATGTATGAAGAGATAGTGGCATAATAGTAAAAGTAACTTGCCCAAATTAAGATCACAAATTTAGGAAGCTGAATTCCAGAGTCCCAACTTTTAATCACTCCTCTCCCTGAGTTGCAGATACTGAGTTGTCTACTCACCTCTCTTATAATCCCCAACGACTTTTGAGTTCACTTGTATTCTGTATTGGATATTCACAGAATATTTCAAATGAGCAAAGTATTTGCCAGATATATCACCAATACACAGAAGAGAGATACCTGCTTGTTTGTTCATATAAGCCTTTTTTGATTTAATATAACGACATCATGAAAATCTATTTTCATTAAATTATGATAGTTAAAAATGCAAAGAAATGGCAATGCCTGGGCATATGATAAGTTTTAGTCATCATTTAGTCTAAACTGAGCAGTGTCTAAGCCACTGGCTTGGGCTGAGTGCCCAAGTGCTTAATCCTTTTTGTTGCTGAATATGCTGATTCAAGAAATCGTGGCATATAATAATGCATCATATTTATTGAATGCAAGATACTATAGATAGCAAGATACTATGCTATTTTATATACCATTGAAAAGATAAAAATACTACTGCTAGCTACATGATGGCATGCTAGCGAATACAAGATGACTTTCATTTCAGACAGCTCAAAAAGTGAAAAATATGCATCTTAGTATTAAATATGATTTTAAAATATCCCTTGAGAAATTATGAATCTCAAACTCACTTAAAAGACAAATAATTCAACCTCTTTTATAGTCTGGGTTAAGAAATGAACTCTAGATTTGGACTACATAGGTTGCAATCCTGTCTTCAATTCACACAAGCTGTATTATATTAGACAGCTTACTTTGTGTTTAGTTTCACCATTTATAAATAGTAATGAATAATATTATCTGCCTCCTGGCATTGTGAAGATGACAAAGGGTAATTCACATAAAATTGTTTAGCACATAATAAGAAAGTTGCTTAATGCGAAACAGGTGCTAGGTATTTGTATTTTATAATCAGACATGAAAATATTAAGAAGGCTCTAAGTATTTTGTTCAAATGTTGAAAAGGACCACAAATTCTTTGAAGTTCCTCCCATCAAAAGGAGCTCTTCATTTCTCTGCCTCTTGAATATGAGCTTGGCCACACAGATTTCCTTGGTCAGTGGGAAATGAGCAAACATAATTCAGCAGAAGTCTAAAAAGTGTTATTTTATACCATCATGTGAATGAATTCTTGGATAATAAAAAATGTGTAGGCATTATCCTGGCTATTGTAAAAGCCAACCATCACATTGAGAGAGACACTAGCCCCCTATCAACAGCTTCCCAAATGCCAGAAATATAAGTGAAGACATCCAAGACCAATGAGCCATCAGCTGACACATCATCTTACAGCAAATGGATGAATATACTCAGGAAAGGACAGCAAAAAACTACTAGCTATGTACAGCCCAAGATGCTGAGCTATGCAGTTGTCAATTATTAAAGAATTGTATTTTTAAGTCACTGATCATTGGGGTAACTTGTTATGCAGCAAATCTAACTGATACATCCATGGAGGCTCAATACTTCCTTGTGGTTGTTTCCTGTTGTTTCTTTTTATTTGTCTTTGCTTTCTTTTATTTTGTAGTCAAGTATTCTACAAGGTCATTCTCTTATTTTGAAATGAAGTTCAACGTGTATAAAATCCTATTTTAATTAAGGCTGTTAAACACCTTAGCGAGTCTGAGAAGCTTTCAGATTTCCTACTTTATTTTTTGTGTGTTAAAAACAGATTTCACTTCCTCCTGAGTTATAATTTTAAATTTTGAAGCATTTTCAATAGTAGAGAGACTTTCAAATAGAAGTATACAGTAGTTTCTCAACTCCTCTGTTTTGGAGTGTTATGAAAAAAAAAAAAGAATAGTTCATGTAGGAAAGCAGCTTGCTGACATGTCAAAACTTAAATATGTCTGCCAGCCTACTTGTTAGAATTTTTTCTTAAGTAATAACAGGCCATTTAAACCAGGTCACAATTAAAAGTAAATCCACACAAGAACCTTGACATTTGGCAACAATGCAAAATCCTTGATGGTGTCAAAAAGGCAGCAAAATGACTGTGCTATAAACACAGACCCTAGAAGTGTGTTTAAAATGTCCACAGCAATGTGTCAGAAGATGCTGCCCTTCTTGCACCCACTTAAACAGTTCAATCTTTCATTACCCTTGAGAAGTCAAATCAGTCTTTTCCTGAAGGTCCCAGAAGTCATGGAGGGCTGAAGAATTGTCTACTCCCCTTTCAGGCAGGTTACAAGATGATGCTCGTTAAGGATAATATTTTTTCAGAGAGTGTTAAAACCTACTGTCTTCATCTAGACAAGACTAAACAATAGCAGTAGCAGCACTGTGTCCAGTTTGCTGTGTGTTTGCCATTGGACAAAATTCCATATGATTCATTTTAAAAATGTACTTCGACCTCCACAGCATGTCACCAATGCAGAAACCTAGTCCCTGAAATTAAGGACAACTTCAAAAGTCTGCCTTGGTGTGAATTTTATTTTGTACAGAACTTAGTGCAATGCTTATTTTGAAATGTAAAGAAAGCACTTTCATATGGAATTACCAAATTATTATTATTAGTAGTAGTAGGAGTCGTAATACAGAAGTATCAGCAACACCATGGAATCATTAGGTATACAACAGTCTCCTCCAACAAAGACTTCCCTCATGGATGTCCAAGCTGTGCCTAATACTTGTGAATTCCCCATCTTCTTTCTGTTGTGTCTTTAGGAGCCATCCTTGATTTGGCAGGTAACTTTGATAACATATTTGCATATGCATTTTTTTTAGCATGCATATCGTCCTTTTTCCATCTATTGATCAGTATAGTGGTGGACATAAAGGGTGCTTTACGACGGGCTAGCTTGAAAGACAACACACTCGTGAGGAGGATAATGACAGCTAAGACATTATTTTTTTCAACTCTGCATAGTCTAGATTTTCACATATGTACCAAATCAATAAGAAAACTCCCTTCTGGCAGAGACAACTTGATTGGAAATTATTAATACTCCTTTAATGAAAAACTAATTTGAAGGACTCTGGAAATCTAAGAGATAGAAATTAGAAATTCTCTCACAGTTCTTTTTCCTTTCTCACACTGCCAACAGGAAATTAACAAGGAATTTTCAGACACATGCTTCATGATTATTTCATATTATAGATCTGACAAATATGTAAATTTGGGGGATTTTTTAAACAAAAGCTCTCTACTGATCTAAGGACCATCTCACTACTTGCTTGTTTGTTTCAAATTACTTATTCTTGCAAAAGAAGATCTGTCTTAGCATGTGGCACCAAAAAATAGGTTATTGATAAGACAGTTTCCATCCTATTTATGCATTTTTAGTATCCTATCATTAAATATTTATATTCCCATCTCATCTACCTATGACAGAGTTACTCTAGGAAGCATACTATGCCTTTTATCTTGTGATTGGCATAATATTTCAATTATCTTTGGCTGCACAGCAAAATAGCCCCAGTACACCAAAACTTAGTAGCTTAAAATAATTGCAGTTTTTTTCTCACAATTCTTTAAATATTTTTCATTCATCTGGGCACTGAGCTGGGGCTGGAAAGTCCATGATGTCCTCATTGTGTTGATGTTCATGGGGCAGCTGAGTTCTGATCCACCCACCCATCTCTCTTTTTCCAGTGGTTTGGACCAACTCCTCTAGTATATGTGACTGGATCCTAAGAGAATTAATCTCAAGTTGTCAGAATTCTTGTTGAATAAATGTTGATCTCAGGACTGGTACAGTGTCACATCTCTAGCATTCTGTCAGTCAAAGAAAGTCACATAAAGTCAACCCAGATTCAAGTGGAAGTGAATCAGATCCACTTATATTTTTTTTTAATTTTTTTAAGGTTTATTTATTTAAGCTGGGGTACAGGCCAGAGGCATGGGGCGGCGAGAGGGTTCACCAGAGACAGAGTGGGGAGCAGAACAGGCAGATCAGAAATACACTGCTGAGGGGAGCAGCGGGCGAGGCAGGAGAGGTCTGCCGCGCCATGTGGGATTCTCTCCGGCCGGGAGTCAAACTCGCGTCACCGCTGCCGACAGCTCCACAGCGCAGCGCCCAACCACTGCGCCACCAGGGAGGCCCAAATCCACTTATATTTTTTAAAGATTTATTTATTTATGCATACAAACTGGAGTGCAGGCCAGAGGTATGGGGCAGTGAGAGGGTTCACTGGAGACATAGTGGGGAACAGAACAGGCGAATCAACTGAAATATACTGCTGAGGGGAGCAGCGGGCGAAGCAGGAGAGATCTGCTGCGCCATGTGGGAATCTCCCCGACTGGGCATCGAACTTGCACAGCAGCCGCAAACAACTCCACAACGCTGCGCTTAACCCATTGAGCCACCAGGGAGGCCCCAGAATCTACTTCTGAGAGGGAAGACTTCCAAACCAGTTTCATATGAGAAAATTGTTGATGGTCATATTTGAGGGTGATCTTAATTACCTGGCTTGTTTTTAATAAATATTTGTTAATTAATCAGTAAATAAGCAGTGGGATAACCTAGTGTAGATGACAGCCAGAACTGAGAAGGATCAAATACTAGACAGAGAAAATATATATAATATTAATTAAAAACAAGCCAACTAACTAAGATCACCTTCAAATATGACCATCAACAATTTTCTCATAATATATATATATATATAAAATATATAATATATATTTTATAATATATATATATGTATATAATAAGGTAATGTATAGATTACCTTTTCTTCCTTTTTCTCCTGCTCTCTTCCACTTCTCTTATTTCATTTCATTCATTTAGAAACTTGTAATAATGAAAGCACATTTGGCTAAAAGAGTATACTGACTGGCATTCTAAGTAGGACATCCTATGCAAAGAACTAGAGCAATGAAGTTAGTTGATAGATTTGAGGAATAGCAAGAAATTGAATGTGACTGATGTGATGGGATGTTGTAGAGGAATGATGAGGAATGGAGAAGGAAACGTGTGAGGAGCTTGCAAGTCATAGGAGATTAGCATTTGTTCTTTGAGCAATGTAGAACTGGGCAGTTTGAAGTAGGATAACATCGTGAGCACCCACTGTGATGAGTTTCTTCAGTCTAGACCTAATCTCTGAACACTTAGCAAGGAGAAAGATCATGTCTGTCTTTTTCTTTGCTAAGCCCTTTACTCTTCAAGCTCTGTCTATGATGTTGATCATGTGTTCAATTAATTTAAGAAGAAATTTGAATATTGATTGCGAGGTGAGGATAGATGAGGCAATGTATGCCAGATCGTTTGGAATTCTAGAAGTTTGGTCATTGGCTGAAGGCCTGGGGAATGATCTCTGCATACCCACAGACTTTGAAAACCATGATGGAGAGGAGTGGGTCAGTGTGAGATCTCATACAAGTGGTCTTCTCACAGGGGAAACTGAAATCCACCTTGTTTATTTTGTACCAAAAGATTTATCCTGGGTCTCCCTGGTGGCACAGCGGTTAAGCACTGCGCTGTGGAGCTGTTGGTGGCGCCGCAAGTTCAACACATGGCCAGGGAGATTCCCACATGGCACGGCAGACCTCTCCTGCCTTGCCCGCTGCTCCCCTCAGCAGTGTATTTCTGTCGATCTACCTGTTCTGCTCTCCACTCTTTCTCTGGTGAACCCTCTTGCCGCCCCATGCCTCTGGCCTGTATTCAAGCTTGTATGTATAAATAAATTAAATCTTAAAAAAATAGATATATCCTAAGGAAATATTTTTTCCCAACCGATTTATTTATATAATTAAATGTCAGTATCTTTTATATATTAACTTTGTCATGTATATTTGACTTTTGGTATTTTGCTTGGAATTCTAAGTGAGAGGGAGCTCATCTCATCCTGTGAATTTGGTCTACTTGGGGTAGATACTTTCCTCATATGCTGTGCTTGCATCATACCGTGATGGAATGATAGCTATGCTGAGGCTACTATTTCACATTTTAAATTCCCTACTTAAAAGACACTTCTTTGTCCATCATTTCATTTTAATAGTTATCCCTGCAGCAACTTGTTGAAATGGTATATTTGGTTTTAGAATTTGACTTTACAAGTGAAAGGAGAGAAGGTGAAATTTTTGATCATTTGAGTGACCATAGTACAGAATCTATGTGTTTATTACGATTTCAGAGAAATTACTCCCAATGAACAGAATAAGTGGAACCAAGTAAATGATGGATTTAAATAAATTCACAAGATCCCTGAATGACTTCTTACTTATATTTGACCCATGTGTTCTTTGATCTTTTCAATATCATATTTCTCAGTCATTACTAATTTCATGCTTCAAGTAAACATTGCCCCCATGATCAAGGCCAAGTCCAGAGTACCTATTTCCCCTTAAGAGCACCTCACCATCAAGGCCACAGGCCACGTCCACATTTGTATGGTCTGTGTAATATGGATGTTCCCAGCTCTTCTTTCAGAGCCTGCAGCTCTGCCTCTGCGTCTGCCCTCAAAATCCCAGACAGCCTGTGGCCTCATGTTGGAGAGTGGTCTATGGATTTTCAATGGGCTTTGCATATGCATTTGGGGCCCATTATTCTATATGCTGGAAACAGATGCACTAGGTCTTAGAAAAAATGTAACTTTGGCTCAAATTTCTTTATAGATCAGCAGCATGATCTTACTTAGGGGCCAAGGGTGGTAGGGAAGATAAAATGATTATTTGAAAAAAATCCTCTCTTCTCAAAAGAGAGGGCTTTGTTACTGAGAAATGAGGAGGTCAATTCCTGAGTTTCATCAAGGATATGGAGCTCAAGTGGGTTCTTGCTATTATCATATTGCCTTCAATCTGATCCTTTTTTTGCCCGCCCCTAGTGTTCACATTCACATTTCATGCAGCCTTAGTTATTCTTTTTATTTTAATCATATGGATGTACCCAGGATGCTTTTGAATTCAGTGTATTCAGACACAAATTCATTCTGGAGGTACTGCAGAGTAGCATTGGAATTCATTAATCCTGGTATTAATCTTTCTCCTCTCTGCCTTCCTAGTATCAAAAATTGTGTTGTGAAGGAATTCTTTTTTTTTAAAAGATTTATTTATTTATACATACAGCTGGGGTACAGGCTAGAGGTGTAGAGTGGTGAGAGACTTCACCAGAGACAGAGTGGGGAGCAGAACAGGCAGATCAGAAATACACTGCTGAGGGGAGCAGCGGGCGAGGCAGGAGAGGTCTGCTGCACCATGTGGGATTCTCTCCGGCTGGGTGTCGAACTCGCATCCTGCTGCCGACAGCTCCACAGCGCAGCGCTTAACCGCTGCGCCACCAGGGAGGCCCCTGTGAAGGAATTCTTAATCATGTTTCTAAATATGTTTCTTGGTGGACTGGTTCTTTTACTTGTACCTGTTGGAGTGCAGACTCGGGGAGTCAGTGGCTTGGAGGCCATAGCCCTTCCCATCTAGATGTAGATTCAGGGGGTCCCCTCTACCCCCAAACATGCTTCTTTACAAATGGGGAGCTACTGCTCCTGAACCTCACTCACAGGTCGTGTTATGTGACATGTGTGGATTGTTTATTCTCACTCCAGGTTTTGCCAGGAGCGATCCTCCTATACACTCTTAGTTTTTGCCTCATTCTCTCAATCACTCCTTTCCCAGAGATGAGGAGTACATTCTTTAACAATTTTGAGAGCAGGAACTAAAGATGTAAACTATAGATGCTCTTTTTTTCTCTTTGGGATGTACTTCCCAGCTGAGAGATTCAGCTTTGGTCTACCCTGTGGCGTGCTTCTCTAACAGACCTTGTGATGTGGTGAAAAATTCAAATGTGAGGATATTGTATGCACAAGTCCACCTCATTAGCAGGCTTAAATCCACATTCTCCAAGCCAGCCTTTGAGAGCAATAGATGTGATAGCTTCTTCTTCTTGATTCATGTCTCTTTCAATGTGATCAGAACTGGGATAGGGCGCAATTAATTACTTCATTTAAACTCCAGTAACTGTGACTGCATTTTTCCTCTACAACTTATTGTGGACTCCTCTGAATGTCCTTCTGTAAGATGAAAATGATCTCCCTTATCTCCTCTTTTACTTCAGTTAGTAAGCCCATATCAACCTCCCTCCTAATCTATAAAGAAAAGTTCTTTCACTGAAACATACATGATGGTGAATAATGTAACTGCTCACAAATGTGAATATGACTCTGGAATCCCAAGTATGTACAGTTTATTTGGGACTTTTTTTTTTCAGAGGGAAAAGAAGAGATTTATTGTCAGATAAAGAGGACAGGAAAGCTCTCTGAGCAGAGAGGGGACCCCAAGTGTAACTGCTTTTTTTAAATTATTATCAAGGGAAGGTAGCAGAATAGAATATGTTAATTGTCCATTTTTTTCCCCTTGCTTTCAAAAGAATCCACTTGTTTGAAGACTGATATTAGGCTCTGCATATAAAACAGATCAAAAAGATGCCTCCATAAAGCAGGGTGAAAATCCACATTGTCTATCTCCTCTCTCTTCCACTTTGACACCTCCATGGAGCCCTGAGAACACAAGCATGAAACTCACTTAAAGGTCGCAGGGAAAGATCACTGTACTGGAAGTTACATACATGACAATGTGTGTCCATAGCACCTCAGTAAACAAGGAGCATTTCAAATCGTCCATTCACTTATCATCTCCTGTTCGAGACAGCTAGTCTCTTCAATGCTGTCTGGCTTGAAGAATCAAAGATCATATTCTGAAATGTGGATGATGACCCAATTTTGAAATTCCTTGGATTACACATCTCTGTGTTCCATTCTTTAATTTTCTACGGTGTCTAGAATAGTACACCTGGCACAAAGCTGATAGTCAATGAATGCTTGATGACTGAATGTGTGAATGAATGAATAAATAGAAAAAAGTTGATAGCTGTCCTTTAAGAGCAGCAGAGTGTAAGAACCAGGCGTACAGTATATAATAGAGAATCTCATTCAGAAAGTTTCTCTATTGACTTTTCAAAGATCAGAAATCCATAGACCTAAAATTACCTTCTCCATCTTCAAAGGTAAATTTTTACAAAGAAAAACCCCAGTCAGTTGAAATGTGCCTCTCCCCTGCTGAAAACACCTGTTCCTGATAAATTTGGCTTCTTTTTCCTATGAAGGCATTGTAAAGAGAATACCCACAGGCTTTCCAGAGCAAAAAGTACAAAGAAATAACATTGTTTTACTTGGGTGGCAAGACTATTGATGAGAAAAGTTATTTTTCAGGTATTTTTGAATTTTTGTTTTTAGCCACCTTTTTTTTTTCTCTTTCTCTAGAAAATAACTAACGTGACCTTTTTAAAAATAAATTTTGTCTCCGTAACCCACCTCGATCATCCTGCCACCTCCAAGTACAAACAGTTGACTGTTCCAGGATGACTCTCAGTGAAGGGGGTGCTTTATTAGGCTCTTCTTTTGTATCTTTGGCTCCTGAAGTATGTGCTGGAATACCGCATAGTGCTCAAGCACTTCTGCCTGGGCACTGGGGGGTTATTTCAATGTTTGAGTGAAACAACTGGATTGTTGATCACCCCAAACCTCTCCCTCACATTAGTTCACAGTTTCAACATTAGAGTAACTACTTTCCTTTAGTGATGTCACAGCTTTCTGTGACTGAGCTTTGTGAGGTTGCTATGAACAAGAAAAATATGCTGGGAAATCATTGTGGAATAGACAATGAAGGTGATCATCCCCATGTTTCCAAGGTTGGAGTACTTGTACTGTGTCCCAAGTACATACAGCCCATTAGCCAGTAATTTTGGTGATTGAAAGTTAAATGAAAATTTTATTTGTTCTTTCTCTCTCTGCATATATAAATATATATGATCATAAATATATGCTGAGAGAACTATTGGGGTATTTGGAGCTAGTTAATTAATTTGCTTAGAGGCACTGCATTATTAAGGGTAGACAGACTGTTCAATTCTAAAGAAGACTCTGGCACCCAAAATGGCAGTGTTTATGGATTCATGATTTATTAGAGGAAAGGCATACAATTGAGAAGCAACATTATATTGAGCTGCAACCAAGACTGCCCCATAGGGAGGATCTGGGTAGACTCCAAGAGTTCCAACTCTCTTCCAAGTCATGCTAGACACAATTCTCCCTCTGCGCCTGGAGCCCCTCTGAACTAGGGAGAACATTTGGACACCTCTGCTTTGTAAATTCATTTAAATGAATATATCTAAATGTGTTGATAAGGGGGATCCTGACGGGAGAAGTCTACTGAACTCTGGGGCCTTACACTTGACATTTCATGAAACTTAGATTTGACAGAAAGCCAATCTCCTGGTCAGTGTTTCTATCTTCGTTTCTGAACAGAACATTTATCTTTATAACAAGTCACAGCATAATATTTACTAGTCCTCTTTGTGAAATAATAATGGGAGAAAACTGAAAAATGAAATGAAAAATAACAGAAAAAATGTCAAGAATGAAAATCTTTAGATCTAATAGTGAATCATGGTTATTGTGAACAAGACAGAGAACATAGGGCAGATTGCATCTAGGATCGTATACTACTCTAGAAAATTTCTCTTATAAACTCCTTGTTGTACCCAAGTGTTCCATCTTTGATCCTCATCTCTTCTTTCTCAAGATTTACCTAGAGTTTTCTCTCACCCACTAATCTGGTTGCAACTACCATCTACACGACTCAATTTTCCGTCTCCACCTAACTGACTCTAGGATCCAGTTGAAGATGCACAGATACAAGGCCTTTCTACACAACACCGTAAGACTTTCACATTCACCATATCTGCAGGAGACTTACTCTTCTTCCCACTCTTCAGCAGTCTCCTCAAACCTGCTTTTGCAGGGCCTCCCTGGTGGCGCAGCAGTTAAGCGCTGCGCTGTGGAGCTGTCGGCAGGGGCCATGCGAGTTCGACGCCCGGCTGGGGAGAATCCCACATGGTGCGTCAGACCTCTCCTGCCTCGCCCGCTGCTCCTCTCAGCAGTGTATTTCTGATCTGCCTGTTCTGCTCCCCGCTCTGTCTCTGGTGAAGCCTCTCGCCACTCCACGCCTCTGGCCTGTACCCCAGCTGTATGTATAAATAAATAAACCTTTAAAAAAAAAAAACCTGCTTTTGCAGCTTAATTTTCTGTTTTGATTGAGAAACAAATACCTTTCAAATGACAGAGGATCAACATGTGGTGATGATGTTCTCTTTCCTCGCTGTCTGAGGCCTTGCAGGATCTCCTCTACCTACTCGGAGCCAGTGAATGCTTGTAGCATTATTTACTGTCACAGTTTCCCAAGTGCAATTCCATTCTAGTAGTTTTGTTTCTGTTTCTTTCTGCACCTTTTGTAGACACTTGATTGTACAGTTAAGAGGGTGTTGTTTCCTTCAGGTAAAATGGTCTAAGAACTCCCTAATGTCAACCCGAGTAAGAGAGTTTCCCATCAGTCCTCCAGGCTTCCATCTGACCCCACTCTCTGCCATCACACTGCACTGCTCATAGAACTAAACCTAATGGGACAGGCTCACGTTCTGGGCTGTGCCCTTGTGGTTCCTGTTACCTGGAATGGCTTTGCCGCCTTTCCTGTCTAGTTACTGTCTCATTGCAAATTCAAGCTCCATCTCTTCTAGGAGTCCTAACAGGGTTTCAGCTCTGGGTCTTTCTCATGTAATACCTACTTGCAGTCATTCATAATCATGATACAGGAAGGTTGCGGAGGAAAAATAATAGGGGATAATGTGATGCTCAGCTCTCTCGATTTTAGAGATGTATTTTGACCAGTGTCTAGGATTGACTCCACTCAAGGGAGGGAGTGCAGCTAAAATATAAAGCTAAAACCTCATGCCAGATGTTGTGCGACTCGCACACAAGCAGTAGTGCTTCAGAAGCAGCTGGGGAAATGCAACATGGAGATTGGAAGAGAACAAAAAGCACAGCAGGTCCCCCCAGGTAAGGGGCAAGAGGAGCACCATGCTGTTGGGCACCTCAGTGTGTGTGCAGCTTGCTCAGAGGACCACAGAGGCCCCTGTTGGGAGGCCCTGTGAAGAAGGACTCTTTCCCTATGCTGAACAGGAAATTCCTCCTTGACTTGTAGATAGTGAATGGAAATGGGAAAGAAAGCAGGATCAGAAGGAGAAAAGAAACATAATAGGGACATTTGAGACACCCTCTGGAACCTCCCTGAACCACCTTAGGGGAGCTGTTACATCAGCAATTTGGGGTGATTAATATATTAATGACCACATTTATATTCACAGCCGGATAGGAATGGGCATTTACTTTTCATACATTCCCATTATCAACAGGACTTTTTCTTCTTCTGTTGTGGCTCCCCCTTTTCTGTTCTCTGCACAGGATATAGAAATAACACTTCAGTATTAGGATTTCACTTGTGCATTCCTGTCACTGTCTCCCTTACTAAACTGTAAGCTCTTTGAAGGCAGGGGTCTCGATCTTTCCTGTGTTCATCCTCACTGAATAAGGTGTCAGAAAAAAGTATATGTTCAGTAGTGCCAATGAACTAGAACTGAATTGCCTCAGAGACCTTTGGATTGAAGACTGAAGTATTTTCTAATTTGCAACTAAGAGGCAACTAGCAAGTCTCATATAGAAGAAAGTGATAATTATCAAAGCACTATTAATCAAAATGTGTTCTATTTCCTTCCACGCTTTGCTCATTAGGAAAATGAGGGAGGGGATTTATGCAAGGGCATAAATCAAGGTTCTTAATGCTGGAGAGAGTTGTGTATTGCTAGAGCTAGATGAATGGACCCCAGTTTAAATGAAACAAAATTAAACCCTTTTGTGCCTAGAGTTCTTTCCAAGAGCACTCAAGCTTTCTGTAAACATGGAAATGTTGAAACAAGTTTCAGTTTGTTTGAATATTAAAGAAGGGGGATTTATGTTCATTTTTGAAGTGTTGTGTCTTTTGTGTCTGACTCCAGAATTATTTGGGTTTTCCTTCTTTGCCTTGTGACTGAAGTGTCCCCTATAGCTTATGAACATACATAATAGATCTAAAGATTGTGTTGGAAATAAAAATAAGTAATTTTTTACATCGCTTTCTTTCTGTTAATCATTATGAAATAATGACTGTTCTCATTGAGTAAAACTTCACTGTATGAGAGAAAGAAGTTAGGGCATCTAGGTAGGCAGAGTTAGGCAAAAACCTCTCCATGTCTGGAGAATTAGCTGTGAGTTTCAGTTATCGTTAGACGCTGTGAGTGCATTGTCTAGAACGGCAAATGTCGTCCTGCCTTTGGTTTTGAAATTATACCTAAAAAAACCTACCGGTAAGAATATCCTTTATCTGCCATAGAAATATGGGTAATCAATAGAAATGTGGAAAGAAAACCCAATACAGAATACATCTTTGATCCTTGGTCTTTGGAGTCTTCCTCTGTAAAACAGAATGGAATGGAGAATTTTGCAGCTTCCTTGGATAGTACAGATAATGCTCAAAAAATTATTTGGTGATAGCTTCAGAACTCACTAAAATATCTTTATATACTCAAATTAATGAGTACCCCACTCATTCCATTCATAGGTGCTTATGGTTTCTAGTCTATAAAATAATATTTGTACTATTTTACATACAGTTTACTCTTCATGAACTTTATAGAATTCTTATAATTCTTTAAATTTTTATAAAAGTCCAACGAAATAACCATTATTACTGTTATCACCATTTTCCCATGGGGATCCTAAGCCTTGAGGACCTCAAAGAATTTCTCCATAGTCATTAATGTGGTCAAACAACATAAGCAAATCTTGCACTGCATATCCGTGAATGAAGGGTATTGATTAACTATTAATTGTTTTGCAACAATCTTTATATAAGTAGAAGATTATTTGTAAAAACTTGATTAATTTACCAGGTGAGTAATGATAGAATTCTTCATATGAATTTTCAACATTATGTGCTGTTTTCTATAATTTCAAATTTTCTACATAGGTTTCTGATTCTGGGCTAGACAGAGAGGTTTTCTCTTCTTTCCAGAATCTTCAAGTATAGATTCAGCATAGGGTATGTTTGATAAAATATTATGAATTTAGAAAAGGAGGTAAAAGAAGGCTGGGATATTAATTTAATGGGCAAATTGTTTGATACAGGTTCTTCATTCCATTCAAAATATTCCCATGTTTGTTAAATTAATATTTAACTACCATTATTGAGACAGACGTTGATCAGAATAAAGTATATTTATAATTGAAAAGAGCTTTTTATGTATTAAATAAATGAAATGTCTAGCATATTAAAGGCAATACATACATATAAATCACTAGTGAATATCTAGAATTTGTGATTAATTTTTAAAATCACTGATTTTTATTTTATAGACAATATCAATTAAATTTTAATGAGTTCTAATTAAAAGTGATCCAAATGAGAATGTTTTCTTCCATCACAAAGTATGCTCTAATTATTACCAAAGGAGTTCATATTTGGTAATGGGTAGTATTGCTGTTGGGTCATCCATTATATCATGAGGTGATTGATTTTCTTCTCCTTTTTTACTTTCAAGGGGATTATTTCTACCAAATATAATTGCCCTTTAGTGAATGGTGTTAGCTTGATGTACTGTGAACTTCCTTGGGGATGATCAACCTCTGTGGATATAGCATTAATCTAGTACAGAAACATCAGTGGCTTGTAAGGATTAATTCTATTTTAAGAACCTTTTAGGAACCTTGAGTGTACACATGCTCCATATTAGCTTGTTTCCAATTTCTCAACTGTCACATCTTTAATTTGGTTATTCACATTGTTTCTTCACAGTTGTTGATTCAAAATCTGCTATACATTCTTTACATAATATTTTTAACCATCCCTGTTTTTCTGAGAATGAAAAATGGAGATAGAAATGCAAATGGTGATTAAAACACATGCATCACAAGTAGAAATGGTCTTTCCAATTTCCTTTTGTTGCAAAGAAGTAGCACAGATTTTCCTTAGTTAGGATCTATTTCTTTTATATTGTCAGTAGAAATTTCATTTTAAATTTATACTTCTAAAACAATTATCACTCTACCTGGGCATTCTAAGTGAATCAGTCTTTGAACAGGGATCATCACCCACTCATCAAGAAGTTGCACACACAGTATCTGCTAATTCAGTTCAAGGCGATTAATCCCTAGTGGAATGAAACTGCAGCAGGTGGAGATGGAGGGAGTCACTGTTATCCAACTCATCTTTGATCCTAACTCATTACCACACTGGTGAGCTTTCTTCCTGAAACTTACAGTTGACCACACTAAGGCCTTATCACTTTCCTGTTTAGGATGATGGATTATAAGATTTTTAGGGAAAATATTTGCATGGTGTAATGATCAAGGGCAGGAAATTTTTTGTGTGTGTGTGTTTTTTTTTTTTTTTTTCTTTATAGAGGGCTATTCAACAGCAAATTTGGCTGTCTCTTTCTGGCAAAAGAATTTAAAATAAATAAATTAAAGGGAAACTTAGGCTAATATTATGCTTTGGATTAAGTCTAATTGATCCTGGAGAATTTAGAACCTTAGTCTGTTAAGGTTAACATATGAAGTAAAGCTCTTTAAAAATAAATGACTTTTCTACTGAGAGTTGTGATGGCAATGATAGCTCTGGACGTAATAGCCTTTTTATCCAGAAAGATCCCTGAATTGAATGTGAGGATGGAATAGAGAGCGTTTCCTCTTTATCACTTGCCATGTCTCAGATCTTGTGGGTGATGATTAGTATTGTTACGGCACACCAGGACAGCTCTAAACACTTCAAAGTGGTAATGCCCCTTGGACGTAAGAAAGCTTACTTTATAACCACCCACTGGTGAATGTTTTCTGACTGAGCACTTGCATAGGCTAATCCTATCTTGGTAATGTAATGAGCAATTTATTCTTTCATAGTTATTTGTATACTTAAGTAAATCTTCTATCTGGAAGCCTGCAGCTGTCCAAGTAGAAGCCATTCACAATTGGAGAAATTGAGGGAAATGAGCTTGCTGATGTATCGCTGTGGCTGAATTTAATCATTCACTTTTTCACATATACAACTATTCAATAATTTTGATTAAACATATTTCTTGTGGATAATGCTGTGAGAGACAGAATTTTGAATGATGAATGCCTTTATACAAGAAGTTTTAAGGTCATCATTCAGTGTCCTATGATGACTGCTTTATTGAGGGGAGAGGAATCAAGAATTTAAACTCAAAATAAACATCATGCCATCTCTTCCCATTTCCCTGGCTAACTTGGGCACCCACGTACTTCAGACATGTGCGTGAAAGCTCAGGGATAGTGGTGACACCGAGGTGGGTCTGAACTTTTCTGTTCAGTGATCCCATAATTCTCCTAGTGATGTAGAGAGGCTGTGGATGACTTGAGAATAACACCCTTGTTCTAGTTGATGCGTACTTTCTAAACAAACTGTTGTTTGAGATCAGGGTATTTAAATTAAATTAAATGCCCAAAAGTTAACTAGAAGCAGCCTTTGGAGAAACTTTGGTGTAACTCAGTGTCCATTGCTAATTTCCAAGTCTTTCTTTTTCTTGCTCTGGAAGGACATTTTGAAAGTTAACAGACATCATGCAGAATCCGCTAAGTGATTCATTTTTTTAAAAGGCAAATCTGTTAAAAAAATACACCCATCTGATTAATATTCTGCTTTGTAACGTACATAATCCATATTCAATTGCTTAATGAGCTTTTGATTGTCACAATGTTCCCTGTATGTACTTGAAGGTGAATTGAAAACAAAAGTGGTGGCAAACTAAACTGAATATTCAAATACTACACAAAGGTCATTCAATAATCAATATTTGAGGGCCTCCCCGGTGGCGCAGCAGTTAGGCACTGTGCTGTGGAGCTGTCAGTGGCGGCGACGCGAGTTCGACGCCCGGCTGGGGAGAATCCCACATGGCGAGGCAGACCTCTCCTGCCTCGCCCGCTGCTCCCCTCAGCAGTGTATTTCTGATCTGCCTGTTCTGCTGCCCGCTCTGTCTCTGGTGAACCCTCTCGCTGCCCCACGCCTCTGGCCTGTACCCCAGCTTGTATGTATAAATAAAAAAATAAATAAATCTTTAAAAAAATAATAATCAATCTTTGATACAATTATGGTATATTTACTAGTTATGATCTGAATTTACATATATTAATTATTGAGAGACTTTCTGGTTTGAAATAGGATTCAAGGAAACATGCATAACATGTGTTTTAATGCTTGTGTTTATATGATGTTCAGACAAGACTGAGAAGAACCAATGCATTGTTTGTGTGTATATGGTTATAAAATAATGCAGAAGAAATTGCCCCAACACTGGCAATATTTTAACATAACCTTAAATAATATAATGCAGTTTTTTGTTTTTTTTTTAAGATTTATTTATCTATACATAAAGCTGGGGTACAGGCCAGAGGCGTGGGGTGGCGAGAGACCTCACCAGAGACAGAGTAGGGAACAGAACAGGCAGATCAGAAGTACACTGCTGAGGGGTGCAGTGGGTGAGGCAGGAGAGGTCTGCCGCACCATGTGGGATTCTCCCCGGCCGGGCGTCAAACTCGCATCGCTGCTGCCGACAGCTCCACAGCTCAGCGCTCAACCGCTGCGCCACCAGGGAGGCCCTATAATGCAGTTTTTAGATGAATTTCATACATGATTATCCAGAATGACAAAGAAAACCAATAGTCTTCGATGGATCATTCATATCCTCACTGTACACACCATTATTTAGACATGTTACATATTGTATATTTTCATGTTTTTGTCCCTTATTAAGCCTTTGGGTCTTATCTATTCTATTTTTGAAGATTCAACTCCTTAAAGGCTGTAAATAACAGCAAATATTTATTTGATAGATTAATTTATTGTATATTAATAATATTCTTCACAGAATTTACCTTATTCTGCTGCTTATTGCTGTAAAAGTATGTAACAATGTATTTCTTTATTTTTAAGAATGGCTAAACCCAAATTATAAACTTTAATTTTGTAGCCATTTCCCAGGATTAAAGTGTGCCAACACTAATTTCCACCAAATATCTACTAGGGATTTAGTTTATGACAATCATTTTGAAAGAAAAAAGATGCCTTCAACATTTACATGTTTTGCAAAAGGCATTCTGAGATGTCAGACTTACTTAAAAAAAAAAATGCCCAGACTCTGTTGTTCGTCCTCATCCTGTGATGAGAACTGAGAGTTATATACTTGGACATGTTTGGTTCTTGGACAAAAACAACTTTGGTAAGAAAAGAAGGTCTTTCTATGAACAAAATTTAATGAATGGATGTTCCTTTGACTTCCCTCCAAAAGGAGTCTGACACATTCATTTGCATAGGTGAATGAATGTTAGCTTTGCCATCTGGTCTTCTCACTGGTCAAAGACACATATCTATAGTTCAGCAGAGAATATTGATCTTCATTTGCTAGTTACTCAGTTTCTAAGTTTTTGCTAGAATATTTTCAGTAATTTTATTTTAAATGTGATTTTATTTTAAATTACCTCAAATCATATTGAAAACATCCATGTCCATACAGTGTTTGCTTTTGTTTATTTGACAGGGTATAAGCATTTATAATGCTCTTTAGCCATGCACATAAATATCTAATCATGAAATTGTCAGACTTCGGGAAACATTCCTGAAATAGAAGAAATATACAGTGGATTATGAAACGTGACTAGGATTTAAATATATGTTTACTCACCATTTTAGGTGAGATTTAGTGGATCCTCTTTTACTTATAGCAGAATAGAATGGTCTAGATGACTTTTTATTGGAGATTTAATAGAGAAATAGAAATATATAGAGAACATTTAGGCACTTAGGTACTGAAACAGTCTTCAAAACTAGATACAGATACTTAATACAGATACTTAAATTACAGATACTTAGTATATGATACTTATATTAATACAGATACTTAAAATATGGTCAAAAAAGGGAATTGATCATTATAAGTAAAATAACCAGAATTTGGAATTTTATTCTTTGTTTATATTGTTTTTTCATAGTTTCTGTTATATTTGCTGTTTAAGGCTTTGGCATATTAATATAGGTCAGTTTTTACCCTGATAGATAAGTTAATAGCCTATTGTAAAATGATTCATTGAAGATTACTTATTAAAAAGATGGTGATTATAAATATAATATATGTTAAATTTACTCTGATTTCTACTTGAGAATTTCTCTTGATGACTTAGTAGCTTTTATTGAACCACAGAGAATTGCAAGCTCAGTGATTGCCAGATGTTAATTATGGATTGTTTTTACATTATCTGTGATCTATGGATTTATGATTACTAGAAGAGGAACCTTGCAAAGAAGCTTTGGGAAAACTGTCTAAGAATTCTTTCGCTTCAGGAAGACATGGGAATTGAAAACTTTTGAAAGTGTAGATTTTGTCAATGCAACTATGTCTCTATGTTATAGAAGCTATATTTATTATACCTCTTTCAGACCCTGGGAAGGTCTTCAGCTAGACTGACACTTCTGACTTTTCTTCCCATTTGCTCCCCCAATTCCTTCTGTCCCTAAAAAAAGAAGAGTATGTTATCTGATTGATTGTTTTTGGGAGAATGAATTCAGCATGCTCAGTCCTTTCCTTTCTCTTCCTTTGGATCTTCCTGTTATAGATGATACCATATGACCTATGTTTATCATCCTGATAAGGGACTTTAGGCAATACTACATACTAGATTCTGGGACTATAACATAGATTTGGATAAATCCTAGAGTTAAGATTCTGTGCTGTGATAAACTGAAATTTGTTGCATTATTTAATGTGAGAGACTCATAAGAGATTTAGTGTTGTTTAACCAATGCTGTTTATCTGGCCCTGAAATAGCAATATTATTTCCAGGAAAAGACATGCAAAGTTCCAGTTGAATGCTGACATAATGGTGATAGGAGGTGATTCTTTGCACTAGATACAGAAAGGTCTTAGAATCAATTACTATGTCTCTCCAGTTTGTTTCAAAACATTCTGAGGAAATTAAACTCCTTACCAGTTATGCCAAAATAGTGTAGGACACCTAGTTTTGAGGGAGCCTCCTCATGCCTATGGAAGTAGTCCCATACCTGCTTGCCACAACACAATGTTTGAGATCAACAGGTTAAGAGAATAGAAAACTAGGCAATATCAAAGGCTGCGTTACTGAAGTTCACCCTTTTCTCTCTTTTCTTCAGATGGTTTTACCTTAAAGAGAGTTTAAATGGGTTTGTAATATTGCATGTGGTCAGTGCTATTCCTTATGTTGGAATTTGCCCAGTTTTGCCAGTAAAGGATGAGTAAATCTGTTTAATATAAGGCTGTGTATGTTAAGAAGCTCTTTTGTTATGTTAAAGAGATAATGTACAGCTGCTTGTACTATAAACACAACAGATATTTTCATCTACATTTTTCTGTCTTCTATGTTGTATCAAGTGTTCTAATCTCAGAGAGCAAAGAGTGGAGCAGAGCTTACTTAGCCCCTTAAAGTTCCAAGCATAGACTATTAAAGAAGAAAAATAAAGTTAGGCAGTCAATTTTAGGTCATATTATAATGCCTATCTCAAATACTAATGTAAACTACTACAATAGGCTGTTTAAAAAAAAATGTACCATTATAGTTAATCCCTACACTGAGCTTCCACTGAGACAGCTTCTCTTTGGTTGAGGTTTATCTAGAACTTTCCTCCTGATCTGGATCTGAGATATTGTGGGAAGTTGTGCTATACTGTAAGATTATTTCCATATTTGTTGCCATTCTCTATCATTTGTTATTGTAGGACCCGTTCCCGTGGGAAGAATGTGTCACATCTCACTGATGTCAGATTTGACCCTCTGACTTGCTTTGGTCAATGGAAGCAGAAGTAAAAGAGGCCACCCCTTGAGGACAGAAATCCCACAGTTTCACTTTTGCTTCTTTCCATTTACCACGAGAATTCATGTCGCAGAAACAGGTAAGCTGCAACTTCAGCTTAGATGCCAGATGATGAAGGTGAGAGTAAACTTGTACCCTCAGAAACTACTGAATTGGAAGCCGTTTGTTAATGTAGCATCACCTCGCTCCTGGTGACTAATAGAGCTTCCCACTTGCTCATAAATGTCTTTCTTCCCTTGTACTGCACATGTCTGTGTCCTCTTTCATAATCTGTAAAGGAGGGGAAGTCATCCCTTTTTTTTTCCTTCATATTTTGCTTCTCCTTTAAGATTCTGATTTTCTGCTTTTGTCTATCTATTGTTTAACCTTCTCAACTCAATTCTTATAAAGAGACTGTGCTGGAAAATGGTCTGCCAGTTTAAAAATAAAAAACAGTCTGGTTTCTAATCAACTCATTTGGGTGGGGCTTATGTCCAACTTAAATTTGAAAATGCCCTTAATAGACTGTTGACGTTGAGCATTTGGCAATATCTTACTTATAAACGTTCTTTGGTGTCTGAGCATTGTCATGCTGCAGAAGTGAAGGAGGACATGCCTAAGATTTATACAGCTGACAGAGATTTCTATGTACTGTGTGCACTACATTTATATATTCAGCTTAAATCATTGAGTGATTATTTTCTGAAAGAATTTTGTCTTTCTTGGGGGAGGTTGAAAATCATGTCTATGCGATGATTTATTAAGTAAGTAAGTAAGTGAAAATGAACAGACTGGTACTGATTTTTACCATAGGCAGCAAATTATGAATAATGATTCTTCCATGCTTGAACTCCTTTGCAGTGATTCTGCAAATAATTTTAGTTTTCTCAGGTTCTTTTGGCCAAATGGATTTGCATAGGCAGGAGATGGTAGGGTAGGCTTGAAGCATCATTTTGGGGGTGCAGAAGGGGGCAGATTGGAATTTCAATAGAAATCTAGGCTCATGAGTCTTCAGGTGTCCTGTGTTCATCACTGTCATATACATGTGGCTCTGTAAGTAGTGGGGGGAAGGTTAGAAGACAATTAGGGTCATGTAGCAAATAAACAAATGTGTCGGCTCCATAACTTCTTCAGTCACCTAAACCATGGAAGGACTTTAACTGACGAGGTGTGGAATCTGTTTTTCCTTACCTTTATAAATCCTGTTGACTGACATTCCTTGAGAGCAAAACAGTCTGCTCTTTTATTCCAAAGTAGCATTTTTAACATACTAGACTTAACCATATGCCATGTTCTTTTTATTAGTTTAAAAGTAGTTGAAAGTTGGCAGTTTCATATTGCTCAAGAAAATAACTTAAAATTTGTTATCCAACTACAGTTCATGTCATTTGTCCCTTTCTTAATTCACCACCAAGTCAATAAGCTGAATGTACACCTGAGATTTATAACTGTAGCTATAAATTTCTATCATATGAGACTATTTTATATCATAAATGTTTGTTCCCAAATAGAAACGCTATGTTTTATTTTTTGATATGACATAATTCGTTAAAATATCTTAATATTGAGCATTTGCTTTATTTTCTTAATTTTGATTTTTTGTTGTTGTTGATTATGTTGTTGGGCTGAATTTTGTTTACTTTTGTTTTAATAAGTTTAAGTAAATTGTTTATCTTTATAGGTTATAATAAAATGCCCTTCCCAGACAGACATATAGTGTGTGTAGATTATCTATGTTATATAGACTCCTTTTGCAAACACATCTGTGTTTCCTTTATATTATGTCAACTTGCTTTCCCAGTGTATTAATTTGGAATAGTACCATAGTTTGCTTTATCAATGAACTTTAATTGTGCTTGCATTAGATAGTAATGGTATCTTTATATGTTAATGCATGTACCACATTATTTAACTTGCTATAATTTGAATTTATTGCATTCCTAGTGAGATCTAATATTTTGTGGTAAATTATCTGTTGATATTTGGGGCCAGTTACCCTATGCAATCTTTCTTTGTTTCCCCATGCTTTCATAATTTTGTCATAGATAGAGAGCTATTTGATAAATGTGAGAATGGGTCGCTGTTAAATTAAGTCAATTTGTGAGGAAAGGCAAGGTGGCCCAGAGAGCACCTCCTCAGAAGCAGGAAGACATTGGTTAGAGTAGCAAACCTCAAAGATGCAGCATCCAGTAGCAAACCTCAAAGATGCAGAGCCTAGGTGATGTGTAAGAGTGTTTCTGGACTCTGGTCTATAAAATTCTCACCCACTGGCTGCACCACCCTTGGAGTTTTTTTGTTCAAAGGAGAAGGCAATAATGGAAAAGCCAAAAAAAGTTTCTTTCTGCTCTCTGACCCTCCCCCTAAAGTTCCCCACCCGTGTGGAGGGGCGTGTTTACCTAGCTGAAAATGTTATTATTGGGTCTTTGAGACTGGCAAGGTGACATGATGGCCACCTATTAGAAAGCAGGTGCTATGGGGGTGACAACAGAAGGGATTCTCTGTGTACACCTGTAGCAAAACATGGTGGTCCTCACATTGAAAAGGGTGGTGGCCAGACATGTGCGCAGGGGTGTGTGAGGCAAGAAGCTGGTCTGGAGGCATTCAGTAGTAGTACAGGAAGGGATCTGCTGTGGGCCGGGCAGTAGCCGCGAGAGTAGAGAAGAAAGAGGCCGCAGATACTCTGCTTTGATGGCGTGGCCTTCAGCAGGTTTCTGGTGTTATCTGAGTTCTTCAGAATCCCATGTGGGGAGATCTATGGAGACACAAATGAGAAAAACTGAGATTTTGGTCTCTCCAGAATTCCCTTGATATTTTAAACTATTCATATTTTTTATTTGTAGGCAGTCAGATTGCAAAGTACATTTTTTCTGGCATTTAGACCTATATAGAAATCTCAATTATTCTTTAATGTTTTATCATCTCATCTGAGCGATTTAAAAGCTCTTTTATTCAACTCTTTAAAATAATTTTTAAAATTTGCTATTTTTATCTTTTCTTAAACTTTTTATGATGAAATAGCTCGTAAACCTGGGAAGGTTGCACAATGCATATATATTCTATTCTGAAATGATAATATGATAGTCAAACCCAGTTTAATTAACAGAGGACATCACCAGACTCACAACTGTCAGCACGACCTCACTTGTGGCGTACCCTGCTCGCTCCCCCCCCCCCGATTAACCACTACTGTGAATTCTGTGTTCATCAGCCTCACGCTTTTATTAAAGACAGTCTATCATCTATTCATGCACACTCAACAACAGATAGTAGGAATGCTTCTTTGATTTGTCTTTTTGCAGCAATATTATGTTTCAATTATTCATCCATGTGATTACAAGTTACTATGGAGTTGTAGTGTGATTCACCTTTTTCCTGCTGTAAGAACATACTAGAATTTATTTCTATTTTTTAAGACAGATAGCTCTATGAATGTTCTCTGTCATTTGTCTTAGGAGTAATGCTGATGTGAATATTCCTGCCCAGGTCACACATGACACAGGCTGAGAGTTTCCCTGTGGTATCCTTGGGAGTGCAATGGCTGGGGGGTGAGTTTCCTACGCAGCGGTGCTCATGTAAGGGTGCAGAGCAAAAGGTCGATGAGTTTATTTTGCTTTTCAGAGTTTTTCCAGTCTCTGGTACTTTTGACTATTTAATGTTTGCCAGTCACATGGGTGTGGTATGGTACTTATTTTTTTTTAACAGTGTACTATGTTTTTAATTTAAATATTTCTCATTGTGGGCTTCCCTGGTGGCCTAGGGGTTAAGTCTCAGCACTATCACTGCCATGGCCTGAGTTCGATTCCCCACCAGGGAGCTGACCCATATCGCACAGCAGATCTCTCCTACTTTGCCCGCTGCTCCCCTCAGCATTATATTTCAGTCAGCAGTCTGCCTGTTCTGCTCCCCACTCTGTCTCTGATGAATCCTCTCACCCCTACAACTCTGGCCTACATCCCAGTTCTTCTATGCAAATAAATAAATAAATAAATAAATAAATAAATAAATAAATAAATAAATATTTAAAAATAAATAAATATTCTCATTGTCCACGAGGTGTAGACTGTGTTCATGTTTATGAATCATCTTTTCTTTCCATGCCTCTTACTCATATTTATGCAGGAAGTTTGGCTGTGTTTTGCGTTACTTTGAGATCTATTCAGTATAAGAACGTCCTAACTTATTATATGATGTACAAATATCTTTCCCTGTGTAATGCTGGCCATTTACTCATGGTGTGATAAGAGAACTTCATACTGTTCTCTTTTTGTGTTTTTTTTTAAGAAATTCTTGCCTATTTCTCTCTTGAGGTCAAGAAAACATCTATGTTTGTTGTTTTTTAAAAAGTTTTATGGTATCGTTTCTTACATTTCAGTTTTTACCCACTTGATTTTTTAGGGTTTTAAGGGAAGAGTAGAAATTATTCTGTTAGAAAACCAGTTATTTAAACACAGGTACTTTGTCCATTCACTATTGACTTGGACGTTTTACTTACTGTTATATAGATCTTATTTTGCATATGTGCATGAATCTAAATGACTCTCCTTTATAATGTGTCTTACTATCTGTTAGGAAAGTCACCCCATCTTCTCTTTACCAGTATCGTGCTCTGTTTTAAATCTCATTTGCTTTCATATACATTTTAGAATTATTTATCATTTTCAGGAACTATTCTGTAGAGATTTGGTGTGAAATTGCACTGAAGTTCAAAGTAAATGTAGGGAATAGTTGCATCTTCACAACTTTTGTCTTCTTGTACTATAACAGAGTATATCTCTAACTTTATTTGGGCTATTTTTAATATTTTCAAAATAGTCTGTAATTTTTTAAAAGAATTGATACATTTTTGCTAATTTTATTTCTAAGTATGTTGGATTGTTCTATTATAAATACCATTCTTTTCTCTTTAAGCCTCAAATTCCTCCTACTTCAGCTTCACCTATATTATCCTTCTCATATCAAATTAACCAATATCTTTACTTCTGATACCAGATTATTTTGACTAATTTTAAAATTTGTAACTGTATTCCTACTGTATACTTTCTTTTGTGTCTGGCTTCTTTTGTGTAATACTATATTGGTGATGATGGCATTAACAAAGTGATGCCTCTTACTCATGTTTATGCAAAAATATACAAAAAAGTTTGTATATTTTTTCATTCTAGTAACATATTTACATTTTCATCTGCATTTGCCTTATTTCCAGTTTCCGCTAGGAAAAAGTGCTACTACAAACACATATATGCATGATTTCTGGTACATATATGTGTGAATTCCTGTTGGTTATATATCTTTGATAGTGTGGTGTAGGCATAACTATTATGCACACATCCAGGTTTTGTATATATTGTCAGTTTGTCAAATTGGTTAAATGATTTATTTTTCTTTAGTGATGCATGAGAGTTTCATTGTTCCTCATTCTCTCTAATTTCTTAGTATGATAGGGTTTTTCTTTTTTTTTTCTGGAGGGTGTATATTTGTAGCTTATTATTTTAATTTGACTTTCTCTTATATCTAAGGAGCACCTTTTCATATGCCTATTGGTCATTTAATGCCGTCTTTTGTGAAATTCCTGAATATGTTGTTGACCTTTTTTAAAAAAAAATAGATTGCCAGTCATTTTTTTTGTTGACATGAACTTTTTAATATATACATGATATAAATCCTCTATCATATGTGAGCAAAATATCCTTTCCCACTTGATTTGCCTGTCTATTGATGAGCAGAATTTCTTAATTTTACTGTAGTTGCTTAACATATTTCCTCTTCATCATTATTTTGGCTGAAACTTACATCAGGTATTTCCTAAACTATGCTTCATGTGTTCCATATCTTAACTCCAACTAGCTGCATTGTACATAATTTCATCAATGCGTTTTCCATTTTACTAATTCTCTCTTCAGCTATATAAGCATATCACTCCTTTGACTTCTCAGTGAAGATGCCCCCTTTATATCTAGCCTCACTAGACAAAAAATGTCCCAGCTTTTGTATTATGTGTAGTAATTTTAGGTTTTATTTATGGTTATGTTGAGGCTGTGCATTATGAATCCGGGTTTATATGATGTTTCCCTGACAGACAATTGATGTTGGTTGACCCTGCCTTATCTTCCATCCCAGAATTTTATGTAGGTGGAAGCTCAGTATCTCCAAAGATTGTCAAAATATCTCAGTGTAAAAACTATTTCGGGTTATTTATTAACTACCAAAAGTTCGCTGTTTACTTTGATTTTGTCTTTGGCCATGGCAGGTATCCTCAGTTTGTACTGAATTAGCAATATTTTCTTAAATGACTACTTTTCTGTTTGCTTGTTTGGTTATTTATTTACTTACTTTTTCAATAAGAACAGTCAATCAGGTTACCTGGTCTACCATACAGCTATAAAAAGTCTAGTTAACTTGTTAACAAAACATTATGCCTATCATAACAAATTTACTTAACACTTTACTTTTAAAAATGAATTGACTTTTTGTTTTGTTTTGTCTTATCAATTGCTGATATGATGAAAGGAAAATTACTGAAATTTGTGTATCTTTTATTCAACTCGATTATTTTATTACATATAACAATGATTTTAAAAATATTTTTTAAATAAAGGTATGTTATTCATAAGTATAGAGTTATTTTATAATTTTCAATAGTTTTTTTTGTATTATATAATAATCTTTAATGTCCAATGTTATAACCTTTTGTGTTTTATAAGGAACTTAAAGTTGACTTTCATTTAGAAACTTAAAATATTTTATATAAAAATTCATTTATTTTTAATTTATTTATTTAATTATAAAATTTGTTTATCAAGTGTCATTTTGCATATATTGAAGTGAAGACTTGGTTTTTCTCCCTATTAACTTTCTCCAGTGAACCCCATTTGTGGATTATTTTTATAACTCACAAATCCATACTGATGTATGTTTTTTTAAATGTTAGTGAAGAATGTAAGTCCACTGAAAGAGCTCTCAGTGGCCAAAGTTACAATATTTTTAAATATAAGATAATGGTGTAATACTAGATTATTATCTGGAATATAAAATAAATACCCATGAGGCCATATTGACATAAATATAAGTGATTTAATATATTAACAAATGAAAGAGAAGAGACAAATCGTTCATGTAGAAAAATTCTAAATAAATTATATAGATAGTCCACTCTCACAGACTACAGTGTGAAATTGTGTAAAAATGTCTCTGCACTGGGGAAACTCAACAAGTGTTAGTTTTGGCAACAGATGATCATAGACCATGTTGATGGAGTAGACTTCTGATGTGATGATTTGCTGACAGTAGCACTTTGCCTCTGTTTGTTCCACCTTAAAACCTGTATGCCCATTCAAACCATGAGAAAAACTTCAAATGCCAACCAGTTGGCATCCCACAATATACTATATCAGTACACTACACAACTGTGTCAAAGTCATTAAAAAGAAGGAAATTCTGAGAAACCATCACAATTATGAAAAGGCTAAAGAGACATGCAACCTAAATGTAGTGTGTTATCCTGGATGGAATTCTGGAACAGAAAAATAATGTTAGGTGAAAACTAAGGAATTAAGAATGAGTGATGGACTTTTTTAAATAATAATGTGACACTACTGGTTCATCAAGTATAATAAAAGTGACATTTATGTAAAATGTTAAGTGTGGAGTGAAGCATATGAGACCTATTTATACTATCTTCTTAAATTTTCTATAAGTCTAAAAGTGTTCTTAAAAGTCTTTTAATAACGAAACATAAATAAAGCAAGTGAGATGTGCTCAGTTGATGTGTTTTCAAGAAAACTGATTCACATCTGAGTATGTCTTGACTGGATATATTACTGTTTGATGTATTTACAACCTGAATGCAGTGATACTCCTAAATTATCAATAATGGCTTACACCTTACTATGGAACCATTGCAGTAAAATAAGTGAACATCGTCCAATTTGTAGTAAAGTGAACATCTTTTTTTTCAAGAGCTAGGTAATTGAAATAATAATTATCCATCATCCTTTATTATAGCCTGTGATAGAACTAGTGCTCCAACTTAGCAGAAACATGAACTTTTATAAATATTGAATGATAATTAATCAAAATGAAATACTTTGCTCCAAGACATAAACTTTAGTTCTTTAGAAAATTAATTGAATTTAAAGTAATATTTTTGTAGGTTTGGGTAGCTATTCATTAATACCAGGGGACATTTACAATTGCACAACTTCCAGAACATTTAATAGCAATGCAGACTCATAGAGCTGTAAAGATGATCTACTTCAAGTCTTTCATTCACTCTATTAAGGAGAAACATCATGTGACCTGGTCAACCTTGTCACTTTGTCATAGAGACTTTAAGTTTTCGACTGTAGTTTAAAATTTGAGGATGAGATATTTGAATTTGAGTCCTGAATGTGCCCCTCGTGAACTGTGTAAAAATATAATGGGATCCTTAGCTTTTATATTTCTTCATGTTAGTTTTCTTCAGTATGAAATTAGGATAGAATAAAGGCATAATAATTATCTAAAAATTTCTTAATGCTGTGTAAGGTTTCAGTGATATAATGCCATAATTTAAAACCTCAGAGTAAAATACTACATGTTAATATTGCTCTTTATTTGATAAACTTGATATACTTATCTAGATGGATAGATAAATTGCTAATCTACAAAGCCCAGTCTTACAGAGTAGTTGAAATTTACTGTAACTATCTACCTACCTACCTATCTACAAACATATAGTGAGGTTTGGATTGGTTATATATTTGTCATCAGTTTCTGTCCCTGTTTACTTCTTTGCTTATTTTACTATCTGCATTTGGGTGCTTTAATTTGGTTTATTAGACTTTCTTGTACTGAGAATCGTTTAGTTCCCTTGACCTTTTTTGGTGTGATCATATTTCTTCCACTGAATTCTCCAATTATTCTTTCTTCTACTTTCTTTCTATTCTTTCTTCTACTTATAACAGTCATTTGCAGTATTTTCTCCCTCATGTGTCTCTGACAACAGTGTCACTCTGAGTTCTACATGTATCATTCTTATTTTTCATTACACCTTTTCTTCTGGGATAACTTCATTTAATGTCCACGATCCCATTTTTATTATACATCTTTGAACCTCAAATTTATTTCTCTAGTTGTGACCAGTCTTGTGACTCTCAGATTTATAAAGCTAACTATCTATAACACATTTTCTCTAGAATAGCAAATAATCACATTGAATGTAAAATATCTAAACATACAAGTCGTGGTCCCATATTTTCTCTAGTTAATTTCCATAAACTTCCTCTCAGCTTTCAATCTGTATCAATCTGTTGTACATGTCAGAAATCCGGATGTTATGACACAACTTCCTCTCCTAACATTCTTGTTTCTAATTGCGAAATACATCCCACTGAGTTTATTTCCTGATTAGCGATGCAATCTGACCCCCTTTATGTATTTCCACGTTTTTAGTTTTGTTCCATTACCTATGGTCTTTGCATCTCTCATATTTTTACAAAAGTATCTTAGCTCAGGTGTCTGCAATTCAGATCACTCCCTCGTAAAATTCATATACTCTCCATCTTTCCAAATTACATGTATGTCATGGAACTCCCCTGCTTAAAACTGTTCAGTGTCTTCCTATTTGAAACATACATAGTAAAGACCAAATTTCCTAGAAAGCAATCAAGGGTCTTTAAGATCTGACTTCTGAGAACCTTTCCATCCTCATCTTTCTCCACTTCCCCACATTGTCCACTTCCTCATGCTTAACTTCCCACCTGAAAATGCCTTTCAGTGTGTTCATTCTATCTAAAATAACTTATATATAGCTATTTTAATATGTTCAAGACCCAATTCAAATGTTACTCCATGTAAATCTTTGAGACAAAGTGCAGCAGTTCACATCTCTAATAGCTTGGGAGCGGGAAATGTTCATGGTAATTAATTTTCACACTTATGTTCTTCCATCACTGGGCTATAAAATCCTATATTATTCCACAAGTTAGAATAGTCATTTGCTCATAGGAATACACTCAAAAATATAGAGTCAAAAATGTATAGTGGTAGAAGATTCCCTTTGATGCATATTGGATGAATGGCTTTAACATAACTAATAAATACTTAAATCTGAGGAATTTGGTATTCTTCTTAATGCTCATGTGTGATCAGCTATCTTTGTTAAAGCAATTATGTGAAAGACCAGTCAGTATTTGATACAATCCGTGGTCCAAACCCCCTTCCAATAAAATGATGTGTTTTTTTGATAATATATTGGAACATTCTGTTCTGAAAACTTTTATTGAAGAGATGCTTACACATTTTTCCTATGATGTCTTCTCAGGGAAACTTCTGGTCACTGGGGTTGCCACCAGAAAGTCGTTGTTAAGGTTGGGGTTGCTGATGAACTCTGTAAACACATTCAGCATCTGGCAGACATTCCAAGGTGAAAGCCAAGCAGATGGCTAATTTAATATAATCTAAGTGACTTTGGATCAGATAAAGCAATTGAATTAACAGCACTTTAACTCCACATACATCAGTTCCCAGCTATTCCTACCATTTCATTCCAATAGGCAATTCTTCGGGATGAAAATCAATGCTAATTGAAAGCTCATATGGTGATGTTTATGTCTGTAAAATGTGTGGTTAAATAGCATATTAAAAACATGTGGGCATGGATATTAGGATTGCGTAATGGGCTTAATGTAGAATAAATCACAATGCCCTTAGAGTTGTTTTATGGATTTTAAATCGCAAATTGTATTTTATATATTGTGTCTATGCTATTAATCTCAATTTCACTCAGACCCTTTCCACTAGGTTCACTGGGATTTATTGTTGATACTCAGTGACTTTCAACTCGCTACCCCATTGGGTAGGTCCATGTATGTGTATATGGGGGGGGGAGGCGATGAGCTTTTTTATTCTAAAGTTTTTGTTTTTAATACTTGGTACATGGAAATTATATTTTAACCTTTTTTTTATAAAGAGTTTCATATGCAATAAGAGGCTGTAAATATAATTAGTCTCAAGTCCCTTATGCAGTGGGTAGCAGGGGATCTCTAGAATTGTTAGCTTTAGCTATTTTGGATGTACCTGGATATTATCCTTAGTTGCAATATGTAGTTAAAAAATCCACAATTGGAACTTTGGTTCCATAGCTAGCCAGCTGTGTAATATTGTGTAATGTTTTAATTTTTTTTTCTCAGTCTCAGGTTTAGCACTGTGCAAGTACAGTTTGTAAAAAACAACGTGCATATTGAGAGGACTTCATCTAGGATTCTCATAGTTCATGAAATATTATGGCAGGTAATAAATAAATATATAACATTGTTATCAGTATCTTCTCAAAATTATCACCTTTATTTGATAAGCATCATTCTTTAATTGACTTACTCAGTAAGCATGCCTTTGTACATTGTGGGGAGCTATGCTAAACACCAGAAATAGAAAGATAATAGAAAGGATGAGAGAGAGTAAAATGAAGTGAACAACCACGTGGACTTTGAAGCCCAACTGCCTGGGTACAAATTCCAGCATCACAAGTTCTGTGCCCTTGAATAAGGCACTTAAACACCATCTGCTTTAGTCCCTTTTCCATATTAAGTTGTAAATAGCCCTGGTACTTACCTCCTAGGGTTGTTGTTTTAAGATGTTAATCTATGTCTAGAGTTTTGAGTGGTGTTTGGAATATTAAGCGTTATAGAAGTATCGCAGAAACATTAAAATGTAAACTGTGTGAGGAATGTTATTTTACTATTTTGTTTACTATTTTAGAAAGTTATCAATAGCCAGTCAATAAATAAAAGATAAAATCCTTTTCTTGTAGGAACACAGTTCTATTAAAGAACTTTATATTGCACAGAGCACAGATATTGTTTGGGGCACGCTGCATGGAATATGCTTGCACAAGGCCCCTACCCTTTTAGAGGGACTTGTGAGAAGCAAGCAGATATCAATGAAATGTACACGACGACGTCATCATCATTGGAGTGCTGGAGTCATAGACTTTTGTCTTTGGATAACAATGTGAAAAGAGACAGTTCTCTCTAGTGACTCGTAACTGATGCCATCACCCTTCCAGGCATCTATCAAGCCTGGTCGAGGTGATGCCATTTTGCACTTACAGATCAAACGAGTAGAGCTGATTTAAAAAAGCACCTCCCCATGGGACCTTGCTGGTGGCGCGGCGGTTGGGCGCTGCGCTGTGGAGCTGTCGGCAGCGAGTTCGAAGCCCAGCCGGGGAGATTCCCACATGGTGCAGCAGACCTCTCCTGCCTCGCCCGCTGCTCCCCTCAGCAGTGTTTCTGATCTGCCTGTTCTGCTCCCCACTCTGTCTCTGGTGAACCCTCTCGCAGCCCCACGTCTCTGGCCTGTGCCCCAGCTTGTATGTATAAATAAATAAATCTTTAAAAAAAATAAATAAAAAAGCACCTCCCTCCATAGCCCACAACCCCTGCCAGTTCTGTACATCTTCTCCCATCACTAGGTCTCACATCAAAATAAGCAAAAGAACATATAAGGAACATAGACAAGGAGGACGTACACATATATCCTAACTTCTTAGGTGATTTTATTACTTTCCCGTGGTACCTTGATATCTTTTGATATTCAGTATTTCACAACATTGGAGAATTTTCCAGAGGAGGAACTAGAAACCATTGCTCTTGCTATTACTTTGAAGATGACCATATGCATACATGTAAACAATATTATCTAAGTATGTCTTAAGCCTGAGGACAGGGCAGTAGAACTTGGCTATACAGACCTTACTAAAATTTGGGAAATTCCACCTGCCAGTTTTCACTTGGATCTTCTAGATCAATAGCTTCCACCATCAATTGCCAGGATCTTGTACCTCCCTTTACTTGTGTATTTCTGGGATTCTCCAGAGGAACACAGAAGCTCTCTCTCCTCCTGTCCCTCACTCTGGTTTGTGCTTTGACAGGTCCTGTGCTTGCTGTTGCCTTCTCTCACCTGTAATTCTCTCATTCTAGTATCTGTGTACAGAAGTCCACAGTCCCCCCGCCCCAAGTCACTCCAAGATCATGAAAGTCAGAGAAGGTGGCAGGACACTTGTGTGTCTTGGGCCTTCTCATTGACCGGGAGCCATAAGTGATCTTGAGGAGCCGCTCACCAGGTCACTCTCGGGAGCGGTGTACAGAGCCCTGTTACTGCAACCCCAAACCAAAGACAATTCAGCACACCGCTGCATGATAAACTGACCAAGAGAAAAATGTTGTTTAAAAATAAAACAAGTTGGGAAAAATAATGCATAGGGGCTTTGAGCCACCTGCATCAAGACCTAGCTTTTAAATGAACTTTTCAGAATACTTTCAACCCACTTTCATTTGAGCACTGCCTTTTATAAGCATCCTTAAAATAAAAGATGTGCTGATATTATGGGTGGGCAAATGAGTAAGAAAATCATCTGGGAAAGCAATGGTGTGAGTAAATCATGTGACTAAATCTGTAGTTTCAGATCCCATTAAAATCCAGCAAACAACATCTCATGGCAAGTATTTTAGCTTTTCCTAAATGCCTCCACATCATCTGACTTCTTCCTACTTCTTTTTTTTAAGATTTATTTATCTATGCATACAAGAACTGGGGTGCAGGCCAGAGGTGCAGGGGGTGAGAGGATTCACCAGAGACAGAGTGGGGAGCAGAACAGGCAGATCTATTGAAGGACACTGCTGAGGGGAGCAGCTGGCGAGACAGGAGCGGTCTGCTGTGCCATGTGGAAAGCTCCCTGGCCGGGGATCGAACTCAAGCTGCAGTGGCTGCAGACAGCTTCATAGGCTGAGACTTAAACCCTTGTGCCACCAGGGAGGCCCCCTTTCTACTTCTTTAGTGTAATCTTCTGCAGTATTCATACAGTCCCTTCAAGTGCCCACCATCCTGGACTTTCTTCCATTTCTCAAATATCTGAGCCACTTTCCCAGCCCACAGGCTTAATGCTCGTGGTTTCCTTTCAGATCTTAGCTTCGTCACTATTTTCTGGGGAAAATACTCAAGAAACTCGCTGGCCTAACCACATCCCCTAGTCCAGTGCTCTCTTAGCTCTGATGTGTCTCAGCTGTTGTACTTGTCACTCTTGCCATTTTGTATTTACCGTGAGGTGACTTGAATAATAGTGCCTTCCACCTATAGATGGAAAGATTCACTGGCGCAGGACCTCATCTGTTTGACTCAAGGTTTACACCTTCAATCCTGACCCATGTATCTGGTACGTAGTTGGTCTTCAGTGAGTACTTGTGGAATGAATTACTGACTTAGATCTTTTTTTTCTTTATTTTGTAAAATATTTTTGACCTTTGACTCTGGCTGAGCACATTTATGTCCTAGAATAATATGTTTTCTTTTTCACGTAATTCCTTTATTACTTTGAGATTTATTTTCTGGTTGTCAGAATACTGATAGTCGAAGAATAGTGGAAATTCCATAGTTGGAGAATGAAGGGGTCCTTGATGGACATAGTGAAAGATGATGATTTTGCAGGAAGGACCTTTTAGATTTTTAGAAAAGACCTGTGGTGAGCAGAAAGGAGAAATGACCGTATAGTGGACAAAGGGAAGCCAGAGAAATAACAGGTGTCCCAGCAACCATTGCGCTGTGGCTACTTCATGACCTGAGGTTGCTTTCTAAGAGGAGTGGATGTGAGTATTTGGAATTGAATAAGCTTGTTATTGGCCCAAAACTCAAAGTACTTGTCACTGCCGCTGGCCATGATGAATTAAGTGGAACCTGTTCTAAACAGGCCACCCTGCATATTAAACTTCTCAAATACACTAACAAAGCACTTTTGGAAGAATTCTAACTAGGTCAGCAATACATTTGCCATATATCACACGAATAATTCTAATGTAATTCATAAGTATCTAGGCTTATGGAAATTGATGTTTCTGTAAATATTGGAGTGTGAACAGCACTCACTGCCAGTCAAAGCAGAATTAAATTTAAGGCAGGGACATATCAAGGGAAATAATAGAGATTCACAGATTAGAGGGGGAGAGGGGTCAAGTGCTGTGCATTATCTGGCATAAACAGAAGCTTCAAGACCTATAGCTTTTTTTTCCCACAGAATTATAAACAATCTGCTCTTTCTTTGAACCATGTTCCTGAAGCTTCCTTAGTGAGATTTTCTGAAGTAAATGGTTCTGTTGCTTGCTTGAGCTTATTTGAAAAGAGTCATCCTAATGCACCTTCACAGTCTCTTTTTCCAATCACAGCTCTTTGCCTTCCCCTGGCCCTTCTTGGCCGCCTTGATTAGTGCTTCCAGGATTTTCCCATCGTGGTCTCTTCGGGGGCTTTAGTAACTTTCATAGGGAATCATCCCATTTTTTTTTCACTGAAATGTTAATAGCGGTTAAGTTAGGCAGTCACATGTTACATCACACACACACACACACACACACACACACACACCTTCCATAATTTCTAGGCTGATTCTAAGTACCTGCTGTGTACCTTTTAGCCTTCTACAGGGGACAGAGGCAGAGAAATGATGAGTGACACAAATGGCTGGGTCTCCTGTGGGGAGATGTCAGTGAGGGCCCTGATGATGTCTGCCTTTACATTCCACATAGTGTCTTCCAGAACCAACAGAGTGGACTATGTGGCAAGGAACTCTGGCCACAACTTGGGAAGAGAGAGCAGAGCCAGGAGGAAAGGAAGCTCTACTGTTTTATCAATACAAAGTCTTGAGTTTTTACTTTAGCATCAAGGTAAAATTCCTTCCTGAAGGTGACTTAATTTTCGGCATTTTGAGTCTCCCATTGGGTGAAGCATACAGTGACCTAATTCTGTGAAAGATTTTATAATCTTCAGGGATGAAAATTGAAAGAAGTGATGTGCTCAGGAAAAAGAAAAGCAGCATATGGGAAAAAGAGCAGTCAATCATCATGGACTTTTGCTTAAGAGTAGCAAGAAATGGCTGTTAACTCCTCATGCTGTTGATTTTATGCCCCGTGTTTGTTACACAGTTGTTAATATAAAAGTGGTTTGAGAAAAGTATGTGAATTGACTTTCCAAAGTGTCCTAAGTATTTAACAGGGCAGGTGTTATGACTTGGAAGAGATTGACTTAATTAAATATATTTTTAAAGATTTATTTCTGCATATAAGAGCTGGAGTATAGACTAGAGGTGCGGGGGAGGGTGGTGGTGGTGAGAGGGTTCACCAGAGACAGAGTAGGGAGCAGAAGGTGGATTGACTGAAATACACTGCTGAGGGGAGCAGCGGGCGAGACAGGAGAGATCTGCTGCACCATGTGGGTCAGCTCCCTGGCTGTGGATTGAATTTGTGCTGCAGTGGCTGCCAATAGCTTCATAGTGTTGAGACTTAACCTCTTAACCACCAGGGAGGCCCCCTTAATTAAATCTTTATTGGGCATCAACTGGGTGCTCATCGACAGAATGCCTGACTTGGGTGTGGAAAAGATTCCATTGTTTGCACAATTTTTCCTGAGTCCTAACACACAGATGGCAGCTGCCCTGCCCATGCCTTGCCGCAGGCACCTGTCACTTCAAGAAACATTGAAAGGGGACTTGGATTCCCAGCCCAGGGCTTCAGAAGGAACACAGGACTTGGGGAAGGCTGTCAGAGATGATTCCTTAGCTGACCCTACCCTTGAAGGACAGCTCTGTGCTCTGAGCTGCCTGACTCAACAGGAGTTTAGCTGTGGTTTATGCCAGAGGCTCCTTCCTGGCCCCTGGGAGGAACCCCCCGCCCCCCACCACTTGCATATATACACTCAGTTCTGGAGCTCCCTGGGACTGTTCTCATAGCTTTTCCGGGAAGTGGGGTGCATCTTTAGAGCCCTCTGTGTGTTTTTTTGTGAATCAGAGCCAGTCTTTATGACTCTGACCTGTCATGGGTGGCATCAAAAAAAAAAAAAAAAAGGAAGCCTGTGTAGGGGGCTTCTCACCGGGCGTGCATTTCTACCTTCTAATACCGCCTTACTGTCGGCATACCAGATGTGTAGACATCACTGCCATTGAAGTCCTGTGGGCCGGGGCCCACCTGAGCCCTTCCTTTTCTCTGAGTTCCGTTCCTAGCTGGGCAGCTTCCTCAGCTGTAGTTCAAGCCTGCAGTAAACACAGTCTGCTCATTGTGTGAAAAGAGCAAGCTCCCCACTAACAAAACAAAACTTTGGTCTCTTCTGGTCTATTCTCCACATTGATGGAGACCAATCTTTTCAATAATGCAAATGAAATTATAGCAATCACCATTTTTCTCCTTAAATCTTAACTTTTAAGATTTTAAGTGATTTCCCATGGCCCTGGAGATCAAATCTTTAATAAGGCCTGGACATCCTTTCGCTCTGCAGCTTCTTCATGCCCTTTGCCTCTGGCCTTCTTGGCTTTGTCCACATCCGTGAGTTTTCCCTCGGAACCTCGGAAACTGCACCTTAACCTGCAGCCTGCCTGCACTGGGTGCCCCAGGTTGGGTGCCTGGAGAGGGGCCTCTCCCCGTATCCCCCAGCCCCCAACCAATGTCTAGCTCCTTCGTGACTCAGCTGATACAGGGACATCTTGTCCTGTCTCCCAGGCTGCGGTCCCCTGTCCGGGTCCATCTGCCCGCATGTCCTGGCACATCCCCCACAGCCCCAGCTGCTCTAGCAAACTTGCCCAGCGGGCATCTTTCCTGAAGGTTCATGAATCCAGTGTAGGCAGGAACTCTCATTATAGCTTCATGTTTGACAAGAAACAGTCATTGATTGGGTGAATCAAAGACCTGGGTTTTCTTTTTCTTTCTCTTGAGCCTTCCATTATTTTTCTGTGAAAGAAAACAGCTCAAATCTCTTTTGTGTAGGTCCCCTCTGACAAGAAAACATTCTGGTATGGACCTAAGATTTCATTTGCATGACAGACTGAACTGATGACTTTTAGTATCACCTTTGTGGTATTTTTTTTTCTTAACCATCCCTAGGTACATCATGGAAGTTAGAAGGGCAGCAATGTTCAGGAAATGGAATTCTGTTTTATAGATCCTTCTCCAGAAAGCCACTGTTCACTTTAAAGCATAGACTCTTAGTTTACAAGGGTATGAACTTTGAGGGGAAGGATAAAACAAAAGTGGATGTTAGGAAAATGTATTACCCCACTTTGGGAACTCTCCCGATGAAGGCGGGGGCGGGGTGTCTTGGGGCTTACCAGCTTTCTCCCTTAACTCAATGTGGGGCCTGAATATTTGAGACAACTCCCCAATTATACTGTAGGCTGACACATTAATTAAAATCCCCAGTTACTTAGAAGGGACCTACTATCCTGCCCTTTTAGTACACAAAGACAACAAGAAAGCATTACATAAGCAACTTGCAGTTAAACGTTTTACAACTTTCTCAGATTTTCTCCCACTAAGCAATCAGGTGTATAATTGACCACAATAAGACATTGAAAGCTATCTTGATCAATCTATGTTCAAAATAATATGCAACATTGATTGACTATCCAGTTATGCCTTACAAAATTGGAATATTGTTTCTTTTGCTTTATAATGTTCAAAAATCTTTGTTTTATTGAAGATTCCTCTTGATTTCTTGAGCTCTTTGTGAGTTTGCTACCCTATCATTCTTTTCTTTTATCTCACCCGTTTTGCTAATGGGAAGACTGAAGTAAAGAGCTATATACCTTTTGTATTGTGACACCAACAGAGCTTATCATGAAATGAAAAATAATAGTTTAATGACTACATATTTACATTATTTATATATAAAATACTGTCCATTGATGTTGACTCTTGACTGTATGTCAAAGTGATATTAGATGATGCTGCAGGATACATCAAGACATATGAAACAGACACAGCAATTTAATTACACCAAGCTGGTGTTATTTATTATGGGGGGGAAATATGTCCTTTATGACTCAGTGGTTTCTGGGTCATTGCTGAGTGGCAGTCCAGCGTGGTGGTGTGTGTTTAGCATAATCACCCAGAGGAAGAGTCATGCAATCAATTTAAGTTATTTTTATATCCTCAGGTTCAGAAGTCAGAGAATTGTGTCATTTTTTTTTTCTTTTAAAGATTTCAAGCTTAGCAGTGAGGTATAAAAGTTTATTATGGATATCTTGTGCAGTCAATAAACAACTTGCTTTGAGTGATAAAATAACCAGGCTCCTCTCCCGGGCTCCAAGGCCATCTGCAGAGACTTGCCAGAAGCCACAGGAATGCCCGGTACCTGTGTCCACTCCATCAGGTGCCCAGCCCCTGTGTAACACTCAGCTCCGGCACGTAGTAGGTGATCCACTAAGCGCTTCCTCAGGAAATGATTGTTACTGAGAACGGCTGAGTCAGTCTGTGCTGGTTGACTGCGTCAGGAATTGGAAGCCCAGAACCTTGAGCTTCTTCAAATCTATTCAGGAATGAAAACTCTACATTTTTGGTACCAAATGTAAACACGTTTATAGTTAGGTCATTATATTGGTAAAGAATTGATAATTATCCAGAAATTCAGGTTAAGAAAGGTTTTCCAAATCCTGGAGCATGTAACTGAGTCTCTTCAGTGATTGTGGTGGAGGGTGCGTTCTCTGATGGGGTCTCTGTCACACCCCACTCTCCAGGCCTATGTCCTCCCTGTTTTGCTTGCTCTTTACTGTTATTTAAGATCTTTTGCAACTTTGTGAGGATATATGTTAACCTGCAGAAAATGAAAGTCATTGAGAAGTTTGTGTCCAAGTCGCAAATGATTTCTTGATATATGTGTACATACTATTGAGCATGTGAAAGTTTTTTTGTTCCATTTTTATAGAGTCCATTAATAATATTTAATGATCATGTTAAATATACATATGACTGTTAAAATATACTCAAATTTTAAAGTAATTAAGATATTAAATATATTTAAAAATTTAAGATGCATAGATGTTCATATGATGAAAATATAGTGACATTCACAAATTTATTTATGGGGGAATTACTTAAAATAGCAAACTAATATTTAAATAAATGCCTATAACTAGATAAAAATCTAAGTGAGATATATCAAGTTTATATCTTATGCAGCAGTATAAAATAATTATGAACTTATAATCATGGGTATAATATTTATGAAAAGAAATTAAATAACAGGAGGGATTAAAACTTAAATCTGTATTACAGATAGAATTTTCTAATAGCATGCTTGGGTATGGATAAGCATTGGAAAGATATACAGGGATAAGTATTTAAAGAGCACTATAAGGGTCTCCCTGGTAGCCTAGGGTTTAAGTTTCTGTGTTCTCAGTGCTATGTCCTGAGTTTGATTCCCAGCTAGGGATCTAACCCACATCTGGTACAGCAGACCTCTCCTGTCTTGCCACTACTCTCCTTAGCAGTGTATTTCAGTAATCCACCTGTTCTACTTCCCACTCTGTCTTTGGTGAATTCTCTCACCCTTTACCCTGCACCTACACCTCAGTTCTTCTATGCAAAATAATAATAGTAATAATAATAATAATAATAATGATAAAAAGCACTGTTAAATGCTCCCAATAGTGAAACTGGAGAAGATTCTACTTTTGTTTTCATACCCGACACTTCACCCAATTTTTTCCTAAGGGTATTTGTGCAATGAAGAAAACTGTAGCAAATTCAGAGACTTAAAACAAATAGCAGCAGCAGCCAGTCTTACAATGTCTAATTTATTCCCCCCAAGGGCAGTGCATAAACAGGAATAAGGAAAAGACTTGTTTCAAATAGGAGTTTCCTCATCCATCTATTTGCAACC
This sequence comes from Scalopus aquaticus, assembly GCA_004024925.1. Lineage (NCBI taxonomy): Eukaryota > Metazoa > Chordata > Mammalia > Eulipotyphla > Talpidae > Scalopus > Scalopus aquaticus. The sequence continues at coordinate 152,114 of PVIJ01000808.1, forward strand.
TCCAGGAAGCAAGAGCTGACCACAGGTAGACCCAGGCTACGTGGTGCATGCAGGTGACTGAGGCCTCATAAACCAGAGTCCAGATCAGACCTTGGTCACTAGCAAGAGTGTAGTAAACCAATATAGTAAACCAATATTTCCTAGTAAACCAATATCAGTCTCATTCAGTTCTCTTCTCCATTATAAGCATTTCCTTAAGCTGAAGGCTGGAGACACATCAAAAAGGTTTCCAAAGTGGCCATAATTATCTTTGCCACCCAAGAAATAATTATTTCCTGAGGTCAGTCAGCTTTCCCAAAGTCTATTGATATCATTAAATTATCTTCTTATTTTCTTTTTTTTTTAAAAAATTTATTTATACATACAAGCTGGGGTACAGGCCAGAGGCGTGGGGGGGAGAAAGGGTCCACCAGAGACAGAGTGGGGAGCAGAACAGGCAGATCAGAAATACACTGCTGAGGGGAGCAGCGGGCGAGGCAGGAGAGGTCTGCCACACCATGTGGGATTCTCCCTGGCTGGGCATCGAACTTGCGTCCCCGCTGCCGACAGCTCCACAGCGCAGCGCCCAACCGCTGCGCCACCAAGGGGGCCCTATCTTCTTATTTTCTTTTTCTTGCATCACTCTGCCTTGTATTTCCAGTATATGTCACATTGTTGAGAAAAAGGTCCATGTCTTATTTTATTATTCAAAATACTATACAAATATTAAAATCCTATACAAAATCCTATGCAAAATATTATACAAATTACTCAAAACACTCAGTGAGTACAAGCAGGTAAGCTTGTACTAATTATCAGTGATTCATTTAGGAGTGTCAATGCAAATTCCAAACAAATATTAGCAACTAAACTTATGAGTCAATTTAAAATATAATACTTCTTGATTCAGTAAACATCGTTTTAGTATCTGTTATGTGTCAATTACACATAGTCTAACTTCTAGGAACTATAGATAGAAACTAGACAGGTAGAATAGCTAATTACATACATTTACCAGTCATTGAGAGATTTTTGATATGTGCTCTGGAGTAACTATAAAGAAAGAAGTGATGAGTAATTAGAGGTGTCATTTCATATAATGTGGCAGTGGATCTCTCTGAAAGGTGATGGTTTTTGTCTTCAAGAGCATTTCATTTCAGAACAAAAATTCCTTGATAAAATTCACCATTCGTTCCTTGTTGAAAGTCTTAGCAAAATAGAAATCAGCAAATTCTGTCTATATCCTTTCTTTCTTCTCTTCTCACCTCCCACTTCCTCCCATTGCCTGTCTTTCTTTTGCTGCTCCTATAAAAACAATTTTCTCTCCCACTTCATGAAAAACAATATAAGTAATGCCATTAAGCCAAGAAGAGAAGGGACTCATTTCCAGTGTTATTTAAATTTATTCTGATAACAATAAAAATGTAATCATTTAAAATAACAATGTAGGATGTACAATGTGCAAATGCTGCTAAATCCAATATGCAAAATTGTTATATTTCCGCATTGTATAGTATATATAGTTATTTATAAGGAAGCCCCAAATAAGATAAGCTGAAAAAGTTAGAAACAGTAATACAGCAAAACAGGTGGAAAAAGAATCTATTTATTACCAATGAACATTATATTATAAAACCTAATTATACAGTATAACAAAGAGCAATCTCTTACATTAATACTTTTAATATACTTTAGGGCCTCCCCAGTGGCGCAGCGGTTAAGCGCTGCGCTGTGGAGCTGTCAGCAGCGGCGACGCGAGTTCGGCGCCCGGCAGGGGAGAGTCCCACATGGCGCGGCAGACCTCTCCTGCCTCGCCCGCTGCTCCCCTCAGCAGTGTATTTCTGATCTGCCTATTCTGCTCCTCACTCTGTCTCTGGTGAGCCCTCTCGCCGCCCCATGCCTCTGGCCTGTGCCCCAACTTGTATGTATAAATAAATCTAAAAAAAAAAAGACTTTAATATACTTTAAAGCTTATTATACATATACACCACATCTTCTTAATCTACTCATCTGTTATTGGGCACTTAGGTTTTTTACATAACTTGGCTGTTGTACATAGCTCTATAGTGAACATAGGAGTGCAGGTATCCAAAATGGAGTACTACTCAGCTATGAAAAAGCTGGATACTTGCCATTTGCAACAACATGGATGGAAGTGGAGGGGAGTATTGCTAAGTAAAGTAAGTCAGGAGAAAGACAAATTCCAGATAATTTCACCCATTGTAGAGTATAGAGAAACAAAATGAAGGAACAGATAGAACAAAACAATCCCTAGAAATGTTATTGTAGAATTGAGACTGCTAGCGGGGGAGGGAAGACTAAAGGGTCAAAACCCAATGTACTATGATTGAGGACTATAGATACTTTGATAGTGAGTGTGATAGTGAGTATTGAGATAGTGACACATCTAAATAGGTCTAAATCTGTACCTGTAAATCAGATGCAGGTGTAAACCAGTGCTACCTCAATAAAAGCTAATGCATTAAACATAATAAAATGAATATGCAAATACAAAAATAATTTTAAAAATTATACTGACTTTAGTAATACGTTTTAATGCCTTACAGCGTTGGTCTCCCTGAATTCTTTCCCATTTTATAACTTTTCCATACTTGTCCTTGCTACTTTCATCTACTTATTCTTCTAGAAGAACTTCAGTACCATGTTGTTAGTATGTGTCAAGGATACCAAAGAAATTGGGACAGAAATAAGTGCCCATCTAGGGTATATGACAAATATACATTGAAGTTTGCATTTTGGATAAGTCGATACAAATGTTAATTCAATGTATAGGGAAAATGGCATTTTAAGAATCTAAAAAGAAAATAAACAGATTACAGTAATAATAAGTTGAAGACATATGACATACTTAAAATGAAAATTACAATAGAATGAAGTATTAACTTTACCTATTTCCCTGCCCTTTACTCTTCCTAATTCTTTTTTTTTTTTAAGATTTATTTATCTATGCATACAAGCTGGGGTACAGGCCAGAGGCACGGGGAGTCGAGGGGGTTCACCAGAGACAGAGTTGGGGCAGAACAGGCAGACATACAGAAATACACTGCTGAGGGGAGAAGCGGGGAGGCAGGAGAGGTCTGCCTTGCCATGTGGGAATCTCCCCCACCCGGTGTCGAGCTCTTGTCACCGCTGCTGACAGCTCCATGGCACAGTGTTTAACTGTTGCACCACCAGGGAGGCCCCACTCTTCCTACTTATTAAAACAAGGATGACAAGGGCACTTGTCTGCCAAGGTCTAGGGAGCTAGGGAAGACCACATGTTGCTGGTGTGTCTGTGCAGAGGGTTCTCAGTGCAAGACTGGGATCCATGGGCCTTCCTGGTGGCGCAGCGGTTAAGCACTGCGCTGTGGAGCTGTTGGCAGTGGAGATGCGAGTTTGACTCCTGGCCAGGGAGATTCCCACATGGCGTGGCAGACCTCTCCTGCCTCCCCCACTGCTCCCCTCAGCTGTGTATTTCGGTTGATCTGCCTGTTCTGCTCCCTACTCTGCCTCTGGCAAACCCTCTCACCGTCCCACGCCTCTGGCCTGTACTCCTGCTTGTATGCATAAATAAATAAATCTTTTTTTTAAAAAAAGACAGGGATCCATGTTCTTAGGACTATTTGCAAAGGTATAAGCTGGGACTTGGGTTTCCAAAGGTTTTCCACCACCTTGTAACTGATTAATGCAACATAATTAGCCTAGACTATTATACAACAATGTGGTTTATACTGAACACTTGCTTTCACTCTGGAATTTTGGTCCATGCCCAATAGAAGGTGCCCACTTGACCAGCCTCCTGTAAAACCTTCTTACTACATCTTTGCTGGACTTTCCTCATTGCTGGAAGAAAGACATATTCCGTGTTGCCACTCATGAGCTGGAGAGGGTCTAAGCAAGCCTGACTGTGGGCTTCCCTGGACTGCCTGCCTCTTTTAGCATTAGGGCCTGGCTGTGTTGTTTGCCACGACGCTGTAATAAATCACAGCCCCATTTTATCTACCTATATGCCTAGTCCCCTGAGTCCTTCTCGTGAATCTTCGAACATTGTCTTCATTTCCCACTTGGACTAACTTAATGGAAATCTTTGGACAAGTACTTTCAAAGAGGCATCCTCCATCTTGGCAATTCTGTTCAAAATATGTACTTGTGCTGGAGAAAACCTTGGGAGAATAGGGTAGGGGAAAATTAAAAGCTTACTGCTCAGCAGTGGAAGTCATTGATTTAAATATGATAACTCTCCACCATTTGTTGTATAACCGTGGATCTTTACAAAGAACAAAATACACCCATTCTTCTGATGTGAGTTTGTCAAAGATAGATATATTGTGTGTGTGTGTGTGTGTGTGTATGCATGTATGTTAAAGTTCTGATAAGATGATACATAAGAGCCTATCAGTTGTCTCTGGAGAGCATGACTAGATAACACAACAGCAAGGAAAAGTGTGTGGAGAATGGTGGAGTGTTTTTATCTGGTTGCATTTTCTACTGATTTATCTTACACATATATAATTGCAGTTATACACATATGGTTACATTTATCTTTGTGTCTTTATCTGTATCAGATTGATAGTGATATGTATCTAGAGTCTTTGTGGTAGTATTTTTGCTTTTAGAGTTGTGCTATCTATCAGGAGTCAGATGTGAATAAGGTTTTATGTATAAAAAGTTGACTGGTTATTTTATTACCAATACTTAGATATAAAAATTTAATTGAACACAGTTGGGATGGTTAAATATCCCATATTATGAAGTAAACTGACAATAAGTCATATTTTTTGAAGAACACGTAACATGGGTTAATGCTGGTACATGAGGCTGTGTGAATAAATGTCAAGTAAGAGGTGAGAGGAAAGAAAAGGCAGGAAGACAAGTGGAAGGAGCAAATAAGAATATAAAAAGAGAGCTGGAAGCAGAAACTTCCAAGTGTCAACAGAGTAAGAGTTCAAATACCCCTCAGTGGTGTCATTACAGATGATTTTTATTATTTTCTTCAGTGTAATCTTTGCCTTCAATATTTGGTGATGCCTGCACTTTGTTTTCACATGGAAAACAGCATATTTTGTAATTCCTTTAAATCTGTGGAGGTGATTACTGAGTGAAGGGCTGTCAGTGAGCCGTGGCCCTGGATGCCTGGTGCCAGATTTGTTTTCCAGAAGGGTCTCATCCACTGTGCAGACACACATTATCCTGTTAGCATCACAGCTGGTCTTTCTTTGCCTTCTGGCAGTTCTGCTGCTTTAATAAAAACGTAGCATGCTTTCTTGAATTGTATGCTCCTTTACTTAGTTGAATACTGTTTTGTTTGTTGGATTTTGATTTTTTCTGAGTTGCATAGTTCTGTCCTATATTGAAAGTCTTTTGGGGTATCTGCTATATGCATTGTTTTACTGTTTTATATAACCATTTATTATGTGTGTCATTGTATTTTTAAATTTTTATGGAGGTTATGTACTATTTTGGAAGAGTAGGACCCTCCTTTAGGTTTAGTTACTTTCATGCACCCACCACCAAATCACCCACCGGCCACCACCACAGCCCATTGCGCTCCTCCCAACTCTGTCCTCACCCCTCCCCAACCCTCTCGGCCTTATTTATATATATATATATATATATATATATATATTTTTTTTTTTATTGTTACTTATGTCTTTTACATTTTGTATTCCCCTTGGGTAACCCACCACCAATTCACCCGTGATCCATTTCCATGGTCCCTTGTGTTCTTTTTTGTTTTTTAAAGATTTATTTTATTTTTTTATTTATACATACAAGTTGGTGTACAGGCCAGAGGCGTGGGGTGGCGAGAGGGTTCACCAGAGACAGAGAGGGGAGCAGAACAGGCAGATCAGAAATACACTGCTGAGGGGAGCAGCGGGCAAGGCAGGAGGGGTTTGCCCTGCCATATGAGATTCTCCCCGGCCGGGTGTCGAACTCACGTCGCCACTGCAAACAGCTCCACAGCGCAGCGCTCAACCGCTGCGCCACCGGGGAGCCCCCCTTGTGTTCTTTTCTATTCCATTTTGTGTCCCTTTCCTTCCCTCCTCCTACCTCCCCCCCATTGTCTCTCTCCTATTTTGTTTCCCTATAGTCCTGTTATAAGTGAAACCATTCGATACTTTTCTCTTTCTTTTTGGCTTATTTCACTGAGTATGCTCCCCTCTCTGCCTTATTTCTAGTAAAATTTCAAGGGTTCTTTTTTTATTTTTTTTTATAGATTTATTTATTTATACATACAAGCTGGGGTACAGACCAGAGGTGTGGGGCGGCGAGAGGGTTCACCAGAGACAGAGCGGGGAGCAAAACCCCCCGCTCTGCTGAGGGGAGCAGCGGGCGAGGCAGGAGAGGTCTGCCGCACCATGTGGGATTCTCCCCGGCTGGGCGTTGAACTCGCATCTCTGCTGCCAACAGCTCCACAGCGCAGCGCTTAACCGCTGCGCCACCAGGGAGGCCCCAAGGGTTCTTTTTGAATCTTGTCTTTATCTGATTCTTTGTATGGTTTGTCTATATTCTACATAAAGTGATATATTCTAAGTGTTAAATTCATTTTGAATTATAAAAATAAATGTCTGGGCACTATATCAGTATTTTCTATCAGATTTGTGTGGTATAAAATTATGGCATTTACAGGTATGTATGTATGAAGTTCTCATTAGTTTAGAGATTTTGTTTTGTCTACATTTTTAAAATATCAAAATACATTCTTATTTTGATATACTAAATATTTTTCTTATCCTTTTGAGTTTTGGTGCCTTCAACCACAAATTTATATATCATATACAGTCTATAATTATCTCTGGAAATATTTTGTAGATACATATGTGCATGCATGCATGCATATATAGAGAGATAAATATATAAATTATATTACATAATAATAAATATAATATCCTTGGTATGTTATTTACAAATACATGATATGTATGTACTATGGATTATGGATATATATATATTTTTTCCACTGTCTTAATTACTGAGGCTTAATGATTTATTAATTTAAATTTTATTTGCCTAAAACAATCTGTGCATATTATGTACTAATTAGAACATAAAGACAGGAAAAAGGCATTAAATATCATCCTTAATCTAATAATTGATAGTTATTCATTAGTCACACACTTTTGTGTAACTTCTAGAATGTTTCCTGTACTAATATGTACTCATGTCATGTATAATGATTTTTATCCTGCTGGTCTTTGATTGTTCCGCTTTATAATCTAGCATGACCTCGTTTCTGTGCAAGTGTTTTTTTACTACCTAACTTTAATTGTGAAATAGAAGTTCATAAAAAAGATGTGACATGACTTTTTAACGAGTTCCATGTTTTAGTTCCATATTTTATTTCCATGTGTTATCAACTGTGATCAGATGACTAATTTTGTAAATTAATATTTTCACTCATGCTTAATTATTTCCTTAGGATAAGATCTTAGTTGTAGAATTGGATCAAGTGTTTTGATCACTACATTTATCTATGATACAAATCATGTTGTAGCTTCCCAAGAAGATGTTTGTCAGTTTCCAATTTCACCAGCCATGTATGGGTGGTAGAACACATGTGTTTTATTTTTTCCAGTATTGGATATTAAGATTCTGTTCTATCTTTTTCAGAAAACCAAAATCTTCTCATTAATTACCTGTTATGTATAAACATTTCATTGTTTTATTGGCTATTAGTAGTATTATATTTAATTTTTTTTTCGAATTTAATACTTGAAATTTAGTTATGTAAAGATTTATTTACTTATTTATGCATACAAAAGCTGGGGTGTAGGCCAGAGTGTGGGTGGGTGTGGGGGCGGGGCTGTGTGTGTGAGAGGATTCACCAGAGACAGAGTGAGGAGCAGAACAGGTTGATTGACTAAAATACACTGTTGAGGTGAGCAGGAGACGAGACAGGAGAGGTCTGCTGTGCCATGTGGGTTAGTTCCCTTGCTGGGGATAGAACTCCTGCTGCAGTGACTGCTGATGGCTTCATACTGCTGAGACTTAACCCCTTGTACCTCCAGGGAGGCCCTACTTGAAATTTGTTTTAATTGAATTTATGAATCTAAATGCTCTGTTTTAATTATATATTGGCCTTTTTTGCTATGTACTGTATAATACTAAATTGATACTCTATTTTCTGTAGTATTTTAACAAATGCATATCTGCCTTTCACAGGCTACTTAGGGTTAGTATTTTGCCACTTCAGGTTAAATATAGGATCTCTACAACCACATAGGTCTCTTATCCTCCCACTTACACTATAGTTTTCATGTGAATTACATATATATGTAATTTGAAAATCCCATTGCATAATGTCATTATTAAGGTTTTGTAGTCAGTTATGACAATTGGTCTGAGGGTGTTTTCCTTCTTTTCAAATTTTATAGTAGCTCTGAAATTAGATTGGTTTTCTTTTAGATGCAAGTATATGAACCAGTGAGAAATAAAAGAGACACCTAACTTGTCAAATAACAGAATTGAGCATCTATTTCTTTTTTTTTTTAATATACTTCTTTTTTTAAGATTTTTTTTAATTCTTATTTTTGCGTACAAGCTGGGGTACAGGTCAGAGGTATGAGGCAGTGAGAGGGTTCAACAGAGACAGAGTGGGGAGTAGAACAGGCAGACAGATGGAAATACAATGCTGAGGGGAACAGTGGGCGAGGCAGGAGAGGTCTGCTCCAACATGTGGGATTCTCCGGGGCCGGGCATTGAACTTGCAGCCACAGCCACCAACAGCTCCAGCGCTGACCTTAACCTTAACCAGGGAGGCCCCATCTATTTCAATTTATGGCCTATGTGTGATAGAAATGCAACAACATTAGGTTTATCTTTAACTTTGCACTGTTGAAGCTTAGCGATTTGTTTTTATTTTGACTTCTGCTATTTTTTTTTATCTTTTCAGTTGTGTTTATTTGTGTAAGCTATCCTGGTGTTGTTTACTAGTGGAGATACAGCTCATTGAAAGGAGAGTTTAAAATTGTTTTTCTATTGGACTTAGAATTAAAGAAATTAATTTATTTGTTGTTGAATGTGCTTATTTGATCCTTCTTTTAGCTTTTTTTCCATAAAGTTGTAACGTGATTATTAATAAAGTATTATTAGTCAGCTTAAGGTTAGTTATTGTGCAGTAAGAAGCAACCCCAAATTCCCAGGTTCTTCCACCAAATGAAGGTTATTTCTCACTCTTGTTGATAAATATGGTAGACTGTCTGCAGCTCTGTTCCCTGTCACCTTTACTAAGGGTTCATGCTGTCAGAACAACCTCTAACATATCACCAGTCTCCTTCCAGATGGAAAAAGTGCATGACAAGTCATGCATTGGATTCTAAAGCTTCCTCCTGGAGGTGAAACGCATTATTCAATTCACAGTTCATTGGGCAAAGAAGTTATACGACCAGCCCTGATGTTAAAGGAGCCAAGAAATGTAATTCACCTCCCAGAAATATACAACAAGTATTTTGAACAATAACACTGTCAACTTACTTATTTAAATAGTTTGCTAGTACTTGGCTCTAGAATTATAAAGCCATGTAGGTGGTAAAACCTTTTATGTGTTAATTAGCTTAAGAAAGGCATCCCAAATGCAGCCCTGAGTGATTTAAAGCAGAGGTCTGCAAACTTGTCTGTAAAGAGCCAGGCAGTGAATGCATGCATTCTCCTCATCCATCCATCTATCATGGACAATTAGATCAGAGATCAGCCAGCATATCCATGCGTTGGCTATTGCAAATGCTTCATTGAACATACGTGTAAAGTATCTTTCTGAATTTAGTGTTGTTTTTGTATTCTTCAAATAAATACTGAGAACTGGAATCACTGGATCATGTGGTAATTATATTCTTTTTTAAAAAGGATTTATTTATTTATGCATAAAGAGCTGGGGTTAGGCCAGAGGTGTGGGAGGTGAGAAGATTCATCAGAGAGTGGGGAGTAGGACAGGTGGACTGACTGAAATACACTGCTGAGGGGAGCAGTGGGCTGGACAGGAGGGGTCTGCTGTGCCAGGTGGATTAGCTCCCTGGCCCGGGATGGAACTCTTACTGTAATTGCTGCCCAGAGCTTGATAATGCTGAGACTTAACCCCTTGCACCACCAGGGAGGTCCCTGTGGTAGTTATATTCTTTTGAGGAGTCTCTATATTGTTTTCCCTAATGGCTGGACCACTTTACATCCCCAGCAACAGAGTCTGAGGGTTCTGTTTTCTCCACATCCTTGTCAACATTTGTTATTTATTATCTTTTAAGTATTAGTCATTCTTACAGGTGTGAGGTGGCATCTCATTGTAGTTTTGATTTGTATTTCCCTAATAATAAGAGATGATGAACATCTTTTCTTGTGCCTGTTGACCATCTGTATGTCTTTTTTTGAGAAATGTCTATGTGACATATATACACCATGGAATACTACTCAGTTTTTTATTACGTAAAATATAAAATGTTTCCATCTGTGACAGCATGGATTGATTTAAGTGGTTTTATGCTAAGTGAAAAAAAGTCAGATGGGTAAAGGCAAATGCCATATGAGTTCCTTCATATGTGAATAGTCAAGGAATAAAGGAAATGAACAAGCAAAGCAAAACCAAAACAAAATCAAATCTTAGATTCTGAGAGTCAGTTGTGTGTTGGTGGGTGAAACTTGATTTTTGGCCATCATAATATATATTCAGATGTGAAACTGTAATGTTATATACCTACAATTTATGAAATGTTATAAACCAATGTTCCTGCAATAAAAAGGAAAAATAAAAATAACTAAATCATAGCAATTTAAACACACAGACACACACACACTCTTACACTCACAAACAAAAAGAACTAGAGACTAAATATTTTTTTTTGTTGGCCATGAGTTTTAATTAAATTCATTCATTCATTCATTCATTCATGCATACAAAAGCTGGAGTGTAGACCAGAAGTGCAGGGGTGAGATTGACCAGAGACAGAGTGGGGAGCAGAAAGGTGGATTGACTGAAGTACATTGCTGAGGGGAGCAGTGGGCGAGACAGGAGAGGTCTGCTGCGCCATGTGGGTCAGCTCCCTGGCTGGGGATAGAACTTGTGCTGCAGTGACTGCCAGTAGCTTGATAGTGCTAAGACTTAACCCCTTGTGCTACCAGGGAGGCCCCCAGGAGTTTTTATTAAAGTATTTGCTGCCCATGGAGCCAGGATGCAGCCACAGTCAGTATCGGAACAAATAGAATAGCTGTGTTTCAATAAAACTTTATTAAAAAAAATATAGACATGGGGCTGCGTTTACTGGCCATCATTTGCCAACTGGTAAGATAAGATCATTCCTAGCTGATTAGGGTTGAAATTTAGAACATCCTGTTAAGATCTGGACTTTTATCTGTTCTTACTGAGAGAAGTCTTACTAATGAATATAGAAGCTGTGAAATTTTGTTTATGGTAGACCCTGCTGTAGTGTAAGGCAAGCCATATTTATTTTAATAGCTGTTGATTCTATGAAAAATCTTCTGGGATGCAGAGACATAATTTGAAACATCATTTTTAATATACTTGTGCTCTAAAGACAGGCTATAAGAAAGAAAACTCTGAAATTTTCTTGGTAATGGGAATGTGCAGAAAACTGAAAGAACATTGTAAGGGCTATGGATTAATAAAATGATGAGAAATTCTGATTTAATTGTCATAATAACAGTAACAAGAATAGGTTTTGGGAAATGGAACTCATTCCACCATCTTCCTGGAAAATACACATTACCATTCAGCATCTAAATAGATATTGCAATCCAGCTGCATGTTATATATCCCAGGAAGCTATGGTCAAAATAATAATGAAATTATAAAATCCAGACAAAAGATGACCATGTTTATATCTTCTAACACTTCAGAGGAGTTGTTATACTTTACCATAAAAATAGAAATGTCTAATATAGCTGACAAATTAAAACAATAACATTCTATTGGCTTGAAGCTTGCTAAAAATATTTAACAAAATTATATTGCTCAATTTTGTTATGAGAATTAAAATCTGTTTTCTTGCTAAGAATAAAATAGATACAAAGTAATTTCAAATTTTTCCCCCTAAATGCAGGTTTAAATACAAAGAAATGTTAATTGATTCATTGAACTTTTGAAGCAACTATTTAACATTTTCAATAAAAAGAAGTCTTCCTCTAATCCCAGGAGGCAGCTTTACTAAAGACATACATTATAATTATGCTTCTGTTTTCATTTCCTCCTAATAACGGAGACTGGGAAAGCCTGCTTTTCTACATCTGGATTTTAAGCCATCATTCAGACAAAGCTTCATTAAACCCTACCAAACACTAAAGGTCACTGTGATTTCATATGTTTGTGTTCTAGCAACCAAATTGTTGCAAAAATTCTATCAGCAGCCACAAAATTCAGAAACATAGGAAAATGGAAGAGTAAGATGAGGACATAGGTGATAAGTTCAGCTGTTCAACAAATAGGAACTCAGATGAATAGAATATAGTTCTTTCTCTCAAGGAAATCATTCTGTGTAGAAGACTAAAACTAAATTGACAATTAGAATATTTCATGTAAATGCAAAGTAAATTTCCATTAAATAGCGGGACTGAGCTGACCCAGGAAATCATCTTTCCCTTTTCAAATATATAGAAGTACCATTTAAAAGACAACAACTACGAATGGGAATAGATAGCTGAGCCCAAATTACAAACAAGGAAAATATTCTCTAAGTTCAGAGGGAGCTCAAAGTGGGAGCAGTGTATGTGGCTGGGTCCCAGTGCTCCCAGGCTATACTGGCCTGGCCTGGGTTTCCACTGCTCTGATAAGAGAAGACAGTGCTTGGATAGATTGGGGGTCCTGGGTAAATCCATCATTCGCCAACTCAGAGCCATTCATCAAACCACAATTATGCCAACTCTTAACAATCAAGAACAACACAAAATCTTAAGCCTGCTTGAGGATTTAGACAGAAAATAATGCCCTGAAAAATACCATAATCTCAGGTTTTACCCCATTTTATGAAGTCCAGATTCATACTGTACAATTCTTAACTACAATTAATCCAGGGAAAAGGCAAATTTCTGAGGAGGCATTCTTATAATTTAGAAAAGATAGACCTCTCACTAGATATAGTCCTTGAACTTACCTTAAAAAATTGCAAACCATTTTTTATTACATTATTATATACAATATGTATTTTTTTAAATTTCATATATATAAAGAGAGGGAGAGAAAGTCTGCAAGCCCATCAAATGGAAGAGACATGGAAATAATAAGCTAGTTTATAAAATAATTTAAGTGGATTTTAAAATGTTCAGCTAAATGATACAATCAATACTGTTGTATGCACTATAATATAATAAAAGACACAGTTGAGAAGGAACCAAGCAGAATTTGCAAAACAAAACCCACAATTATTACAATAAAAAAATAAACTCTTTCGGATCAGTTGAAAAGGTGATTTGATATATGTGAAGAGTGAATGTATTAATTGACAAGTCAGAGGGAAGGAAATCATCAAGAATAATACAGATGATCAGAATATATCAAGAGGTTTTGAGAAATAGGAGTGTGAAAGAAAGTCTGGGTGTTTTGGGCCTCCCTGGTGGCGCAGCTGTTGAGCGCTGCGCTGTGGAGCTGTCGGCAGCAGGCAGCAGCGATGCAAGTTCGACGCCCAGCCGGGGAGAATCCCACATGGTACGGCAGACCTCTCCTGCCTTGCCCGCTGCTCCCCTCAGCAGTGTGTTTCTGATCTGCCTGTTCTGCTCCCCGCTCTGTCTCTGGTGAACCCTCTCGCCACCCCACACCTCTGGCCTGTACCCCAGCTTGTATGTATAAATGAATAAATCTTAAAAAAAAAAAAGAAAGTCTGGGTGTTTTGCATGGAAGAAAAGAGAAAAAAGTGGAAGGGAATTATTGTACTGAGACGTAGCCTATATTGATTAAATTCTGAATATTCAGAATTTCTGCATGGCTGAACTCTCTACATATTAAACAGAGGGAATATAAACATCTATGCATGATTGAGTTATTAGTGAAATCACATAACGTTAAAGACCAAAAATAACATTTTTCCTTAAAGAAAAGATGAGCTATTTTGTATAAAGCAATATTAAATGAATCAACAACAAACATTTGTCTAATAATGTCAAATCCAAAGTCCTATGAAATATAACTCCATAGTACATAGGGAAGATAACTAGTTACCTAGAGTTTCAAACCAAGTGAAACTTTATTTGGGAATATAGGTGAAAAAACGGACTTTTCTAGTACATATTGATGAATTTATTTTTGGCAGTCTTATATAAGCTTTACTAAGGATATAGTTCAGCAATGATATTAAAGCCAAAGGAAAGAGTAACATGAAAGAAAGAGCAAATGTGGATAGATTTAAATAAATACTGGCCTTAAATAATAAAATTTAATCGAAAATACATGAACTAGTAGGATTGAAAACTCAGGCAAAAATAGGGGAGGTGAGAATTGGGGAAGATTGTTCCTAAACAATTCAAATGCCACTTTTAAAATTGTGTTATTTTTTATTGCGGTAACACTGGGTTATGACACTATGTGGTTTAGGAGTACAGGGTCCAGGGTCACACCTCTTGAATGTCACCACCCCGCACCCATCACCATAGTTCTCCACTATAATCTTTCAGTACCCCTCCTCACTTTGCTCCCTACCACTACCCAGACCCTGGTAACCTCCATTCTACAGTCAGATTTCTTGGGTTTGAGGCTACAGAAGTGGATTAAGTCTTCACTATTTTTGATACTTTTGTTAAACATTTAAGTGAATTACTAAAACCCAATGTATGACTTTACTATTTGTATACTGTCCACTGGATAAATGCAAAACCAAACAAGAACACTTGGGCAATCCAGTAAAGGGCAGAAGAAATAGGAAAGACACAATAGACAGCTAAAGGATAACATAAAATAAGTTGATGTAAATATCCTAAGGTAACAGTAATCACAATAGAATATAGTTATTAAATTCATCTCTTTTATTAGTAACTAAGAAATTAGAAAAATAAAACCAGCCATGGTATTCAAGGGAGCTATGTATACAGTAAAAAAAAAAAAAAAAGTTTAAAGATGAATATAAAATGATGAAAATAAGAGCATATGCACTTCTAGATAAGCTCCAGTATGTTCATCACATTACAGCTTGAAGTAAAATGCTGCAAAACAGAACTGTGCTCAATAGGGAAAATTGGTAACTATTACAGGCTTTTGTAGAATTTTTATTTTTATTTTATTATTTTTTAAAGATTTATTTATTTATGCATACAAGCTGGGGTACAGGCTAGAGGCGTGGGGCGGCGAGAGGGTTCACCAGAGGCACAGTGGGGAGCAGAACAGGCAGATAGACAGAAATACACTGCTGAGGGGAGCAGTGGAGAGGCAGGAGAGGTCTGTGGGAATCTCCCCAGCCAGGAGTTGAACTCGCGTGGCCGCTGCTGACAGCTCCACAGCGCAGCACTTAACCGCTGCGCCACCAGGGAGGCCCTTTTATAAAATTTTGAAAAGTTTATATTTTCTAACCCATTATTTCTAGGGAGATAGGAATGTAATTACTTTGAGATATTTATAGTCTTAAACCTTACTAATATTTGAATCCACACCTACTTTTAGATTATCCTCTTTTTTCCAGTTGATAGAAAAAGTTAATTTTATCATACTGTGATGGCTAGACTTTCAGAGAAATAGTAAGTCTTAATGGTGAGAACTAGTATATTAGTTTTTCTCCTGAGTTCACTGAGAATTCTTCTAGTGCTCTACCATTAGACATCACATTGTTATTAAAATGTAAAATATTTTTATCATGGTCTGTTTCCTCAATACGTTTATATAGATTTTTTTTGTTAGAAAAAGTAGAATTTTATTAAAGTCTATCATACATATGTAGTGAGAAGATCAATTCTTCTTTGCCTTACTGATTAGAATGTTATTAACAGTTTGTTATTTTCAACTATTCTTGCATTTTTATATTAAACCCAAGTTGTTTATAATGTGAATTATTTTGTTGCATTGATTATTTTGACTGGTATATTTTATTTAGGATTATTGAATCTGTGTTATTAAAGGAGACAATTCTGTAGTTTTATTGAAAATCCTATTTTATCTTGAAAAATGTCCTTTATACATCTGTAAGTTAAATTAAGGCAGGAACTGGGTCTGTTTCTTATTTGACTAACACTTAACATTTATGCTTAGCTCAGTGCTGAGCACATCACAGAAAATCTGTCAAAATTTGTTAAATAAAATTCAGCAATCTCACTTTTACCAGTAACATTCTGCTTAAACAAAGCTTTGAAAAAAAAATCCTTTTCTTTCCCTTTTCCCTTTCTAGTTCCTTCACTGAAAAGGTAATTGTCAAAGATCTCTTATCCTGAAGAAAATCACACTGGATTCTTTATGACTTGAGGTTACAAAACCTCTCAAAAGAAAGATTTCCCATTTATTGATTTTTTTAATAAGAATTCAGACTCTCATCTGTTAAATTATTCCTGGTTATGCTTGTTTGCTTTTGGAGATGGAAGGAATGAAATCACAAATCGTTTAAGGAGTGAAATTTGATTTTGAGATGTCCCCTTGTTTCTAAGAAGCAGTAACAGATAGTAACTGTCTTAATTCTCTGCAAATGACAGTAACCTCTGAGTCAGTATTATATTGGATCATAGGGAACAAAAAGAAATAAATCGCTCACCTTTGCAGGCAATTTAATTCCATGGCTCTCTGACCTGTCTGGCTGTAGGATTGCTGGGGAGGAAGGAGTTCGGAGGCAACCTGACCAACTTGCACTTCCAGGTCACATTCTGACTTAGGGAAAATTTTGGTCTGAAGTAGATGTGAGGAGCTTCAAAAAAGTATTTATCGAGGCCTCCCCGGTGGCGCAGCAGTTAAGCGCTGCCCTGTGGAGCTGTTGGCAGCAGCGACGCGAGTTCGACGCCCGGCTGGGGAGAATCCCACATGGCGCTGCAGACCTCTCCTGCCTCGCCCGCTGCTCCCCTCAGCAGTGCATTTCTGATCTGCCTGTTCTGCTCCCCGCTCTGTCTCTGGTGAACACTCTCGCCGCCCCACGCCTCTGGCCTGCACCCCAACTTTTATGTATAAATAAAAAATAAATCTTTGAAAAAAAAGTATCGAGCCTGTGTACAGCAATTACTCATGGACAACCAGAGGACTTAATTAACTGTCTTCATAAATTCCAGGTGGCATTGCCCCTCTTTCCTTCCTCCCCCTCCCCTTCATGGTGCCATCTCTGTCTCAGAGGACTCTTGTGGCTGTTTTTGTTTTGAAGTGAATAATTTTGAAGCAGAACTAGAAGGACCTGGATCTCTTTAAACCTTAGCTTCTCCGCTTTTAAACTGGAAGTGGAAAAATGCGTAACTCAGAAGTTTGATGTAGGAGTGGTGGATCTTGTGAAGAATGCCTTCTGACTCCAAGCTCAGAGGAGGGTGGGAAAGGAGAGAAATGCCTGCTACTTTCCTCAGAGTCCTCAGAATTGGATCCTACTTTAAACATTTCTTCTTTCATTATGTTATAGTAAGTAACACACAAAGTACATCTTACAGTGGTGAAAACAGTCTAGGGCATGCCCACTTCTGGCTCCCCTCAGCTTGTGTGTGTGTCCCCACCACTCTGTGTATGTGTGTGTTTGTGTGTGTGTGTGCGTCCCCACCACTCTATGTGTGTGTGTGTGTCCACCACTCGGTGTGTGTGTGTGTGTCCCCACCACTCTATGTGTGTGTGTGTGTGTCCCCACCACTCTGTGTGTGTGTATGTGTGTGTGTCCCCACCACTCTGTGTGTGTGTGTTTGTGTGTGTCCCCACCACTCTGTGTGCGTGTGTGTCCCCACCACTCTGTGTGTGTGTGTGTGACCCCACCACTCTGTGTGTGTGTCCCCACCACTCTGTGTGTGTGTGTCCCCACCACTCTGTGTGTGTGTGTTTGTGTGTGTCCCCACCACTCTGTGTGTGTGTGTCCCCACCACTCTGTGTGCGTGTGTATGTGTGTGTGTGACCCCACCACTCTGTGTGTGTGTCCCCACCACTCTGTGTGTGTGTGTGTGTGTGTGTGTGTGTGTGTGTCCCCACCACTATATCTGTCTCCTGACTGGAGGAGCCAGTTTTGGTCATTCTGAAGTAGAAAAGAGTAGCATGCATACCAGTTGGCTGCTGGGAAGTACCCGCAGGCCATGAGATACAGTACGAAGTACTGAAGCTGATCTTGCCTGTTTCTTCCCTGTGTAAGTAAAACATTATTCCATCCAGTTTCTTTTTTTTTAATGTATTCTTTTTTTTTAATTTATTTTTGCATACAAGCTGGGATACAGGCCAGAGGCGTGGGGCAGCGAGAGGGTTCACCAGAGACAAAGTGGGGAGCAGCACAGGCAGATTGACAAAAATACACTGTTGAGGGGAGCAGTGAGCGAGGCAGGAGAAGTCTGCCCTGCCATGTAGGAATCTCCCCGGCCGGGCGTTGAACTCGTGTTGCTGCTGCCAACGGCTCCACAGTGCAACACTTAACTTCTGCGCCACCAGCGAGGCCCTCCATCCAGTTTCTTGAGTGTTGACAACTTGAATGTCAAAGGTGCAAAAGTGTTGGGACTTCTCCTGGTTTTGCAGCAGATGACACTTGCTCCACCGTTGGGTAGAACTCAATATTGAAGTTAGCTGGCCCTGGGCTTTTGTATTTTGGATAACTTTCGGTTACTGTTTCAATCTCTTTGCTTGTAATTGATTTATTTAGTTTTTCTATTTCTTCCTGATATAGTTATCAAAAACTTTTATATTTCTAAGAACTTATCCATTTTTTTCAGGTTATTATATTTACTGTCATTAAGATGTTATAGCAGTCTCTTACGGCCCTCTGTATTTCTGAGATGTTTGTGGTAACTCTTACATGGATTCTGATTTAATTTACTAACATTTTCATCCTGTTTTTCTTGGTGAATATAACTGGAGGTTTGTCTATTTTTTTCCCAAATGACCAGCTTTTGGTTTCATTGATGTTTTGGACTGTCTTTCTGCTTTCTGTATCATTTATTTCTGCTCTAATTTTTAATCCTTTCCTTCCTTCTATTGGTTTTTTATTTAGTTTGTTCTTTTTCTAGCTCCATAAGGTGGAAGTTTATTTATTTGAGCACCTTGCTTCTTGATGAGTACTTGTATTGCTATCTACTTCCATTTTACTGCTGCTTTTGTTGCTTCCCAGAGCTTATGGTACCTTGTATCTTCACTTTCATTTCTCTCTAGGTGTGTTTAAACTACATCTAGTGGGTCTAGAGCAGAAAATGGACAGATTAGCATTTTAAATGTTCTCCTGTGGCCTAGGGAATACAGTTTACAGCTAAAAGAGTAGAAGCGTAAAGATGTGGAGGGTTATTTATCTCACCATGATGACTGATTATCTCAAAAATATGTCACATTACCTCTTCATCCAAAAATTAAGGAAGTAAAATTTTATTAGCTATAATATTGATTCTGTTGATACACATCTGCATTATATTTTGTATATAAGGCAATACTAGTTACAATATGGTATGAATTAAGTCACATTTCACCTCATTATTCTTCATTATTGTTGTGCATTTATCATCTCCAGTCACTATGGAATCAGCATGAAAATATATATAAAAATGTATTGGGATTCTCTTATTATTAAATATGGAATAAATTGATGTATCTGTAGTATTGAACCTTTCAGGCAAGATATATTTATTTATAAATAAATATAGAATCAAAAACACTAGTGATGTCTATTACTTTTGACAGAAATCTAGTACATTGTAATGTCTTCTAGGAATTTAATAGCTTTTCATACCATTTTTGGATATATTTTTAAATTGCGCTTTTAAATTTTCACCAGTTTATTTTTGCAAATATTTTATGTTTATTGTGTATTCAGATTCTTAATTCAATTTTATTAGTTTTAGTACTATTTTTGGTTGATTTTTTTAGAATAGTCTGTGTTAAACATTTACATTGTCTTTTATAACTTTAAAATGCTCCTTTCTAATACGTGTGCTGCCCATTTATATTCTCATTTAAATGTATCTGTTACATTCCCTCAAGAAAATATTAAAAATTGCTAAAAAGATCATTGAACTTGAACTTCTTGCCTACATCACTAATATACTACAAATCATATTTTACAATTAAATGCATTTTGAGCTATATATTAGGAAGTGCTTACTAATTTTCTCATTCACTATTCACAACAACTACCAATAATGTTCCCTTACTATAGCCACTTTTTATATGAGGGAATTGAGGTTCAGAATAAATAAGCAACTTATCTGTGACACATAATCAATAGATAATGGAGTCCAGAACTTTGGGATTTTAACTTCAGAGTATATGTACCTGGTGGAAAACATTTTCATGTAAGAAAATTTTCTTTTCTTACTGTCCTGAGGGTTTTGTCTAGTATGAATTTTGAGTTTATCAGCACTCTCCAGAGATAATCATATAGTTGTTCACCTTTCATCTTTAAATAGATTTCTTGATGTTAATCCATTCATACATTTCATTCCTGGGATACACAGTAGCTGGCAACAACACACTAGTGTTTTTTTTTTTTTTTAAGATTTATTTATTTATACATACAAGCTGGGGTACAGACCAGAGGTATGGGGTGGCGAGAGGGTCCACCAGAGACAGAGTGGGGAGCAGAACAGGCAGATCAGAAACACACTGCTGAGGGGAGCAGCGGGCGAGGCAGGAGAGGTCTGCTGCACCATGTGGGATTCTCCCCGGCTGGGCGTCGAACTCGCATCGCCGCTGCCAACAGCCCCACAGAGCAGCGCTTAACCGCTGCGCCACCAGGGAGGCCCCCACACTAGTGTTTTTGATTCGTTAATATTTTACCTATGCTATTTCATTTAGACTTATAAGTGAAATTGGCATATTTACAATTTTATTTTACTAGCTAAGATGAATATTAGGATTAGGATAAACTTTTACAATCAAGCTCATCTTTCCTAATAATAAAATAATGATGTTAATCATCAAACACATAGGTGAAATTTTGAAAATATGCTAAAACCTTGCTTGTATGACTTTACTGAATTTGTACAATAATCCTTAGGAAACAATAATTATTCATCTACTCATTTAAAAAAAATGTTGATTTACATTGTTGTTAGTTTTTGGAAGTGTAGGATTGGAGTTTTTTTTTTTTTAAGTAATTCATTTAATACATATATACTAAACACCAATGGTGTTACAGATATTCTTCTAGTTATGAGATGGACATAGGAGAGCAGAGAAGTCCCTGCTCTGCTGATGGTGATAGTCTTGTCCAGGGATAAAGGCTAGATAAAGGATTAAGAAATAATTTAATCCTTGCACAGTAATAGTAATATGAGAAAAATAAAGCAGAAAAAGTGACATGGAAGCTTAGATTTTGTAGTGTAAATTTTGATAAACATTGTTGGGAAGTCTTCTTTTGGAAGGTAATATTTCAGAGAAAGAAATAATATGTGTATATAAAGGGGATAGGACTCCATGCAGAGTTCAGTGGACACACAAATGCTGTGTTGTAAGTGTACCTGGAATGTTTGTCAGAAAGGAGGCCAATACGTTTTTTCAGTAAGTGGACTAGAAATAGGAGATGCAGTCAGAAGGATATCCTACTTGCAATGATGTAGAACCTCGACTAGGCAGTTGAAAATCTGAGTCTCCAGTTAACAGATAATTCCACAATATAAATATCATTCTGATATCATTCTATTTACATGTGATATTTAAAGCCAATCAATTAATGGAATGTCCACAAGAGCAACTGGGTATAAACATAGAAGAGAGGAGAAGCAAGGATTAAAAACAAAACAAAGGGAAACAAGCAAATAAAAACCCCACAAAGATTGGCCCTGTAGCACTACAAAACAAAGTATAAAGATTGTCAATCTCCTTCACAAAGGATAAGCTAATAAGAGGAAAATCTGAAGAATGTGATGTCTGAGAAATTAATTGAAAATGTTTCAGAAGAAGAATTCAGAGACTACTCATATATCAAAACTCATGCTGGTGAAGAAGCTCTGTTCAGAATTGACTTAAGAGAGAATGGAAGGTCAGGATTAGGAGACAGCAAAATAGACATATAGACTAGAATCTCAAGTACTTTTGCTTGGGGAGAAGAAATATGAACTGATAGCTGGCAGTGGAATTAAAGATAGCAGTGAGTATTTTTTTTTTTAAGATGGGAGAAATAGAGCAATTTCATATGCTGATGAGAATGATCCAGTAGAGAAGCTGGTGATACAAAGAAGACAGGAGAAAATTGCTGGTGTGATGTCCTTGATTACCACTCTGGGGCTTGAGAGCTCCCAGAGATGAGAAAGGCTGTGCTCTTAGCTAGAAGTGGGGAGCGTTCATGAAGTAGCAGGAGGCAGACTGTATATGGAGTGGATGTTGGTACGTGCATACGTGGCAACTTGTGAAAATTCTCGTGTATTTGCGTCAGGCTTTCAATCAAATAGGGAGTAAGGTAATTGAATAAAATTAAGGATAGTGGAGGAGATTTTTCAGGCTTAACAAAAAGAAAAATGTTTAAAATAGACACTTCTGAGATGGAGAGAGTTAAATGGACTACAGAAAAATTATAACTCTTCATTTAGAAAGAGCTCTTAGGGAGGAACAATATATAGATGCACATGCCAATAAAAATAGGAGGAAGAATATTTGTCTACAATTTCACACATAGGCACAGATGCATATGGTTGATAAACAGATGAAGTAATTGTTAACCTCAATTGTCATCTAAGAGAAGAAAACTAATAATGTTGACATCACTGGCGGGATATTCTTTCTAGAGAGCGATTTGTAAAAGATATCAATAATTTCAACGATATGTCTATCAGATTCATTTGCTTTAGGACTTTTCTCCAAGGAAGTAATTGATTATGCTTGAAAACTTTTAATCATACATTGTTTATCTCTACTATTGCTGAACATTGAAAAAAAAGTAAATGTTGAAAAGAGGAAATTGGATAAGTAAATTGCTATAAAAGGCAGTTAAATGATATTCAATCAGTAAAAATGTCATTAATTGTAGATGAATACTTAATTAAAAAGTTTATGGCACACATAAATGAATTAACGGTGCTAATTATGGTAATGTCCCCTTTTTAAAAAATGTGATGCATATATTATATTATGAAAATGAGATTTGCTGTATGTGATTTTGGCCTCAGATTAAATCTTTTCATTAGTTTTGACACTGAGGAAGTTTTTCTAGATCTTTTGTTTCCTTTTGTTCATTTCTTTGGGTTTGGGGCAGAAGTGGTGTGCATTTGCAAACTGGCATGGTGTGCTATCTTTCTGTGCAGCTCAGCCCACTGGCTGTTGCTGTCTACATCTGTAGCCTGACCTGATTTTCATTTAGAAAGATTATTCAAGTTCCACAGGGATGTGGTTTGGATAGAGATCAATTGGACACATAAAGATGAAGTAGACCCTTCTTCAGGAATCCACGAGAGAGAATCAGGGAGGTGAGCGGCGGGGAGAGAGAACAGGGAGCAGAGTGGAGAATGCAGGTGAGGTGTACGAAGAGAAGAGCCCTGGCATCTGCATTGATGACCACATACCAAGAAGAACCTTGAGAGAGCTATAAAGGCAGCATAGCATGTAGCTGATGCATTTCCTTCCCTGCTAAAACAGGCCATATCTGCTTATGCAGCACTTTTACTAAAATTATAGGATTATTTTTGTCCTCAGTTACTCTGTCTGTGTTTAATTATACACCACTGCAATGATAGGGAAATAGCAGCTATTTTGAGGGTGCTGTACCTTTTCAGGTTTCACATCCCCACTCCATGTGTTCCTGCAGTTTAAGAGAGGGATGCGGAAGAGAAGGGCGCAGGTGGTTGTGTTTATGGGCTTCAGGGAGATATGATTACCTCACTCCGCTGATTGCTACCCGAAGGAAGTCAGATTACAATTAAGACTGTCAGGTAAAGCACACAATTAAAGTTCATTGCAAATGCTGTCGACAAACTGGTATTAGCTGGGAAATGCACAGATGTACCCTAGAAAATAGAAAGGAAATGTTTCCTTCTAGAACAAATCCACTTTATCAAATCTGACAACTTTCACTTGAGCTCTGGGTCCTGAGCTAGAAAGAGCTTCTCATTTGATGTAAGCAATCGGCATATAATGTGCAGGTTTAAATGAGTTGACTCATTAACTTATTTTGCTTAGAGGAAAGGTAGAGGTGAGAGAAAACATGCTTACCTCACTGCATTTTTTGTTCTTTGCTTTCCAGATTTGTTTAAGAGCCAGAAAGATTGCAGTTTGCTATGCTTATTAGGGGATGAGGTCATGGTTCTAGAACTGGAATATTCTTAACACAAAATGTAGAAAAAGTTATTCCTCTCTGTTTCAAAAATTGATGTTTAGTCAATCAGACGGTCTGGCTGCACCCAGCCCATGTATTATCAATCTCTTTAAGTATCTACTTGCATTTATATGACACTAATAAGAAAGAGTTCCCATAGACAAACAGCAATTTGGCTATTTGATTTTACTCCATAAGTAACTGTATATATCATTTCCTCCTAATAAAGTGAAGTATTCCCTCAGCTCACACATATCACAGACATTATTGCTAATGGGAGTTATGCATAGGGATTGAGTGGAAGCTGTAGCTCCTACTCCCAAGCCTCTCCTCTGTGTGTGTCTGTGCTAACGAGAGTTTTCATCTGGTCAGTAAGGGAGGCAGTTGATGTAGGGAATGGCAGTTAACGTAGAAATTCTAATCTAGGGGAATGGTCTTGAGTTTCTCTGTACTAATGGGAATTCACAGTCTAAACTCCATTCCTTTCTATCAGAGAAGCTTCTACTGACTCAGGAAAACATCCAGATTAGAAAAATTGAGAGTAAAAGAATATATAGTATTTTGGCTTGGGAGGAAGAAGAATGTTATGTTATAGCCATGTCTTCTCTGATTTCTCATAGCCTATTGCTCCTTAGAAAATTAACCCTTTCAGTACATCTCCATGACTTCATCTGTATGGAATAGTGGGATAAGCATGTTCTTCCTAAGCCCGAGCATATTTGTATGTCTGTAGCAAAGATACTGCGGAACTCTCAGAAATGCAACGCCTGATTGCAATTTACTCATAGTAGTAAAAGGGGTGTGTGGGGTGGGGTGGGGGGGCTAACATGAAACTGCTATTAATCTGGACTGAGGGCTGTGCTCAGGGATTTATATACCTGCCACCTTACAGCTTCCAAGCGTTGTCAATGTGAAGCCACACGTAATGCTCTTGAGCCTCCATCATGTCTCTTACCCACTTACTCTAAACACCTTTGCAGCACAGAGTTATTCTTTGTGGTTGTTGCTTTGTCCCTGATACCCCTATCTCTCTCTCTCCCCCCATCACCTCCGGGGGGGGTCTACCTCCACCTCCAGCTCCACCTCCGTACGCCTCTCTTGATGTCCCACTCTTCCTGAGCTTCCTCTCGCTTTCTGTCTTTATCAACCTTTCCTCTCTGCTGTAGCTCAGGCTGGTCAACGCCCATCTGTGATTGGCTGCTGAGAACACTAACTCCTGGTCCTGGATTCTTGGCCATCTCCTTGTCTTCTCCAGCCATTTCCTATTGGCACAGAGACACTTAGAGGTTCCCAAAGCGACAGCTCTCTCATGGAAGGGAACATGCGCTGCTTTCCAAACTGGCCACTGCCATTAGCTTAGTCATTTTTTTAAATGCCTGTTTTCTCCACTTGATTCCACATTGCTCTCTCTTCTTAAAAACAGTTTTAGCTATCCTTCATCATTTGGAGCCAGTATTCACATTAATCTTTTCTATTATGTTAATTGCTATAATTCTTTAACATCCTGTTCAAAGCAATTTAAAACAATAAAATAGCATATATTCTGAATAGAATTGTTAATGTTTCTCATGAACTTTTCCATTTGTTTCTCACCCTTCATGTGATCTAGGCAAGGTGGGTATTATTTTCTTGTTTCTGAATATTAAGGGAAGAGACACAATAAGGCCAAGTAATTGTCACAGGTCCCTTGTACCAAGGTGCAGTTATTTCTGTTTTGTATTTTGTACTTTCTCTCTCTGCTACAATACAGCTTCAGGAGAAACAAGAACATCTAGCTGTGGTTCATTCTTTGATTCCCAGCCTGTCCTTTAATGAGCCTTGGTAAGTCAGGAGAGGACCGTGGACTTAGACCTGGAGCTCTAGTCCAAAGCAGCGTCCCCCTGGGCAGCTGGTGCGCTCACTGCGGCTCATCTTTGAGGTCTGGTCCCTATTTCTCTCAGTCTGACCTCATCCTAGGAGGACCTGCTGGTTCGCGAGTGTTTTTACCCCCACGGTGAAGCTGTCTCTTCTTCCGTACTGCTCTCAGAGTTGTTGCATTTTTAATTGTCTTGATGCTTGTCTCTTAGTAGATATTCCATACCTTAACTTCTTCAACTAATCCGCACTAGCCTGGGGAAATGAATATTCTGTGGTCTGGACATGGCCCAGGAGACAGCGCCCCCTTTTCTCGATGCTCAGTAGTTAGGGCTTCAGGGTCGGGGATTCTTCTGAACCAGCCCCTACCTCTTCTCCCCTCTCCCTATAGCATCTTTCTTGTTTGTTTTTTTCTGGCCTCCCTGCTATATCTCTGCTATCCTTTGAGACGCATGGGTCTTAATTCTCCGGAGTTGTCAATCCCTTCCCCACATTCAGTCCACATAAAAACAATATTGGAAACAATGGCCGCAAGAAATAATGATTCTTGTTTCATTTATTGCCTTTTGAGATTATAATGTGACTGTGCGAATAAATTACCCTGAATTAGTTCTTTTCTGAAAAGGACTTAAAAATGGATCATTTTGCTCTGTTTCTAGCTTCACTCAGCCTCTCACGTGGGATTAATCAAGTTAATTGTTACCAGATTAAATTCATCCATAATGCCAGTAGAGTCTTATTTTATTTCAGAATTTCCAATGTCTGCAATTATCAGACACCTAAGAAACAAATCAGTGCTTTGAAGAACCCAAATTTTGCCTGGTGTTCAGCTAATAGTCCTGTTAACAAACAGGCCCAGGATCTTTGGCATGAGGCTAAAAATCAGCTTCCTGCGGAATAGCTTTTGTAGAGCTTTGCATACAGTGCCATTTCAGCTCTGATTTGCAATACAGTGGTAAATGGAGATTCAGTTAGACTGAATTTTTGGAAGAACAGTGAAAGAGCAGAGCACCTGTGCTGAATTTCCCAAGCTGGGGGGCCCCGGCTCCTCCCCAGCCCTGGGCTCCTGGAGGTGGCTGTCAGCGGTGCTGCTGAGGACGTGGGCTCACGGACTCGCCAAACCAACTCAAGTAAAGACTCGGTGCTGAGAAACCTAGCAACTCAAAGATCTTAACAATATGTGCTTTACAAAATTAAAATTCAGGTGGAGAGGGAGAACATTCTGGGATCCAGGTTTAGTTCAATTTGAGGTACACTCTGGGCTTAGGGCCTTGATTAGGCCATTCACAGGCTGAATACCTCACCCTGGGTTGTATCCACATTTTGGATTCGTGCAGCTGTCAGTGAAAAGCATGGTTCTTCTGATTGCTGGTTGTGTGGACTTGGTCATGTTTCTGGTTCTTTCTGGACCTTTGTTTTCCCATTCACAAAACAGGGAGAGGGACACCTACCTTGTGTTCCCACCCTGAGGATTAATTGGAAAGAGGTATTTTTTTAAAGATTTATTTATTTGTACATACAAGCTGGGGTACAGGCCAGAGGCGTGGGGCGGCGAGAGGGTTCACCAGAGACAGAGTGGGGAGAAGAACAGGCAGATCAGAAATACACCGCTGAGGGGAACAGCGGGCGAGGCAGGAGAGGTCTGCCGCACCATGTGGAATTCTCCCCGGCTGGGCGTCGAACTCGCATCGCGCACTGCCGACAGCTCCATAGCGCAGCACTCAACCACTGCTTGTCACCAGGGAGGCCCTGGAAAGAGGTATTACAGCACCTGCACAGTTCCTGCACAGAGCAACACAAAGCCAAGCCATTCGTGAGTTTTGTTCTTGTTGATGCTAGGTGACACTAATGTCCTGTTGGCAACAGGAGCGCTGTTACCCATTTATTTATTGTCTTACTGATTCAAGAAATATTTATTGTCCTGAGCACCTTGCAAGATGCTTTAATATAAATGCAGATACCCTGTCTGTGCCCTTAGTGCACTCATCCTTTGGCAGGAAACACAGATAAGGAAATCCTACAATTAGAGGTCAGTAAGTTAAGTGCCACAGCAGATGGGAAGAGAGAAACTTTCACTGTCCTGTTCCCATCTTGTTGTGCTTGTGCAGGAGTTGGCTCTTCCCTACACTGAGTGCCGAGCCAGGAGCAGATGATCACTTTCACCTGCCCAGGGCGACTTGCGTGTCGTCAGCCACCGTGCCGGGGCCGGCACCCGAGTCTCTACACATTTCCTCTGTGCGCTGCTCCTTAACCAGGTGTGAAGAAGTGCTAGTCCCCTGGGCAGCTTTTATCAACTCTCTGCCATCTGTCTCAGGGTCAAGGAGAAACAAAAACCCCAAGAATCTTAAAAGAAGGTGTGTAAAGTTTGTTTATCTCTGTGATCCTATGTGAGCCTGAGAGAGAGTCTCAGAGAACTAGACTAGACAGACCCCGGGACTGTGAGTAAAGGAAGCTTCTCCGGGAAGCAGAGGGTCTCTATGATCATATGTGAGAAAAGGGGGCGCTGTCTCCTGGGCATGTCCAGACCACAGAATATTCATTTCCCCAGGCTAGTGCGGATTAGTTGAGGAAGTTAAGGTATGGAATATCTGCTAAGAGACAAGCATCAAGACAATTAAAAATGCAACAACTCTGAGAGCAGTACGGAAGAAGAG
The DNA here is from genome assembly GCA_004024925.1 of Scalopus aquaticus. Lineage (NCBI taxonomy): Eukaryota > Metazoa > Chordata > Mammalia > Eulipotyphla > Talpidae > Scalopus > Scalopus aquaticus. The sequence continues at coordinate 180,894 of PVIJ01000808.1, forward strand.
ACAGCTTCAACGTGGGGGTAAAAACACTCGCGAACCAGCAGGTCCTCCTAGGATGAGGTCAGACTGAGAGAAATAGGGACCAGACCTCAAAGATGAGCCGCGGTGAGCGCACCAGCTGCCCAGGGGGACGCTGCTTGGACTAGAGCTCCAGGTCCAAGTCCACGGTCCTCTCCTGACTTACCAAGGCTCGTTAAAGGACAGGCTGGGAATCAAAGAATGAACCACACCTAGATGTTATAACCCTCTTAAGTGACCGAGGCTCAGAGGGAAAAGTGATTTGCCTTAGATGACATGGCTAATTTTGCACAGAGCGCAAATGGCCCTGCGCTCCTGGTCTCCTGGAGATTAACTCCTTTAATCTGTTAACTCTGTCAGAAACGTGTGGCTGAGCAGCATTGCATGCAAGGAATCGCCAAAATCGGTGTCAGAACAACATTAGCTATTGCCAAGTTCCCTGTTTTGTATTGGGCGCTATTCGGAGATTTCACACGGTACTAATTTAGTTGAACTTCATAATGACACTAGGCTTGAGATGTTTCCATTCCTTTTTTATAAAGAGAGATTAAGTCGCTGCCAAGAACGCACCCTGGGAGCTGGCAGGGGAAGCCTTTGCCCAGCCTGTCCTACTCTCTGATGCCTCTTCCTCTGGATCATTTTCTGAATGACCACTATATCTAAAGACTTGTGCCAGCCACTCCAGGGTCAGGAACAGCAGTAGTTGCCCCTGGTGACACCAGCAACGTTAGGGCCGAGATTCACAGAGGAATGGCTTATTAGAGGTGATCTTCAAAAACATCAGCTCCTCTGTTAAAAATGAGCAACTGGGTTTTGAGCCTTAATTGGTGAACTGGCTAGTCCTTGAAGGCTTTTATTCCTTCATACGTTGACTCAGTTTATACTTGAGTGTATTCTGAGGCAGGCCCTGGCCAATGTCTGGAGAGAGAGTCTCAGAGAACTAGACCAGGCAGACCCCAGGACTGTGAATAAAGGAAGCTTCTCCGGGAAGCAGAGGGTCTTGCTTTTCCAAGTGCAGGTCGATCTGATATTTTCACCATGCCCCTATCTCTTCCTCTTTCCTGAAATACCCACTTTCCTTCTCTGGTAAGCATTGTTCACAGCTTGTACAGAAGAAACCCCAATGAGGTCCCATATTGCAGAGAAGACCCGGAACTAAGTCTTAGATACGAAGAGTCTGCACTTGTTTGTGCACTGCCATATATTACTGTGTCCTGAGAGGTCTCTTGGACTTTATCTCATTGGACTATCTCTAGGTGACATTCTAGAACACCCAATGTTTGGTATACATGCAGTATTCATTCTTTCTTTCTAACCTGCTCCACTCCATAGAAATACACCTACTAAGTGCCTGGTGCTCTCCCAGGTGCTTGCTATACATCAGTGAACAAAAACAGTCAAAAATTTCCACCCACATAAAGTTTACCTTCCAGTGAGAGGATACACGATAAATAACACATGAAATACTGGAATGTATTTCATGAGACCTTAGAATGGAAGAGGATAAAAAGGAAAAGAGTTCAGGGAGAGTTAGCAGGGAAGGGCGATAGCAATCTTAAGTTTAATAGTCAAATTGGTCTCCTTGTGAAGGTAACATTGAACAAAGACTTAAAGGAGGGGCGGAATTTAGCCAGGCAAATTTCTGGGGAATGAGTATTCCAGGCAGAGAGAATTGTCAGGCTCTAAAATATGAATGTGCACACACACATACACACAAACACGTACGTGCACACACACATGATACATGCACATACACATCTGCTTACATGCTTGACGCCTGCTGTTTTTTAATGGTGTGTAACAGTTTTTTATAATTGTGTGCCTCCATGAGTCCCCCTCTGAGATTTCTCCAACACTTTGAAATCTGAGTAAATTAACAGGTTGGAAATTGTAGAATCTGCCATATTGATACTGAAACCCCATAAGGGTGGACACTGTGGTCCATGGCAGGAATGAGACTTAATCCACGCGATGGCTACAGACTTGAGCAGGTCAGAATTCAGGAATTGTCACAGTTATTAACACCTCCCAGCTTCAGGGAAGCAGGTTTCCTTGCGGAGATCTGTTCAGGCCTGTCTCCCTCCATCCGCCCTTAACAAAAGCCCTTTAGAACCCGTTGTGGAAGGGGCTCGGGAGGACGAGTGTCATATGCCTCTGTTCGTGGACCCCTGACCTGCTGTGTTCCTTTTCACAGCCCTTCAGGGGCATAAAATTGGTCAGGGGATGAGTTCACAGTCAGAGACAAGACTGGCAGGGTATCCCAAGAGGATCTGATCATCCTACGTTACCCATTGTTGTGTCTCCTGCCAAGTCTTGGATTCCTTGCTTTTCGTGTGGGGTGGGTGAGTGGATGGAAGGAATTTGGGGCTGCAGCAGTGGATATGTGAAGTTTCTGTCCACAGTAAATTCAAAGGCTAAGAATCAGTCATAGAAATAAGAATAAGAATCGGTCATAGAAAAGTAGTCAACGACTGAGTTTACAAATCAGAGTTTCTACAAGTCAATATCGAGGGCTTAGATAAGAGAGAAATCTCCTTGGACCTGAGGCACCAAGGAGGGCTTATTGGAGATGATGAGAACTGGAATAACATGTGGAGTATATGAGGTTGGTGAAGGAAGATTTTTCCAGCTTAGATAAGGTGCCAGCGAAAGAACCCAGGCGAGAGTTTGGGGCTGACATGGGGGAGAAGTTATGGGATGATTAAAAAGCCTCCTAGGTAATTCCTGTTCCCATTCCACTTGTGCCATGGTTTTCTTTACTGTAATCATAACCATTAGGCGTGAATTACAGGTGCAGCCTGGTGGACAGGGATTAGAATGCACATTCGGAGAAACTGGCTAAGTCCTAGTGCCATCAATTCAACACCAACTAATGCTCATTCTTGAACGGGGCATCAGTTTCTTTGCTGTAAAATCAGGGTGACTCACAGGATTTGAGAATCACTTGAAATATTGTCATGCATTCTTAGTGAAGACTGGAAGGAGGTGTGTATCCTCATCAACAGTATTTTCTTGACTATGCCACGTGGATTGTTGCCTTCCAGGAGCATCTTATTTATTTATTTATTTATTTATTTATTTATTTTATTTTATTTTTTCATTAAAGACCTGGGGTGTAGACCAGAGGTGTGGGGGGTGGAGGTGGTAAGAGGACTCACCAGAGACAGAGTGGGCAGCACAACAGGTGAATCTGCTGAAATACACTGCTGAGGGGAGCAGTGGGCGAGACAGAAGTCTGCTGCGCCATGTGGGTTGACTCCCAGGCTGCTTTTCTGCGAGAGTTTCCTCATGGTGATAGCACTGAGCCCTAACACGTAGACTGCCAGGAAGCGCCCCCCAGAAGCATCTAATTTAAACAAGACAGATGATCATCAGATAAAGCAATAAACAACAATGTGCGTGGCTCAGATGTCAAGCTAGAATGAAGCCAGAATGAACTGACAACAGTTTACTATTTGTAAAGCACAGGAGTGTATTTTGACCTGTTTGGTTTAGGGAGTGTTTATATTCTCTATGACTATACCTCAGTCTGCCTTTCTGGCTTTACTAGGAATTCTGCTAAAAGGAAAAATGGTGTCTGTGGCCTCCCTCTGCGTGTCCTTTGGATGGCAGGGTAAAGTGAAGTATCCCATATAATTAGCCATCTAAACAACAACATTTTTGACACTGAAAGGAAGTATGAGTAACCACAACTAATCTAAGAAAACTGGGGTATTTGGTCACACTGTCTACAATCCCTTTGTTTTGACATGCCCATAAATCTTAGAGGCTCTGAGAAGCACCCCACAATTACAGAAGACATGGCCGTTGTACTGTTGCCTTGGCTCACGGCTCCCAGCATTCTGGCTTTGGGATGAGCCCATCTTTGGGGTACGCAGGGAAGACAGAATGTAGTCCAAGTTTTGCTTTGTAACCAGATCTACTTGCTCATCACAACCAGGTAAAGGTCCAGGGATTTCTGGGTGATTTCTATTTTCAGTGTCCACTGCATGTGGGTGCTGATTTCTGGGTGTGCTGTTTGCTTTATGAAGACTTTCTGCTTCCTTGGCAACTTGCCTTGATGCTATGGATTATCACATTTGTATTTACCTCTCTGTTCTCGTAATGGAATCATCATATTAGATAAGAAAAGAAGGTGGATTTGTGTCCCTTGTAAAAAAAGAAAAAGCTGAAGTTTCAAGTTCACACAAAGGTTCAGGTTCTTCTTAGCATTCACGACTTTCAAAGGCCATCCACCCTTGAAAGCTTCCTAATTTGTAGCTGTAACTCATTTTTCAGTGATTCCATTCCATATTGGATTTACATTACTCTTGATACTTCATTTTTTATTGTGAATTCTCCTGGGCAATTGGCCCTCTGTAAATCAGCAAGTACTCACTCACGCTGTCTACTCCAGTGCTCTGTATTCGGGTAGACCAGGATTGCATGGACTCACTGCTCTGTTACTCCAAGTTTAGAGACCTCTTCTGAGAGTAGATTCTACATAGAAGGAGACCATCAAAGAGCCTCCTGCAGAACAGAAATGTCAGTTCAGAAAGAAAGAGTTGCTACATGTTGATCTGGCCGTCAAATCAGCAAGTAGCTAACACCCAGGAGCAGGTGGCTATGCAGATCCTTTTATTTATTTTTCTCATTGACATCAAACTTTATATTTCAGGTGTGCCACATGAAGCTTCAGTGTTGTATGTATTGCAAAATAATCATCACAATAATCTAGTAAAAGCTGTCACCATGAACAGTGAAAAACTAGGCCCTTCTATTATACTGCTGAGAGAATGCCTAGGTATTCAGGATGCACTTACCTTCTGTTGAATTCTGTGGCTAGAACAGAGAAAGGGGAGGCTTTGTTTGTTTACCATTCCCATTGTGCCTCCTTAGTGGGGACAAATGTTTTCTTCACCAGAAGACATTAAGACTTAGCAGGGGTGATGGAAGCTGAGACCAGGTAACAAATGAGGCTTCTTCCAGATGTGAAAACACACAATCTAGGTACTATTTTTTTTCTTAATTTTGGCTTTTAAAACTCTTATCATATGAACATGACTCAAGTAGCCTGACTCAGAGACATTTACCAGAAGATTTTGCATTTAAACTGACTTCCCAAATCATCTAATTGCATATATCTGTGCTGTCAAATCTGGGTTGTAACCACCTAACTATAATAAAGAGAGGGCAATTGAGGAGCACTTTTATTGGAAGCAAGAAAAATTCATATTCTTGTTCCTGAGATGTCTCTGTCCTTCCCCACATTATGTTCTTGGGGTAGATGGGAAAGTTATAAATGTTTGCTGTTTCAGTCTGTTCCAGATACTGGGTGTGCTAGTGATAAATATCAAAAACCTAAGTTATCAAGATTTGATAGACTTGATAGAAGGAAAATTACATTATTCATCTTTTTCTGTGTTAGCCTTGTTAATATACATTGGCTAATCTTAATGTCCAAGGGCTTTATTTCTTAAAAGGAAAAATTCAACACAATTACTGAAATAAGAAAGAACAGAAACTCAGGATATGATATCTGGTCATTCAAAAATATCCTGCCTTGAGGAGTCTAGGGCTCTGAGTCTGAGAGAAGTGAATATTCTACAGCCTCTTTTTTTTTTTTAAGATTTATTTTTTATTTATACATACAAGCTGGGGTACAGGCCAGAGGCGTGGGGCGGCGAGAGGATTCACCAGAGACAGAGCGGGTAGCAGAACAGGCAGATCAGAAATACACTGCTGAGGGGAGCAGCGGGCGAGGCAGGAGAGGTCTGCCGCGCCATGTGGGATTCTCCCTGGCCGGGCGTCGAACTCACGTCGTCGCCGCTGCTGACAGCTCCACAGCGCAGCGCTTAACCACTGCACCACCAGGGAGGCCCTCTACAGACTCTTTTCAGGCCAGTTTTATTCCTTAATATTGTACCTTCATGTTGTTGCTGTTTTCACTGCAGTGCTTTTCTTTCTGCTATTCCCTGGATAGTTTTGGATTTGAAGTGTCTGCCTTAATTCTTTAGGAATGGAAGTCATATCAAAATATATGAAGTCATAATTACATGTGTAAGATTTGAAGCATTATCTCTTACAAATAAATATTTTCTCAGCTCTAAGGTAATCAGAGCTGTGCAAGACGAGAGCCTTGGGCTCATTGTCAAAGGGTGACCTTGTCAGTGGTCAGTGTAGAGGCTGCAGGGGGATCCTTGGAGAAGCTGAGAGTACCAGGAAGCTGCACAGGGGTGTGGAGAAGGGCAGAAAGGGAGACAAAAAGAGGCCAGAGGGCGCTTCCCTTTTGTCTGAACCAAATCTGTGTCCTTTCCCCACAAACAGTCACCATCATTTGTAGAAAATTCTGTCCCCATTTCTAGGATTAAGATTTGGCGGTTGAAGACTGTCATCCAAGAAAAGTTTCCATCTTACAGGGTGATCTGGTCTTACAGGGAGGCCTGGGCAAGTGACTCTGAGAAAGTATTTTGATAGAGTTGTGATGCAAAGGACAGAGAACTCATACTCACTAGGAACACTTGAGCTCTTCAGGATTAGGACAAGTGCTATGCAAAACTTTTTGGTTATTTTTATATATATATATGATGTTTTCTGAAGTGTAACAATTAATATAGCTCTTCATCTTAGAAAAGTGCACCTCTGCTGGCTTGCATGTACTAGTGGAGGCAAGATTGTTTTCCTTAGTAGCTACAATTAAGATGTGTGCTGTCTATCCCATTGATGAATGGTCCCAGTTGTAAGGATGTTCTTCCCAACCCCGAGAGAGGAGAACAGGAGAACCAGCCACCACCACCATCTCCCACCCCCCCACAATCTGGACTGAGCTAGTTGTACTCTAACAAATTTGCCATTCTACCTAATATCCCATAGATATTTTCTGCTCATAAGATGTGCTTACTTTCTTAGACAACTTCAAGATTAACTCAGGGATTGCATTCTCCAGAAGTCTCAGTGACCTTCCAATCTGACAGATGGTTCCTTTCTGCATTCCTGCCACATCATCCGAATCCCTTTCTCATGGGACTCGGTGTTCTGATTGCTAACTCTGACTTTACTCTCTGTGTTCTCAATTAGACTAGATTATCCAGTGATGCATTTGTGTGTCTATCTAAAATATGCACGATAATATCCAATGCATATATATTTTAAAGATATGTGAGAGGCATCTCGTGAGGTAGCCCCCAACCTCCTCCTCTAATTACTGCCTTTCCAGATTTAATTTCAACAAAATTGCATTACAATACTTCTAAGTCCATTCTTTAGCACCCAAAACAGTCTCTCCAGGTCCATGGTGACACCATAATGTGATAGGGAAGGACAGAGCTTTCTGGAGTTAGGTAGCCACTGGGTACATTGGCATTCATTTCTTCAACCTCTTCCCATTATTGAAAAAAAAATGCAGGAAGTTTTGACCCTGGTTGTATTCTCTTTCATTCACTTTATTCTCCTGAGGTAAAACATATTACTAAATGTATTTATTCTAACATTAATTAGCTTGAGGCTAGAGAAGAGATAAACAGTGGTAAAATAAAAATTATTACTTAGGCATTCTAATTAATTTGGAATCTATTCCTCAATATTGACGTAAGGATAGCAAATTAAGACATTTAACACAGTGTTAGCACACAGCAGTTACTCAAAATATATTATTACCTTCATCACTATGACTGTCCATTTTCCTGATCTAGACATTTTGTGTATTTGTTGCATCACTGGTTTCCAGCATGTGGCCTCATGCCTTCTTGCCTTGCCTCTGCAGGTGGTACTTTCACTGTATCGTAGTGCTTAGTTCTAAGTCCCAACTTTCTCCTGGAACTTGTATTTTAACTTTCTCCATTTGAAATGTTTGATTCAGCCAGGAAATCTTGTCCCTCCTTGACAACTATCTCAAGCTTCTCAAACCCCTATCTGGAACAGGCTTCCTTCGGACTAGATACATTTTCCAAAGAAGCTAACAGTTCAAGCTAAAGAAAACACCAAATTAACAAAAATAAAGTCCAAGTGAAAGGTCCACAAACAGTATGCACACATCACAGTGAAAATCCACAGATAACAATTAACTATATGAAAAAATTATCCCAGAAGAGACAATTTCTTGAAATGTCTTCCCCAAGATTATTATTTTCTTTCACTCCATTGTCTAATCTTTCTCGAAAATCTCCCATTATGTTTTTGATATTTTGCCTCTTGCTGTCCCATTTTTTCCATTACCACTGTCCTTGTCCCATGTCTGAACTTCATCACATGTTTGGAGCATGATACCATTCTAACTAGGACTGTTTGTAATTCTAATCCCTAGTCCAGTGTTCCTTATATACCACCTTTCAATGTCAAGCATGTTAAGCACCTTTCGAATTTTTTTGCTCATCGTACCGTGTGATTAAAGAGGCCAAATTTCTTTAGATACTATTAACATGAAAGTTAGAGTCTTCTAGTGTGTCTGTAACATCTTCTGAACTTGAATTTTCTCATTTGCCATTAGGTGTCCGTCTGCTAATTCATTTATTAAGTCAAATCAGTTAGCAGTTAATGTATACTTAGTGGTTGGCTTCTACTCATGGAGCACACACTGTCCCCAGAACCTAGGCACCTGCGTTGATGCAGTTCATTCTCTCTCCCCTCCTCCTCACCAGTCTGTCTCTGTCTCTGTCTGTGTGGTTGCTGGACTTTCCTCCAATCCAGTCACATGCATTCAAAAACACATGACATCCATGTCTGGGTGTCCCTGGGTCTCCCCTGGCTGCTGCAAAGGCAGTAAGCAGGTGGGTGTGTGAAATGTGATGAGCCAAAAGATTCATTTCTTTATTTTCTCCTAACTGCTTCAGCCTTCATAAAATCCAGTCCTATAAGTTATTGATTTTCACCAAAAGAAGAAAAATGAGTGGGAGTGGAGAATTATGATGTTATGTCCGAAATGAATTTTTCACAGAAAAATAAGAAGAAAAGAAAAACAACAACGATTCTCCATCTTGGGCAGTTGGTCAGAAATGAGGTTTAGGGGATGGAATAGGAAAGGCAGGGGAATGTCTGTCCCCAGGGAGAGCAAGCATTGATCTCTTGGGTGATTGCCCTGACTACCTCTGAAGCTGAGAATTAGGTTCAATATGTTAGTGCTAACATTTAAGTCCCTTCAAACCTCCAGGGGAAGAATCTGTTTTCTCTTCCTCTACCTCATTTATGTTTGGGTGAAAACAGACTTAACTCTTCAGCTTCCAGCTTTGCTCTTATACAGGAACATATGCCTCAAGGAATCCACGAGAGCTTTGATGAGGTATCTCAACTATTGTTTCCCCAACAATGTGTTGGAAATGAAGATAAATAAAATGGCTACCTCTATAATAATTTACTTCCCAGCTGAGACAGCAAAACCAGGCCATTCTTGCTGCTCATGATTTGTAAGCTACGCTCCTCAGTCATGGTGTCACCAGTACAGGGCTGAGTTCGAATCATAGAGGGAGCTTTTAAGAATATGCATGGGCACCTGTAACTTCAGACCTGCTCTCAGAATCCACAAAGGTGGGCCCTAGGAACCTATATTTTAGAGACAATGAATTTCTTATTGTTTATACTAATGACTCAATATGATACAAAATGACAAAACTGGGGCCTCCCTGGTGGCGCAGCGGTTAAGTGCTGTGCTGTGGAGCTGTCGGCAGCGACGACGCCTGTTCGACACCCAGCCAGGGAGCTTCCCACATGGCGCAGCAGACCTCTCCTGCCTCGCCTGCTGCTCCCCTCAGCAGTGTATTTCCATCGATCTGCCTGTTCTGCTCCCCACTCTGTCTCTGATGAACCCTCTTGCCACCCTACGCCTCTGGCCTGTACCCCAGCTTGTATGCATAAATAAATAAATCTTAAAAAAAAAAGAAATAAAATGACAAAACTGATCTAGGTAAAACCTTTCAGCTCTTCTGCCAAATTCCATGAATATGGCTCTAAGAAAGAGCCTAAGAAGAAGAAAGGTACAACTACAAACCACTAGCAGCTTAAAGATTTCCCAGGAAGGAATGTCAATGACCTGATTAGCATTGTAAGATCTAGTGTCAGGGAAGGGATGAGAAAGCTCCAAAATAGTCATGTGCAAAAATTGCTCAATGGTTTTCAGAAGCAGGTGAGAGAGGCTTCAGGAGAAAGCAAACCATTCTCTCCCGGGTCCCACCAGCAGAACTGGCATCTCTGACTGTCCTTCTGCAACTCTCTGGAGCCAATACCCCTTACACCCAGCAGTCTTGCCTGCCTATGTTAGTGTGTTCAATTACTCTTACCATTTCATTAACATGGAAGCCTTTCTTTTTCCTCAAGGTAGATTTACATTTACCTATTTTATGAATTATCTATTGATGTGTCAATTATCTTTTTATTTGTCTATTTACTTTTTTAAAAGATTTGTTTATTTATGCATACAAGCTGGGGTGCAGGCCAGAGGTGTGGGGCCATGAGAGAGTTCAGCTGAGACAAAGTGGGGAGCAGAACGGGCGGATCGACCAAAATACACTGCTGAGGGGAGCAGCAGGCGAGAAAGGAGAGGTCTGCTGTGCCATGTGGGAAGCTCCCTGGGCAGATATTGAAAGCATGCTGCGGTGGCTCTGGATAGCTTAATAGTGCTGTGCTTAACTCATTGTGCCACCAGGGAGGCCCCCTGTGCATCAATTATCTTATGACCAAGTACTATAGGAGTTTTACTATTTTCCCAAAGTACTAAGATGACAGAGCTCATTGTTCTTGAGTTCTTGGAAGTTCTCATTGTTCTTGGAAGAAAAGAGATTTTAAGAAGCTCCTCCAGGGAGCATTTCTAGACTGAATGATTAGTAATTAGAAGAGAAAAGTTAGGTAGAAAATCTGCCAGAAGGGGGCCTCCCTGGTGGTGCAGCAGTTAGACACTGTGCTGTGGAGCTTTCAGCAGCGGCGACGTGAGTTCGACTCCCGGCCGGGGAGATTCCCACATGGCGCAGCAGACCTCGCCTGCCTCGCCTACTGCTCCCCTCAGCAGTGTGTTTCTGTTCATCTACCTGTTCTGCTCCCCACTCTGTCTGTGGTGAACCCTCTCACCGCCCCATGCCTCTGGCCTGTACCCCAGCATGTATGCATAAATAAATAAATATTAAAAAAAAAAGAAAATTTGCCAGAAATTCTGCCATGTCCTGCTATGTTTGGAAATTCTAAGATTGTGAAGGAAGCAGAGGTAGAGCCCGTGACGAGTTAAGCCTGCACGAATCCACACACCAACTCTAAATGAGCACCTATAGCGTCAGGTACTTTGTGGGATCTGTGACCACAGCAGTGTGTGAGGTCCCTGCCCTTAAGAGTCCGCAGTCGAGCTGGAGTAAGCAGGAAATACATCGGAGCACACGGAGCCCTGTAATAGAGGTAGATGAAAAGATCCAGGGGGAAAACTCATTAGGAAATAGAATTCAGCATCTCACTTCTAGGTTAGGATCCTCTGATACATTTTTCTCAGCACACTATACTTTCCATGGACTCAAGAACCGTGCCCTTGTCTCACAAATGGAGGAACATTGTTCTGGAATAACATGTGCTGCAGTTCCCTCCTTGTGATCTCCATGGCTCAGGCTGCTATGACGAACATTCCATAGGCCAGCTGGCTTGAGCAGCCAACTTTTATTTCCCACAGTTCTGGAGGATGAAAGTGCAGGACCTAGATGTCAGCATTGCCAGACTCTGACAAGACCCCTTCCCCTGCGGTGTGGACTCTGTCCCCCAATACTGTACTACAATATCCTTCATAATTTCCTCTTGTTCTTTTCTCTGTATGAGAACACTCATCCCAGTTTGGGGACGCTTCCTCATAACCTAGTACCTTCCAGAGGTCACTTCCAAGTAACATCATTAGGGCTTCAATATATGAATACTGGGAGAGCACAAACATTCAGTCTATAGAATATACGATGTGGCAGAGGGCAGGTGCAGAAAGATTGTCACTTATGCTTCCCGCTTTTGGGGTTAAAATTTAGCCTAAAAAACACCTTTCCTGTCCCCCCAATACTGTACTGCAGTATCCTTCATAATTTCCTCTCCAGTAACCATCTCAAGGTTTTCCTGAGAGCATGATTAAGGGATTTTCCATTTGAGCTTTGGATTTTTCTTCCCCAGACACACCAGTTTTAAGTCAGTGTTATTTCCCTTATTTATAAACCTTCATTCTTCCTTTAATTTTCAGGTCATAATGTAATGAATAATCCATGTGGTTATCACCAGTGATGCACAAGAATGTAATTGGAAGTAATCAGTGCTAAGCATGTTAATGGAGAGATGAACTCGCTGCAGAATTCTAGGTGTCAGTGATTGTTCAATCACTTCAGCAGCCACAGACACTCCCACAGGAGAGAGAGGGATCTGACTTCCAGAGGTCGGGCATTCTCTGGTTTCCTTAGACATCTGTGCTCCAGCATAAGAGGGGTTACCTTAAACTTCCAGGGAAGAGCCCATTCTACTAGAAACTATATGTCCCAGAAGATGTCTACTAATTATATGTATAATTAGAAGAAGAGCTTTAACTCTCAACCAGATACTTCCAAGATCTTTGCTCTTAATAGCACCGTGCTATTCTCACAATGATGACTCACATCATGAAATTTATCAACTCACACCCAGGACTGTCTCTTGCTTGCTTGCTTGCTTTTACCTTTTCTTTTTTTTTTTTTTTTTTTCTTTTGGACACTTCATGCAAAAGCCCTGCTCTACTGCTCTTCTTCCTTGAGGAAGTGCATCCCTCTTAGTTCACCAGGGTGAGTGGATAAAGTGGTATTAGGAAGCCCTGTTCAGACTTTAGGATGCTTAGCTCCCCGAAATTATCACTAGAGATCTCCTAAATAAGCAAAAAATAAAAATCCTCACCTTTGTTAGGATTTACAGCATTAAGGGAGAACACCATCTCAATAGTGTCTCAGCAATGTCTGAACTAGGGAAACCAATATTCAAATATTTGTAGGGCTTTAGGGTCTGAGTTTAAGTGGTTTAAGGCAGATGTTCAAGGTCTAGGCGTCGATTGGGATTGGACAGAATTTGTAATATGATTGCTTAGAATGGCAGACACAGCAGAGTGAAGGACTTGAAGTGAATCTTGATAAGTAAACTGTGGTTAATAAGTAAGCTCCTTCCTAGGTGTCTCATAAATCGATCTGTGGGAAGTTCCTGAAGCAAGCTGTGAAATTATTTATTAGGTTAATACTTATCTTTGCTGGGTAAATCTTACTTGGAACAAACAAGTCAGTTATTTTTAAAATCAGTATCTGTCCTCTTATTTAAGACATCCTGATCAGATGGTCTCAGATCTCGAGTCTTACAAACCGGTTGAGGAGGCAAGACCAGTACAAAAATTACTTGGGGCTCTAAAAGTGGAATATCCCTCAGTCTTTCAGTAGGCAGAAATATAATTCTGAAAAAGGTGGCAATGAATACTGATGCAACTTTCCCAGTGCTTAGAGGACAGGATGTATACAGGGAGCCTAGGGTATGTTTCAGCTGGGATAAATAACATGAGGAAAGGTATGGGGGTAAAATGCATGTTCATGAAATTAATCATGAAATTCTAGTGTGATTAATCTATGGAGCAGAAGTCAAATTTGGGGAGCTATGTTAAATAAGGTTGAGCCAAGATAAATAATGTTATGAAGGGCCAAGAATTCTAGATAGTTTGGTTTGAATTGATGAAATTATCATGGAGGAATTGAAAATTTGTGTCAGATGCTCCCTTGTAAGGAACTGGAAATCTGTGTCAGATGCTCTCATATAATTATTTTGGATATTTGAGTTCCTGGTGGTAACTATAAAGAGAATATAGCCAATCTGCTGGCAGTTATAGGAGATTTTTGTGTCCTCTGAGGCCATTAAATCCTGTGAGGAATAGATAACATAATGCCCCAAACTTCTCTCAAATATGTGGTTTTTTTGGCAATTAAAGGTAAAATTCATATAATATAAAATTATCATTTTAACCACTTGCAGATGTAAAATCCAATGGCATTACATTTATAGTGTTGTAAAATCAATAACTCTGTCTAGTTCCAAAATATTTCATCTCCCCAAAAGCACAGCCCATATGCATTAGACAGTTGCTCCCATTCTCCCCTCCCCTCTGCTACTGGCAATCACAAATCTGCTCTCTCCATGGATTTATCTTTTCTGGAAATCTCATATAAATGTTGTCAAACAACATGTGACCCTTTTTTGTATATTCTTTTTCTTTTTTTTAAGATTTATTTATTTATGCATACAAGAACTGGAGTATAGGCCAGAGGTGTGGGGGATGGTGAGAGGATTCACCAGAGACAGAGTAGGGAGCAGAACAGGCTGATCTGCTGAAGTACACTGTTGAGGAAAACAGTGGGTGAGGCAGTAGAGGTCTGCTGTGCCCTGTGGGAAGCTCCCTGGCTGGGGATTGAACTCATGCTGCAGTGTCTGCTGATAGCTTCATAGTGCTGAGACTTAACCCGTTGTGCCATCAGGGAGGCCTTGTCTGGCTTTTTCTTTCCCATAATGCTGCTTCCATGTTTCGTTCATGTTATATGAAGCAGCACTGCATTCTCTTTTAGAGTTAAGTAATATTCCATTGTGTGGCTATTCTAGTTCGTTCATGTTGGGCATTTGTTATCTTTCTGTCTGTTCCCTTGAATAGTGATGATATGAATATTTGTGAACATGTATACTTTCCCCAAGAATTCTACAGCTTATGGAAACTGCACCCCCTTATAATTGTAGGTTATTTCTAACCTAACATACCCATCTATATCAATTAACAAGAACACTAGGTTAATATATTATTAAGATATACAAGAAAAATAAGGGTCATCTGTCAATTTATTCTTGATCCTAGTATATATCCCTTTCAAGAGTCCCAATTAGAGAATATATTTTCACTAACATCTACTCTTAGAACCTGATCAAGACACACTAATGCTTGGTAATCTCTGATCAACTGAGGATTACTAAAACTATGAAGGAAGGCCTTCCTGTCAATCAGGGAAAAGACACAAAAACATTGAGATGTGGTATAATTTGCTAAG
The DNA here is from genome assembly GCA_004024925.1 of Scalopus aquaticus. NCBI lineage: Eukaryota > Metazoa > Chordata > Mammalia > Eulipotyphla > Talpidae > Scalopus > Scalopus aquaticus. The sequence goes on from PVIJ01000808.1 coordinate 195,914, forward strand.
TCAACTAATGGTAGATTGAAGTTGGTATTTAATATACCATAACACAGAGTTGACATTTCTCTCACCTGGGAAACTCTAATTCTGTAACAGTGTTGGTGACTGTTGCAGGGGCTGGTGTGTGTGTGGGGGGGGGATGTTGTGTGGGCCTTAAACCCATCCAAGAGAACTATTGGAGTTGCTGGCAGGTTTGTAGCATCCTAAAAGATGCTCCAAAGCACTGTGATCAGAATAATATTTTGAAAAGTGACTAATGTCTAATGTGGCCCAGGATGGACCAGTGAGGAGTCTCTTGTAGACAGTGTGAATAACTAATAGCAGTGACAATAACAATCATGATATTAACAATTTGGGGAGGAGGGGATATTAGGCTGAGGAGAGTGAGTTGGGCATGGTGGTCATGCAGATTTGAGGCTATAAACCTTGCTCTGGGCTCTGGGTAACAAGGAAAAATCAACCAAGCACCAAGGCGTGATAACTCAGCAAGTCAAGGGAAACCCAGAGCCACTTTGCTTTGCTAACCACAGCATTTGTTGTTAGGACCTTGACTGTTCAGAGTGCAAGGGTAGTGGCAGAGGTGTCATCTGGGAGCTTATTGGAAATGCAGAATCTCAAGCTCCACCCCAGATGTAGTGAATCAGACTCTGCATCTCAATAATTGATCTTGGTGATTCCATGTTTCTGATTAATGAAGGACGTATTTTCACATTCAAATGCATCCTGCTTGAGGGGGGGGATATTTGTTGATTGACTTCATTTGTTTGAGATATTGAACATACGTGGCCCCAGTCCTTGACATTTCCTGAACAACTTCAGAAAAGATAGCCTCTTCACTCCCTCTTCTCTTCCATTAATAAGAGCATTTAAAAGGCGTAATTACAACTCTTCTTAATAGCCTTCCAAATCACAACTTCCTGTACTTATTTCCTCATTTATTCTATTATTTTTAATCATTCAGAACGGTTCCCCTGCACATCAGTTATTCAATTATGTTTTTACTCTCAGGACTTCATGAGAATTTAATAAACTGTGAAATTTCTTTACAGAAAAATCCACACAAACACAAGCAATCTTTTTTTCCCCTCTACATAACTTATTTTTGCATTGGAAATGTTTTTCCTTCACATATATTGACTACAAAATATTCACAAATATCATGCCTCTCATTTTTCATGCAAAAATAGATGTCTTCTTTCAGAAAAAGTAAATAAGCCCAAACTTTACAAAATAAACAGGCTATACACCACTTTATTACTCAGAAGTAAATTTCAAGGAGATCCAACTTTGACATTCAGCTGATTCTTACTTCCTGTTTTGATTCCAAAAAAAGTGCTGAAAGCTCTGAATTACAAAGGTGAGCGAGCATAAGCAGAGTCCCAGCCTTCCCCTGGCTCACACTGCCAGGAGAAAGCAAGTTTTCTTCAAGGAACAAGCACATTATTTAAAACCCTTCAAGTTGATTTCAGGTGCCAGTATTTTCTCTCTTTGTACTCAAGTCAATTAGGCAATGCTTGGCAAAGCCTTTATCAGTCCTGGTAACTTCATCCATATGAGAGGTTAGAGATTTATCTCCACTATGGATCTACGTAAATTTCACATTTATTGAGCAGAAATCACTTCTAAAAGAAATTCTGTAGTTTTTTTTTTTTTTTTCCTCAAGCTATAACTAAGTTCTGATTGCTGAAAAGAAAGCTGAAAGTTCCTGCTTTTGGCTTTAGCTACTGGAAGAGCTTCTTCAAATATCTGAAATCTATTGGAAGCAAAATACATCATTTCAGAGTAGGGATTTAAGTGAGAAAGATCATATTTCCTTTTGATTTTACTCTCTAACCTCCTTTACCAGCTGTGATCATTACAATGATCTCTAGATTATGTTTTGAAATTTTTGTTTTACTAAGAAAATCTTCACTGACAAGTTGTGTTGAGATTTTTTTTTGTTTTCTCTCTCTGTCAAAAAAAGTTGAAAGTATGCTTAAACTTCATTCAAGTGTTTTAAGAATTTCTTCTGTAAGTCAAATGATTTCTATATGAAAATAATTATCACATTCTACTCTAAATTCTTGAAAATTGTTTTGAAGAGTGATGTTTTAAGGTCTGGGATTGACAAAGACAATGATTTGCCAAAATTTCTTTCCATCAAACTATGTGGCTCTGGAAAGCAATGAATAACATTAACTTCTTCATCAAACCACACAAATCATATGTGTTTTACTCAAATTATTCCCTGTCCTTAAAATGTGTGGCCATCTCTGGGGTATTTTGGATTAAATGAGAAGAACCCACTTGGTTGAGAAAAATAAAAGTCCCATGGCTTCCATAGATACCACTGGAACCCAGACATGCTCCTTCTTTGCTGAAAGAGAAAGGCCTCCTCAGGTGCTGACTAGAAGACACATCCCAGGAGCTCCCTCTCAGTCTGTCAGCTCAGTCAGTTTCCAAACTTGATCTTCATCACATGAAAAAGCAGAGACTTTTCATCCTATTTTGTCTGTTTCCTTCTTCTCACACTATAATAAATCAAAATTCAACTTCATGTTTGTAGAAATGAATTTCCTGACGTTTACATGCAGGTGTGATGTGTTCTTATCAAGGTATTATAAGAGGCACACTATGGCACATTGGTAAAATAAGGTAGAGAGAGGTCATTAGGACCCACCCGGCCTTTACATTGAGAGAGTTCTAGGTAGACACAATGGAGGGCTGCGGATATGGGCTCTATACTGTTGAGTTCTTGAGTGTCCTTATGCATTAGCAGCTGCAACAATCATAGTCATTCTGGAGTTAAGACACTGTATTCATTGAGTTTTCTTGGTGAAAGAAACATACTCAAAGTAGTTCACTAAATAAAAAAATATCCTTCATATATTGAGTTCATTTTATCTTATATATGGTGTGATTTTTAAATGGTCATCCTGTGCCAGATGCTTTGCTAAGCCTGGGACCAACATTATCACTTTTTTTTTAAAAAGATTTATTTATTTATGCATACAAGAACTGGGATGTAGGCCAGAGGTACAGGGTGGGTGGTGGTGGTGAGAGGATTCACCAGAGAGAGAGTGGGGCACAGAACAGGCAGATTGGGCCTCCCCGGTGGCGCAGCGGTTGAGTGCTGCGCCGTGGAGCTGTTGGCAGCACGCGGTAAGAGTTCGATGCCCAGCCGGGGAGAATCCCACATGGTGCGGCAGACCTCTCCTGCCTCGCCCGCTGCTCCCCTCAGCAGTGTATTTCTGATCTGCCTGTTCTGCTCCCCACTCTGACTCTGGTGAACCCTCTCGCCGCCCCACGCCTCTGGCCTGTACCCCAGCTTGCATGTATAAATAAATAAATCTTAAAAAAAAAAAAACAGGCAGATTGACTGAAATACACTGCTGAAGGGAGCAGCAGGCGAGAGGTCTGCTGCGCCATGTAGGTCAGCTCCTTGGCCAGGGATTGAACTCATGCTGCAGTGGCTGCCGATAGCTTCATATTGATGAGACTCAACCCCTTGTGCTACTAGGGAGTCCCCCAACATTATCACTTTTAATGCTTACAACAATCATTGACAGAAGTTTTATTGTTATCTCCATAATGAGCAAAATGAATTTCAGAAAGTTAAGTAATGTATAGGCAGAACTAGAATTGTGTTCTAGATTTATTTTATTTGTTAATCATCACTCCAAGCTGCTTCATGCCACTGCCACCCATGAAAACATCTGTATCTATCAGTCCCACAAAAAGTAGGAGTCAACTATATAGTCACGTAGAGAGAAACCCGTAGTTCCATTCAATATACTTTTGAAAACAGTCTCCATGATTGCTTTAAAATATGTGAGAGGAGAATACAGGGGACCATGGAGATGGATCACGGGTGAATTGGTGGTGGGCTGCCCAAGGGGAATGCAAAATGTAAAAGACATAAATAACAATAAAAAAAATTAAAAAAAAATATGTGATCTCCCTAAGATTCCTTTGGGATACTGAAATCTTCTTTAAAATCCAAACAGGGCCTCCCTGGTGGCACCATGGGTTAAGTCTCAGCACTATGAAGCTATCCACAGTCACTGCAGCACGAGTTCGATCCCTGGCCAGGGAGCTTCTTCCCACATGGTGCAGCAGACCTCTCCTGCCTTGTCTGCTGCTCCCCTCAGCAGCGTACTACAGTGGATCTGCCTGCTCTGCTCCCCACTCTGTCTCTGGTGAATCCTCTCACCCCCCACACACACTCTGGCCTATACCCCAGTTCTTGTATGCATAAATAAATAAATCTTTTAAGAAATAATAAAAAATAATAAAGCCCAAACAATCTTGTTGACATTCCTGCTGGAATTGTTCACAGGAGAAGAAACAAAGTCACAGTCACTCCATGTGATTTGAAATATCTGTGCTTATAACTTCCACTGTAGAATTTACACTGTGTGTGGGGTTTTCCTGATGGCTGAGGGGTTAAGTCTCAGTGGTATCACCGCCATCACTGCTGCGGCCTGAGCTTGATCCCAGCCAGGGAGCTTCCCACATGGCGCAGCAGACCTCTCCTGCCTCACCCTCTGCTCCCCCCTCAGCAGTGTATATCAGTAGATCCACCTGTTCTACTTCCCACTCTGTCTCTGGTGAATTCTCTCACCCTCCTCCCCCCCCCACGCACCTCTGGCCTACACCCTAGCTTGTGTACAAAAATAAATATTTTTTAAAGAAGAATTTACACTGTGTGCTATGCCTGTACACAGAATTCTACATGTGATTCTTCCCTTTTGGTGGACGTTCACAGAAATTTCACATCAAGTCTCACTTTCAGCTGCACTGGGGTAGGTTATATCTTTGGGGTTCCCCAGAGCACTTCCTCCCAAAGTTAACCCCATGAATGGCACAAAGTCTCCAATTCCATCTGACCTCGCCCACCACATGCTGTATTTGAAGTTCCAGTGTATCCAGCTTTTTGGATTGCGAGCATCTTAGACCAAAACTAATTTTATGGTTGTTATCCCTAAACACCCTGCGGACATTTAAAAGCAGCCATTGTAAAAACCCAAACACCACTCTCCTACATGCTTTACAAAACAATCAGGCTCAGTGTGGGTTTCAGTGATGTAAAACTGCTTATCCAAATGATACTCTCGTGCTGCTCAACAGGCAGAAATCAGATATCCTGCACATAATTTCGTGAATGATTCTGCTTATTCCTCTCCTCCCATAGCATAAATATTTCATTAAGGGATCATGTCTTCTGCCAAATGGAGATAATCTGGAAAAAAATGTGTCTACCAGAAGAGGTTTCCCTCTGATTTCAGTGACTCACCTGCCCCACAAGAAGACCCCAGCAGCACAGTTTTCCCAGAGTCCACATTTGACGTGTTTCTTCTCTAGCCTCAATCACAGAAATGTGTCTTGATGAAGGAAGTATTTTTTTTTTCCCAAAGTTTTTCTTGTCAAAACTGTTTTACCACTTTGTAATGATTCATGGCTTCAGTAGGCACCTCATGTCCCCCAGGGAAAGCACAGCCCAACTTATTGCTGACGTCAGAGATTTCAATACAAATGTTCCTTTTGTCCACGGGAGAAATAATGGACATGGGTCCCAGCGCTCCATCTAGGCATTAAGTCTGTTTACCGAAGACGGTCATTATTCTGTAATTCTCTCTCTAATTTTGTGTGGGAACAAAGCCTTTTGGCTCCCTGATGCTAATGAGCTTGGGGCATTTCTCTTGTTTCAGGGCCAAGGCAGGGATTTTCTGCTTTTCCTTTCCTATCCCCTTCAGGTGAGCTAATCAGCCGTGAGCAGCCTGGCTCTTGGAGCCTGAGTTTCCAGCTCCTTCCTCTGTGCCTCCATCTTTAGCCAGGTCCCTTTTCTTCCCAAGTAATTTTTGGCTCTTCTGTCCTTTGTATTTGGCCTCCTGTGCGGATGTCTGATAGCTTTCCTCCTGGAAACCGCTCTGTGGGGATTTCTTTTTGTTTCCTGAACATGACTTTTAATTACACTTGGGTTATTTGGCCATCAGCTGCTTTGCAAAGCCCGAGTTAGTGCCGTCTTACCGCACTGGGGGAGAGAGTGGCCACTGGCCAGCGAGGGGATCTCTGCTCCTCTCCGCACTGTGCCGTCTGTGGGAAGACAGGGACTCTGGAGACGCACCGTGTGCCGCTGGTCCAAGCTCTGTGCTACCTTGTGGTTTCCATCCGCTGGATTTGGCAAGGGGAGACTTCAAAATATTAAAATTACTTCTTTCTGTTTCCCCTCCTCACTGTAGCATCTCCAGGCTTTAAACTGGGGATGGGAACTATGTCCATGTGGTTCTAAATGGCATCTTTGATCCTTGTTTTGCTCTTTGTCTGCCCTTTACTGACATCTGGATCGGGGTGTCCTTAAACTGAGTCTCCCAAATCGCCTTTGTGATTTTATTAAATATGTACTAGAAGATTGTATCTCAATCATCTTAGAATTTTTGGGTTTTCTTAAAGTTTTTCTGCTAACACATTACCCCTATAATAATAGGTATATAGAAGTTATCTGTTACAGAATCAACAATAAGCTTATTGAGAGCAACCCAAGATTAAGGTTGGCTATAGGAAGGCTCTCTTTTGAAATATAGGCTCACAGTGTTTTGAAGTAAAATTCTGGCCATATTGTAAAATATATTTTTACTTCATTTCTTTATTGGGAAAACTCAGGCTAGTCTTAAGTAGAGAATTACAAAGGAAATTATCAAACTATCAAAACCTGCCATTTCATGTAGCTTTTAAAATTATAGTCTAAACATATTTGTATTTGACAAGACATATTTTGTTTTCGTTTGAAATACTTCACCATCACATGGAACCAGGTCTTAATGCATCAATTACTTGTGCTATAGAAACAGTTATTTCTAGCTCCTGTGACCATAAATTGAGGACACATATATGCAAATTTTACCAGATTTTTAAAAATTCCTTAGTATGTATTTTGTAAATTTAACATAAATTTTTATCCAATTAATTGCATGAGATGACAATTTATTTCCCTAGCATTTCAAAAGATACTTCAAGTTCCCTTAGGAAATCTGTACTTGCCAAACAAAAGCAATACAGTGTCACAATTCTGGAATAGATATCACATATAACAAGGAGCAGTAAAGGCAAACAATTTCTTTGATTTCCCTGTGGACGTTTCTGGTCACAGTATTTAAAAGGAGCAACCCAAGGGAAAATGTTTTTCTTGCAGAACTCAAATATCTAATGCTAACATTTACCTAGACCTGGATTCACCTTTGCAAGTTGCAACTGACTGATCTTATAAACTTGAAATGTACCCACCAAGTTCAAGGTGACATCTGACACACATTCCTTCCCTTTCTGTATCTCTAGATAGTCTGTGTGAGATTTTTTTTTTATGTGGAACCTAACATTCCAGAGAAAATAAGAGAATTTTTTATCTTAGTTCTAATCATTTAACTACCATAAGAAAATCCTTCGATTAAATAATAATAGCTTGATTATTGGATGCAATGCAGTTAATACTGGGTTAAACTCTTGTGTTTGTAACTATTTTGTGTGCAGTAAGCTAAAGTGGTATTTTTTCTGGTTCCTTCTACAACCTGGTATTGAGGGCATGCCACATATTAGAAGCAGGAGACAGACAACTGGGTAAAATATGCTGTTTGCTCTCAGGTGTTCACTGTCTGTTGAGGCAGACAAACCCAAATATTTTTGATGAAGATAAATAGATAGCTGCACATTTAAAGCACTGTGGGAATGGTGAGGCTAGAGAGGATGCAGTGAAACTGACTGTCAGTATCAGGCAGGACGAGATTTTAAATCAGTTTCCAGGGAAAAATCAGGCTTTAATTTCAAACACTAAAAAAGAATGAGTCATGCGTGGTTAGTTGTATGCAGTGGGGAAGGAAGTGGTCAAAGGCTTAGAAAAAATCAGAAGACACAAAACCCACATGTGTATTTAGTAACCAGTAGACACGTTGCTGTTGCTGGAACAGACATTACACAAAGCAAAGGTGGAGAGGTGTTGGGGCCATAGATGGTGCCAGCAGTGGAGAAGAACTTTGTAAAGCACCAGGATATCCTGACTATGATTTAGAATAGGTCTAGGCCTTCAGGTAACAGAGTGAAGAGTTAAAGTGTGTTTTAACAAGATATTTTTGTGGTGATGTGTGGGGTGGTTTGGCTAGTGGGACAGGGGCAGGGCCCACTTAGGATGTGCTGAAATCCAGGCAAGAGGAAGATGGAAGGATAAAACTGGAGAAAAGACAGACAGATGAGTCCCAGGAAATGAAGAACTGTTTAGAAAGTAAAGTCAATAGAAAACAGTACTTTGATAAAGGGAGAAGGGGATGGAAGTGAGATTTGAACCCATGTGGCTTGAGGACTGAATAGACTCATGGTAACACAGATACAGCATCATAGTGATGGTTAGGTATCTCGGTTTTATGTCTCTCACCAAATAACTGGCATGTGGTAGATGAAATAATTGATTGAAAGGTAACATTTGGGACATATCTTCAAGGATATATACTGACAATATCAGCCAGGACAAGTCTAGTGGATCGCGACTGGACATTATTTAGATGACTGCAGACAAATCAGGTAAGCTGGAGATAAAACCTATGTAAAGACATTATTAGAGAGCATAGGGATGCTGATATTTCATAAAGGCCTAGATAAAGGCAACTAATTTTCTGATCAGTAGGTAAGAAAGTGAGTATTTAGATTGTCATTGTTTTTCCACATCAGTAGGGTTAAGGCATTGTGAGAGAAGTTGTTTAGGGAGACCCTCTTGTGAAATGTCTGAGGCTGGAGGGAAGGGGAGAATAGAGGCAGGAAGCTCAATTAGAAATCTACTGAGGCATTGAGACAGTGGAAATTGAGGGCCTAAATCTGAGGGTTAGTAATAGGAACATACATTATAGGTAGACAGAACTGGTGTAAGAACTGTGTTTATTTGTTTAATGATTGAATTGAATCAATTTCTGTGTGTGTGTGTTTGTGTGTGTATGATCGAGAGAAAGAGAGGTCCACAATTCAAATTGTATTGTTTTGGTGGAATTGTGGAGACTTCAGCAATCATGTCACAAGGCCTGCCTGGACCACAGTTTAACTCTATCACCACCCTGCAGGCATCCACTGCTCCCGGCCATGATGTCTGACTACCCAGGTCTGAAAGTATTGAAAGAGTCTAAATGGCATCACCCAGAAGACTCACAGGCAGCTAAATGTCTTTCTATTCATATTTTATGTGTTTATTCTACTTGTCTTACTTGTGAAAACAATAGTAAAATACTGATAATAGGACTTTCCTTTAAGATGGAGAAACAGTTCTTCCAAAAACAAACTCTTAGACTGTAAGAACAGAATCGTAGTTGCAGGAAATGACAGAGAAGAGAATTCAGTAAATTGGATAAAATTGGTCAATTGCATGGTGAGGGATGGGCGCTAGACTTTTGGCAGCAAACATATTGTAAATATACAGATGTTGATGTATAATGTTGTACACCTGAAACCTTTATAATGCCATAAGCTAATGTCGCTTCACTAGAATAATACTTTAAATACTTCCTATATATTGATTTTGAGCCAAATGTTAGAGAAAAATCCTATAAAACAAAACTTTGCATTTAATTCTAATAGGAAATAGCACTGAAAGGTTGAGATGCTATTGCCTTGCTTCATATTCAAATACCACCCTGTTTTATACCGTAAAGACAAAGATGAATAATTACCTTTAATTGTAATATAAACAAAAAGACTTAAGCAATAAACCCAGAAATTTTTAAACTGATTTCATATGAACTCATCTTATTATTTATTCATTTACTATTGATATTCCATTGGATATAAGACAGAAAAGAAAAGACATAAAAAAAAACCTCTTCACTGTGGCCAACAAAGTCGTCAGCCCATCTGCAACAAAACTTGCTTTCCTTGGGCCTCCCTGATGGCACAGGGGGTTAAGTCCCAGCACTGTGGAGCTCTCACCAACCACTGCAGCACGAGTTCGATCCCCAGCCAGGGAGATTCCCACATGACACAGCAGACCTCTCCTGTCTCATCAGCTGCTCCCCTCTGCAGTGTGTTTCAGTCGATCTGCCTGTTCTGCCCCCCACTCTGTCTCCCTTCTCAAACCCCCACACCTCTGGCCTACACCCCAGCTCTTGTATGCATTAATGAAAATAAATCTTAAAAAAAAGAAATGCCTTCCTCCTACCCCTGCAGATAATTGATGTCTCTAAATCCCCCAACTGCAAATATCACTTTGTCCAGGTAGATACGTTCAGGCCACACGTATCAGGGTCTGTTCTGCTCCCCGGGGGTGAATTTCCAATCCTGTCATTGCAGCTTCCCCTTGGATTTCCTGCTGTAATTGTTCACATTCTTGCAGTACTTATGCTCCGAGTGCAACAGCATCAACAAACAGAAGCATTTGCAGTTTCTCTCCATCTACTGGGAAGCCGCCTTCCTAATCAATTCTCCTCAGCAAATGCTCCAGGACAGTGGAAAATTCCTTGGGCGAGAGATAATACCACCCAAGGGAAAGTGCATTTATAATTGATGTGGTAAAAAGCTGTCAGACAGACATGGGTTTTCTCAGCCATTTTTGTAAACACTGATAGCAGCACTTCCTACAACAGCAGAAACCCACAATCTCTCTACCTCTGGGTAGAAAATTGTATGCAGCCAGGAAAAACCCACACTGTAGATCTTGTGGTTATGTCTGTAGCAGATCACACAAATTGAATAATTCTTTTAGACTCTCATAGCTTATGTCTACCTAACCATACTTTTTGAGGAAAAATTTATTTTTTAAATAAAGTGCAAATTTAATGCTCAGCACATTGCCAAGGACAGGAGGAGAAATGGGACAGAAACACTTAAGAGACGCCCCCATCCAAAACTGAGGTGTCCTTTTCTTAAATAGTTTTATAAATAATCAGGAAAAGGACATGAATATCCATATTTTTGGATTACAACTTATTTCAGAGACCTGTGTTTTGCATGAAGCCAAATATATTCTGCATTAGTAGAGTTTGATCATTCTAACAAGTTTTAAATGGGTAGCTATCAGCTGTGAAAGGTCCTACTCTACACATGGAATTATACTCTCTTCCTATCTCACTTGTGGCTGTTTTCAGGAAACTACAAAAATAAAGTAAATGCATTTTATTGTACAATAAATGATTTTATTGTACATTTTATTGTATAATAAATTATTATTTATTGTATAATCTCAAAAGTCTACCAAAATAGCACATGTAATACAGAACTGAGAAAAATGATTGATAAGTTGAATTCAGGATGATATTCACCTATTTATGGACATTGAAGATTGAGTTATTGCAGGTGTACTACACCTGTGAGTATTATGATTTTTTTTTATACATACAAGCTGGGGTACAGGCCAGAGGCGTGGGGCAGTGAGAGGGCTCACCAGAGACAGAGTGGGGAGCAGAACAGGCAGATCAGAAATACACTGCTGAGGGGAGCAGTGGGCGAGGCAGGAGAGGTCTGCCACACCATGTGGAATTCTCCACCGCCGGGCGTCGAACTTGCTTCGCCACTACCGACAGCTCCACAGCGCAGCGCTTAACCACTGCGCCACCGGGGAGGCCCATGTGGTATCTTTTAAACACAAACACAAACACACACACACACACACACACACACACACACACACACACACACACACAGTATTAAGAGGCATATTTGGTTCTGAATACCTGTCGTCCACTTGTGCTTTCTATTCTGAGAAAATTGTCGGTACGATCCTCCACTCTCTACCTGATAATTAAGACTGATATTATGTACCTTTCAAAGGTGTGGAGAAATTTAACAGTGATTGGCAGGTAAAGTCCCTCACAGAGTGTAGGGCTTTAATACACAGGGCATTAAAACAACATTGTTTTTGTAGCAGTTTGGTGACTGGTTTGTTGAGGTGACACCAGGAAAGCTTGTTTTCCAAAGTTACTTTTTGGATTTAGCTTCAGTCTCACTATTGGTTTTAATTTGGGGAAAAGACTGTTTTGAGTCATTAAAGTATCCAGTTGGGATTCTGAATTTATACTACAGTTCTTTGTCCTTCACTTGCCCCTTATTTTTAATGTGTGCTATTTTTATTTCATCTTATATTGATGCCTGCCTGTATCTATAGTCCAAATGCAAAAATGGACAACAATGGAATCTAGAAGAAGATTATGTGAAAAACATGGCCAGAAGCGATATTTCCTTTTTCATGCTTAACTCTGCCCACATGCTTTCTGAAATAGATCATGAGATCTTTCCTTCTGGTCAAAGAAACCTTTATGCCTGCCTTCGACTAACAGAAATGCATTGGCGGTCTGTAGTAGTGTCAAACATCAGTTGTCTGGGTAACTTTGGAGACCCAGAAAGTGGTAGGAGCACAGATTGTGGGGCCAGACAGCCAGTATTTGAATCCCAGCTGGGCTATTGGCCATTTTTCTGATCTTGAGCAATAACTTATAATGATCACACTTCATTTCCCTTCCTTGTGAAGGGTGCTTTCTAAGCCATAATAGGTTACACTTAAAAGAGTTTAGTGAAAGGAATATTTGCAAAGGGTGGGCAGATTAAAGAAAACTAACATGGGCTAATAAAGAACTTTGACAATACAATCATCTTTATTCCTCCCAGGTCTAAAAAGGCAAGGGAGAAAGTAGTTAGTAGACTCTTGGGAGAGTTATATCTATGGAGTTGGCAGATTTTGTTAAGTTGTGGAGTTTGGGAGAGAAAAGTATCCATAGTCAAAACAGCCTGGAAGAAAGGAAGTTGTTGAGGTAAAATTATTGCACTGTCTTTCTCCCCATTCTCCAATATATTAGTGATATCTGCCACTGGCTGGACTCAATGACAAACCAGGATACAAAGAACCTGAGGCAGGATGGAGACCAGAAGGGAGTGGATATAGGTGATCAAGGTAGAATTTTTCCCATAGAGTAATAATTCCTATCTCCTAGAATATTTATGCAAATTATGGGTTGATGTCTGTAAAACAGACTTATGCTTGTGCATAATAAATTTATAAGTTGTATTTTTTCTCTTTCATTTTCTGTTTGTTTTTAAGTTTTAATTGTCTTCTTTTTTTTTCCTTTATGTGTTTCTATCTGCTTTTTCATTTAGATGGTTTAATCTAGTAGTTGTCTCAATTTCTTCTCTTTTTTCCTCCTGAAATGTTTCTGCTCCAGAATTTTCTTATACCAAAATTTCTATATCTAATATAGACTTTTTTAGGTACATGTCTCAACTCATTATCTTTTGACACTATAGATTATCTCCTTTTCCTTTTTCCTTTTAGTATTCTGTGGCAGTCTCATGTTGTTATTCTTTATGTTTCTGATTCTGTGTCACTACTTATCATCTTGCTGAAGGTTTTGTGTTATTTGGTTTTTTTTCTTTTCATGTAGAAAAACTTTTTTCAGCATTTCTTGTAGGATAGTCATAGTGATTATAAACTCCATTAGCTTTTATTTTTGGAAGAAGTCTTTTACTTCTTCATCATATTTTAATAACTTTACAGGGTAGAGTACTCTTGACTGGCAGTTTTTATCTTTTAGAATTTTGAGTATGTTATTCCATTGTCTTCTATACTGTAGAATTTCTCCTGAGAAGTCTGCTCAAAGTCTGATTGAGGTTCTGTTTCATGTTACATGCTTTCCCCCCTCGTAGGTATAATATTTTTCTCTTTATCATTGAATTTTGTTAATGTAACACTGATTTATCTTGGTGTAGGTCATTTTGCAATTAGAAATTTTGGTGTTCTTTCAGCTTTCTGGACATCTATAGTTAGTGTTTTCCTTAGGTTTGGGAAGTTCTCAGGTGTTATTTAAATAGGTCTTTGCTCCTTTTTCTAGCTCTTCTTTTCACCCTTTATTCTTCTGTTTCCTCCTCTAATGGTGTCTGATATTTCTTGCAGAGTTCCTTCATGTTCTCTAAATGTTAGTTCTTTTCTTCCACTTTTGTGCTAATTTCATTTATATATATATATATATATGAAATTATATATAAATATGAATATATATATATAAATATATATAAATATATATGTAAATTTATATATATATATATAAATGAAATTAGCACAAAAGTGGAAGAATATGTGTGTGTGTGTGTGTGTGTGTGTTTATGTGTGTGTATATATATGAAGAATTCCTTCTGTTCCTGAATATGTTCTGAACTCCTGAACTTGCTATTCCATGTTTAAATGAGATACTGGAACTTGATTGGGTTTCCTCATGATAGTTTTTTAAAAAAATATTTAGTAGATTGTCCAGTTCTGTGTCTTTTGGTTTGGGCCCTAGAGATTTACGTTTCTCTTTCAGTTGTTCCATCTTGTGTTACCAGGCAACTTGTTTCCTAGGCGTATATGTTACTTTATTTTGTTTTTCCAGATGGGGCACTGTGGGTTTAGTTTTATTTGTTGTTTTCTTTGTTTATCTTGTTGGCAGGTGGGACAGGGAGGGAGGAGAGAGTTTGAAGACCTCAGTCCCCATTTGGAGTGGGGCAGGGAGGGCCAACCAGGGTGGACTGTCTTTTGTTGCCTCTTCACTTGGGATCAGCCTGTGCATCTGTCCCCCCACAAGTCTTCATCCCAGCCCCTTTTCTCTGCTCCCGACCACAGTGACAGTGTAAGTCTTTTGCTGATATAAGATCTTCTCCATTCCCTAGAGTAGGGGTATGGGAATTTACTCCCATGTGCCAACAGCCAGAATATCCATGATGAACAAATGTCCCAGGTCATAGTGGGCACGTGGTTTTGCTCATGGCTCTCACTGGCGAGATTCTCTGTGTGAGGTGAATGTGTCACAGTCTACCCCATTCCCAACTTGTTCAGCTGACTGAAGTGGCCGTTATCCTGGACTTTCCTTCCTTCCTCTGTCCAGTGAACTACCAACCACCATGTCTGAGGAACATATCTGTGGTGATTAAGCTAATAATACAGATAAAAAGTGATAAAAATTGTTGCAAAGGAGGTGATAAGCTGAGGGGGTTTTCTGTGAGCAGTAGTTGCTTTCTGACTGTCCTTAGGGAGAGGCTTATCAAAACCTCTCCATTCAGTCATGTTTTCCCACTATACTCTTGTAAGTTTTATGTATCAAAAAACTTGTTAGTTAATAATTATCTTTAATTTTATCTTTATAAGTTTCCAAACCCAAAACCATCTCAATAGTCTATGGAAACATGATTGTATTTTCTTTAGAATAATTTAAAATCTTTATGATGAACTTTAGGGATAGGATGCTGGAGTCGCAGAGATATCAGGAGGTATTAATATACCTTAGGAAGGAACAGGGTGCCCTTTAGCCCATGTATTTCAGCCAGGGAAACATTAGCTATATAAATTTCATTTTTTTTAAATAGGAGGTGCTCATCTTAAAAACGAAGCTGTGATCATGATGGGTAAGAAGAGGATGTAAATGTAAAAATTGCCTGAATTAGTGACTCAGGTTGAAAGGAAATCAAGACCTAGGGGAGACTGATCAACTCTTATTAACAAGTTTTATTAACTGTTAGCAAGAGATATGAGTACAGGTGAAGATCTGTACTAATAAATCAGTTTTAATTAAATATCCACTTCTATGCAGGCAATTTACTAAGTGGGTGGGACACACATCAATGCGCCAAATGCAGTCCTTGATCTTCAGGTATAATTTTGTTGGGTAGCAAACATAGATGGAAATTAACCACACTAGAATGACATATTGAGGCAGCCATGATAAGTCTTTATATCAGTGTAAAGGGATTAAGTCTAGACAAAGCTGCCGGTTTGAAGATATCCTCAGAGTGTGGATCTAAAAGCTTAGCAGAAAAGATAGCTTTGGTTAGGGCCTTGGTTAGAGGATGGCTATTATAGGCAGAAAAGACACGAGAAAGATATAGTGATGATGACTTTGATAATTGGAGGAGGAGTGTTGTTTGGAAAATATTTGCATAGGAGAAAAATAAGGCAAGTCAGACTACTGTTCAAAAACACCTGGCGAGAAGACATTAAGAAAGTTTAGGAACTCTTCTACACTGCTGGTGAGAATGCAAACTGGTCCAACCACTATGGAAAGCTGTATGGCAATTCCTCAAACTGCTAAAAATAGAGCTTCCATATGACCCAGCAATACCACTTTTGAGAATCTACCCAAAGGACACAAAAACACTAATCCAAAAAGATACATGTACCCATATGTTCATTGCGGCACTGTTTACAGTAGCAAAGGTATGGAAACAACCCAGATGTCCAAAAATAGACGAGTGGTTCAAGAAGATGTGGTACATATACACAATGGAATACTATTCAGCATTCAAAGAAGATAAACACATGCAATTTGCAGTGACATGGATGGAACTAGAGGGGATCATATTCAGCGAAATAAGCCAGAAAGAAAGAGAAAATATTGAATGGTTTCACTTATTATAAGACTATAGGGAAACCAAATAGGAGAGAGACAGTCAGTGGGGAGTGGTGGGGGGGAGGATACAGGCACAAAATGAAGTAGAAAAGGACACAAGGGACCGTGGAGATGGGTCATGGGTGAATTGGTGGTGGGTTACCCAAGGGGAATACAAAATGTAAATAAAAGATATAAATAACAATAAAAAATATATATTAAAAAAAAAGAAAGTAAGTTTGAAGTGGTAACAGAGACCCATACAATGTAAGGTTTTGAATATAAGGCCAAGGGTTTTGTTATTTCCTATTTTCCATTCAGCTAAAGATATAGATTGAAGAGTCAATTTCCATGTTGACGTTCAGATTTGGATACAAGCACATTACTTCTGGACTACTATATTTGAATCAGTGAGTAGCACAGAGAAATCCATATATACTAACTGGTTCATATATGCGATGAATTTTCTGATTTGCTGTTTGGAATTTATTGATCCCTCACAACTTTCTATCTACTCTCTGATAGACAGAGAAGTCAATGTAACTACATTAGAATTGATCTTGTATTCAAAATGCTGACCTTGAGCCGATACTAATGGATTGTGGCTATAGAACCAAGGGTGGACATGAGTGCCTGTCAGTCCTGCATCGGGAATGCCATCGTTTAGAGTGATGAAGTGCAGGACAAGGAAGGCTACAATCTTGTAGTCCATCAGCTCAGTTAATATACATGGCACTTAGAGCCTATGAAGTCAATAAACATGGATGACTGCTGATACTTTGCTTCCCTCATCTCAGAGTTGGAACACGATGCATAATATGAAACAGCAAAATGGAACAGTTCAGTGCCAGTCTTTCCAACAGAAGAGTATGCCAAACTGCCACCTCACTGTGCTTAGGAGGTACAGGAGACAGAATCGTTCATAATGAAATACACACTGCCAGTGAAGGAATTCTCATAAAGCACAGGGTGCAAGAGAAACATGAGGAAGAAAATAAAAGGAAGCATTACAAAATAGAAATCCTGAATGGAATGTAAACATGAAAAACTGCTTAATATCATTAATGACTAGGAAAATACAAATTAAGTTATGTTGAGTTACCATTTCATAGGCACCAAAGGAATATAAATTAAAATCTGAGAATTGCAAGTGTCAAATTTTTGAAGTGATGGATGCCATCATATATTTTTGGAGTTGTGCATTTTGTACAACTTTATTGAAAATTAGTATGTCATTACCAAACACAGTTGAAGATGGGTGAGTCCTGTGCCCCATAAATTTTATTTCAAGATATATACCCAAGAGAAAGAATTACATATGTATCAGGAACTACGTACAGGAAAGTACAATGCAGCATTTTGTGAACAGCAAAGTCCTAGAAACAACTGAAAGTTGTCAGTTAGCAATAACATAGATTAATTGTATTATATTCATTTATTTCAATGAATACTACACAACACTGAAAATGAATGGGCTCTGGTTATATAAAGCAAAATAAATGAATCTCAAAAAGACAATGTCTATTGAAAAATTAAATAAAAAATGTAGGCAGTGTTTCCAGTTATAAAAAAATTATAATAATACAAACTGAACAGTAATGGTTTGGGTAAATTAATAAGTGACTAAACTTGTTTTAAAGCAATGGAGTGACTAATACAATCTTAGAATATTGGGAGAAAGAGTGAGAGGTATAATCAGGGAGCTTACTTGGGCTATCTTAGGTACTACAAACCTCTCTATTTAAAGATCATTTATAGTGTTTATCTTTTTATATTAGAATGTGACTTTTGTCTCTGTTTCTTCCTATCTCCACATATTTACACGCATATATTATAAATGCATATGTGAATATATGTATATACATTGCTTCTCAGCCTTTTTCCTAAGATCAATATAATATCTGTTCATATCAGTTAAATAGATATATGTATGTATACTCAGTTTTCTTAAATTTTTTTTAAGATTTTATTTTATTTATACATACAAGCTGGGGTACAGGCCAGAGGCGTGGGGCGGCGAGAGGGTTCACCAGAGACAGAGTGGGGAGTCAGGCAGATCAGAAGTACACTGCTGAGGGGAGCAGCGGGCGAGTCAGGAGAGGTCTGCCGCACCATGTGGGATTCTCCCTGGCCAGGCGTCGAACTCGCGTCACCGCTGCCGACAGCTCCACAGCGCAGCGCTCAACCGCTGCGCCACCAGGGAGGCCCCTATACTCAGTTTTCTATCTATGGTATATTTAATAATAAATTCAGAAGAAGGCCTTGGGTGTTCATTACTTGCATCTGGAAAATAGCCAATTTCGGTTGGGTTTTTACCTATTTGAGTAGATGTATTTTCCTTATTCAGTTTTTGTAAGTTTTTCAGTTTTTAAACAACCAAATTAGGAAAAATGTTTTGCCTGTACTTATCTTTTCATTCTTATCTTATATAGCATAAAATCTTCTTTTACCTTTTCCATTCTCACTGTTTCTTGAGCACACATCAATCAGATATTTATCCCCAATTCCTCACTGAAAAGTTTTTCTCTAATACCAGTAACTTCCACTAACAAACTGAGTCATTGTTTCTTAGCCCTTTTCTTATTTGATATGTTAGTTTTAGCTGGTAAATTGATCACCTC
The DNA here is from genome assembly GCA_004024925.1 of Scalopus aquaticus. Taxonomy (NCBI): domain Eukaryota; kingdom Metazoa; phylum Chordata; class Mammalia; order Eulipotyphla; family Talpidae; genus Scalopus; species Scalopus aquaticus. Next base: position 214,878 of record PVIJ01000808.1, read on the forward strand.
TTCCTTCTTGAAGCTCTTCACTTGAATGTCTGAGAGACATTTCAACAATCACCTTAATTTCTTCTGGTCTATATTTTTTTCAGTTTTCTTGAATCATGTCTCTTCAGATTGCAACTTCTTAACTGTGTAATGCCCCAGATTTGTCCTGTAATCTCTTCTGTATCTGTACACACTTCTGAGGCATTCCCAATCAATACAACTATTTTCTTTCTTTTTCCTTCCTTCCTTCCTTCCTTCCTTCCTTCCTTCCTTCCTTCCTTCCTTCCTTCCTCCCTTCCTCCCTTTCTCCCTTCCTTCCCTTCCTTCCCTTCCTTTCCTAACTTTGTGCACTCAAAATTTTCTTTCTAGTCCACACATTGGACTCCTCTCTATCCACTTTTCATTTCCATCTCTAGCCCCACTGTGCCTCCCCACCCAGCTCCCATCGGGATGCGGTGTCACCATTCACTTAAGTATTCAAGCCAAAATCCTTACAGAGTTTGTGATTCATTTTTCCTACTGTATCTGTTGCTCTTCAAAATCTTTCCCAAATGTTTCCTTTTCACTGTGTACATACCTAGGACCATGTTTGAAGCTTCTACAATATCTTGCCCAGACAGTTGCAAGTATCTTACTTCCCTACTTCTATGCTTTCCTCCTTTGGTATGTTATTCACATAGTTATCATGAACTCTCTGAAAGACCAATAACACGCTATCAACTTTCTATGTAAAACCTTTGTATGACTTTCTGTTAGACTTTGATTCAAATCAAGGTCCTTAACATTAACTCAATGTCCAGTGGTCGGGCCTCTAACTCTCCAGCCTCATCAACCACCTGCTCTCTCCACAGTACTCGCTCTGCTCTAGCTTTGCTGATTTATTTCTCTCCCTCCATCTCAGTAACATAATGCCACGTTAAGACCTTCATACCGGCTTATCTTTCTGCCTTAATAATCTTTTTATTTATTTATTTATTTATTTATTTATTTATTTATTTATTTATTTATGCATACAAGCTGGGGTACAGGCCAGAGGTGTGGAGCGGCGAGAGGCTTCACCAGAGACAGAGTGAGGAGCAGAACAGGCAGATGGAGGGAAATACACTGCTGAGGGGAGCAGCGGGCGAGGCAGGAGAGGTCTGCTGCACCATGTGGGGATCTCTCCGGCTGGGCATCGAACTCGCGTTCCCACTGCCGACAGCTCCACAGCACAGCGCTTAACCGCTGCGCCACCAGGGAGGCCCCTCTGCCTTAGTAATCTTACTCAGGATATGTTCAGGGTCATTTTCCTATTTTGAGTGTATGTTCTTTCTAAATGTTATGCAGGCTTTTCTTGACCACATTAATTAACAAAATATCTTATTATTTCCTAATACTCTGCTTAGTTTTTCATTAAGGAATTCATCATTCTCTTACTTGTTAAGTGCCCTTTTGGTTTGTTTCTTATTATCTCTGTCTTTTTCCTAAGGAAACTTCATGGAGGCAAAGGCTATTCTTGTTCATTGTTGTCTGTCTAATATCCCAATGGTGCTTGCTGTATCATAGGTACTCAATAAATATTTACTGGATGAATCTATGGACGAAATGGGTGTGTAGTTTAAAAATTGGTTCCCAACATTTAATAACAATTTTTACCCCTTAGTTCTATTTAGTGGAGGCCCATCAGTAGTTTATGGGTAACTTTATGTATATTCTTAATAAATATGAGTGAAAAAACTGGATTTGCTAAAGTCTCTAAATGTGTTGTGTTCTTAAATGTGAGCTAAGTTAATAATAACAATTTGCTTTAACCGGTCCAGATTGAATAATTTTGATTTATCGCTTGCCACCTGATTGACTATTCATTCCTCTTTCATGGCCACTGTGGGAGGATAATATGCTGGGTTAAGATACAGAACAATGGAGTAGAAAATGACACAAGGGACCACGGAGATGGATCACAGGTAAATTGCTGGTGGGTTACCCAAGGGGAAAACAAAATGTAAAAGATATAAATAACATTAAAAAAATTAAAAAAAAAAGATACAGAATAAACTTAGTTTCCACTGTGGCCCATAGAAGACCCAAGATTACATATCATGCCAATATTTTTAACCAAGATATCTTGATTTGATAAAGAGGAGATGTAAGTGATTTTTTAAATTAGCTTGTTAATTTCATTTGAAATGAATTAAAATCTTGTCAAGGCTGTGCTGTCTCTTCCAGAGTCTATCTTCTCTTACTGCGATAATGACAAAGTTAAATTATCATGAGGTAAAGCAGATAGTCAACATAGTTGTTTGGTTAAAATAATTACCGAAGTACTGAATATCAAAGTGAATTTAAAACATTTGAAGTCACATTTAATTGACTGGTAGCCTCTGGAAGAGACCAACACTTCTGATATCCCCTGAGACTTGTCTCCCTTTCATTCCATCACTTTGACCAGTGTTGGGGCCGGGTGAGGCTGTGCATGATGACTGAATGTCTCTACCTTAATCTCAATGATGCTTCCTTTAATTCTGGTAATGAAGGACCTCTGAATCTCACTACATGACGTTCATGTTTTATCTGCTCTTCTTTCCTCCACATAGTCTCTGCTCCCACTTTCATGATCTCACTGTCTTCCTTAAAAAGATCGTTCAGCCTCGCTTTGAAGTCTTCACTAATGATATTCCAAGCTGATCTGTCTTTATCTCCCTTTCCCTTTTCATATATGTGTGTGCCTATAGTTCAGGGCCTACCTAATTAAGGCCTCCTCCATGGCACCTTGCCTGTTCACCAGCAGGAAGGAGTTTCTTCATTCTCTGAAATCTCAGAGCGTGTTCATAGACGAACCCCATATATTTGACAGCTGATCCAACACATTATTACTTTGTAATGTTAATTCTCTCTACACACAATGTGTAGAGAGTGTCCTTGTAGGTATCAACTCCTACAAAATATTTGAAGTCGTTTCTTAACAGGGGCTATCTTTTAATTCCATAGAGTATTTATACAATTCATCTTCATAGATTTTTAAATATTTTTCAACATTGAAACATGCCTTTGCAACCTAAGGGGTGGTTGTTGCATTTAACTTTTAAGGTGATAATCCAATCTTATTGTTCCACTTTTCAGGCTTTTGGGACTGAGAAAGAAGCCCTGTTCCTTACCAAATCAGCTCTTTCTTACTTTGATCTTTCCAGAGTGTGGCACCATGAATTCAGAAAACTTCTTTTTGTCTTTGTGGCAATAGACGATGGACAGCCCAACTCTCGTCCTTCCTGTACATCTGTCAGAATACTTAAAGGAGAGGAAGGTAGAGTGCTTGGGTTGACTAGCTATCTACATGTGTCAAATTAATGAAAAGGGGGCAACAATCCCCATAAGGGATTGCTGCAGGAAGAACGGAGAAAGTGGATTACCCAACACGTGTAGAATCCAGCCCTGATGCACAGTATAGTCTCCAGAATATGTCTGCTTCCCTCACATCTGTCAACACTCTAGATTTACAAAGCATTTTTATCATCATCTCAGAATCCCTCACGGCAGTCTTATGAATAGGAAAAAAAATTGTCCCAATTTTGTATTATCTCTATCAAACAGTATTTTCTGTTTCAAAAATCTCTTTTCCCATCAGAAATGGGCCTTTTTCCCCTTTGAAGGCGTCCTTTGTGAAGTCCTACAAGCCGGTGTAGCCCATTGTGGCTTCCACGGATGGCCGCCTCCCAGACCCTCTCCTGCTGTGCTTCTTTTCAGCACCAAATAAGTGTCAGACAATTAGAGATGGTACTGGAGATGTGTAAATTGTACTGTCGGCTCAACAAATTAGTAATTTCGTGATAATACACTGTCCTTGCAACATGGTTAGAGTTAGCACAGTTACCTGCCTCTATTTGTGCTAAAAGACCACGGTAAGATTGATGAAGATCCTGTGTAGTGATTCATTTTCCTGCCTGACACTTACCCTTCCCCCTCCTCTTCCAAGAAATGAGTATTAGCCATCCTCTGGTTGTTGAACAGAGCATCCGCCTGGCCTCCCATGCTCACCTGTGCTTGCCTTAGAGTCACTGCCAGGCAGGCATTGCCCGCCATGTTGAACGCGTGCAGGAAAGAAAGGATGTGATGCAGTGAAGAGCATAACCTGCCCCCCTGCCACTTCTTGACCCAATCTTCTTTAATTCAGTGATCAGGGCCTTAATGGGAGTGGATATTGGTTCAAAAATCTCGGAGTTACAGCTTTTACTTATTAATATTAGTGGGTGATATCTTGGTCTTTGTCTTTCCTTAGAAAGTAGATACGGGAATATTTCTTCCATAGGATTTTTGCCTCAAGGCCAGGCCAGGTCCCAGCTTTGACCTTGGTTTTGTACATTCTGAAAGGTCCTCCTATGGACGGGTAGCTGCCTGCTCCCTTGCCTTACTACCTTTCTGCCTGCTTGTCTGAAGAGCAAGACAACAGAAAGTCCCAGTTGCATTGCATCTAGATGTCTGTTGGTGTTGAGTGATGAGAAGACACCTGATGACTGTGATTGATCGTAGTGACTTTAAAACAATATTTATTCCTGGGGATGGTTGTCTACACATCGGGGGTAATGGTTTGTCCCATGATCATAATAAACCTTACCACATGCTGACTCTACTACTACTCCTGCAGGAAAGTCCTCCACGAAAGTAAAAGTTTAAGAATAGCCAAGGGAATTGTAAACAAGGGAGAGCTAATCTTACCCTTTAAAATATAAAATATAAAGGTGTTTTGATATTTTGTAATTACAATAATAAAGCAGGGTGGTAAAATGTAGGGTAAGAAATGCATCTGTAGAAGGGGGAACTGAGGTAAGAGGCTCACTGGGATGTCTGTGGGAAATGTCTATGACTGGATTATGATTTGTAACTAATTACAAATCAGTGGGGAAGTTAGTTTTGGTCAAAGAGCAGACCAAACACTGTATTAGTAGATCTGGGAAGGAAGCCCCAATCCCACATGCCTAATTTTAAACTATAACAAAAATAAAAATATATGTAATGTGAGTTTGAAATTGTGGCATTTATACTCAATGAAATATTGCTCAGCTGTTAACAATAAGAAATAGTGACCTTTGAAGCAATATGGATGGACCGTGAGGTGATTTTGCTAAGTGACATAAGCCAGAATGTGAACGATAATTACCACAGGGGTTCTCGCCTTTGTGGAATGTTAATAACCAAAGAAAACAAACTGACGAAACACAGCAAAATCATGGTAGAGTCTGGAAACTGTGATATCTACCAGTGGGATGAGGGTGTCGAGGAGGTGAGGGGACAGTGGGGGCCCCGGAGCTTTGCTGGAGGACACGTGAAGCACATGCACGTGTTGGGATGAGGTTGTCCTCCCAGACCTATGTACTTGTATAACAAATAGCAAATCAATGACATTTTGATGGTGGCAAAAATAAAGAAGCAAACTCAAGTCTGATTGGGTCAGACCTCAGCACAGATGAGATCAGCGGATGCGTGCTAAGGCCTTTCAGGCCTCTCCTGAGATAGGTGTCAGGCTGCAGACTCCAGGTAAGAAGAGCAGTTAAGACTAGACTCATGCACACATTGCAGATGGGACCATCAACCTTTAAACACCTCGTGAAGAGTAGGCCTGTGGCCTAGGCCAGGAGAAGACATCAGTCATTATGTTAAGATAGACGCAGTTTCTTTTTTTTTTTCTTTTTTTTTTTTAGAATTTTTTTTTTAAAGATTGATTTATTTATACATACAAGCTGGGTACAGGCCAGAGGCGTGGGGCAGCGAGAGGATTCACCAGAGACAGAGTGGGGAGCAGAACAGGCAGATCAGAAATACACTGCTGAGGGGAGCAGCGGGTGAGGCAGGAGAGGTCTGCCGCACCATGTGGGAATCTCCCCTGCTGGGCTTCGAACTCGCATCGCACGCTGCCAACAGCTCCACAGCGCAGCGCTCAACCGCTGCACCACCAGGGAGGCCCCAGACGCAGTTTCTAACCCAGGATTCAAAATTTGAAAATTCAGGGTAATGAATTGACAACACTGGACTCCCATAGGATTCTCAAACAAGCTATTTCTCAGCAAAAATTATAGAACCATGAGAAATTCTGCTTTCAAGAGCAAAAATAATAGATTTGAAGAAAAGGAGAATTTACAAGTAAAGAGTTGATATGAAAGAATGACATGAAAATGAAAATTACAAACTGTGTTCTGATTTTCATTGACACAAATGAAAATGTCAAGTCTTTTAACACAAGAAAAAAATATGAGAAAGAAACAGGCATATTTCAAAAAAAGATTCAGGAGAAAAGTAATTAAGCCACTGAAATTAAGTAATTCTAAAAGGGTTAAATGAAAAAGTTACAGTTGGAAAGAAAGTGAACTACGTTTTATTTCAGCAAAATTCATCAACAGTGTGGCATACATATAAAGAAAAAGAAGAAATTTTAAAAAGCTAAGTGATCTGGAAAATGATCTAATAAACTCTAAATTGTTTCTAATATAACACACCTCAGAGATACAGAGATATCAGTTCCACAGCAATAACACAAATACTGCAATAAAGTGAGTCACATAAGTTGCTGGTTTTCCCAGTGCAAGTACAAGTTATGTTTGCACTGAGTCTTTGAAGTGTGCAATAACATCACATCTAAAACAATACACACACCTTAACTAAAAAATCCTTTATTGCAGAAAATACCAACTGACATCTGAACCTTCAGTGAGTGAGAATCACTTTGTTGGTGGAGGGTCTTGCTTCAGTGTTAATGACTACTGACTGATAGGGCGGTGCTGACTAAAGTTTGGGGTGGCTGTGGTCATTTCTTATAATAAGACAATAATGAAGTTTACTATGTGATTGATTTTTGACCAGACACATTATTATGGGAAATAATATTTTGAAAGGAATCTTTCCTTCTCTTTTCACGAAAGGTTTCTCTGTTGTGTGCAATATTCTTTGATAGCATTTTACCCACAGGTTTTTTTTTCAAAATTATAGCTAATTCTCTCAAACCCTGTCATTGCGTTATCAAGTAAGTTTATATGATATTCTAAATTATTTGTTTTCAGTTCAATGGTGTTTATAGTATATTCACCAGGAATAGATTCTATCTCAAGAAATCATTTTGTTTGTTCACCCATAAAAAGCGACTCTTCATGCATTAAAGTTTAATCATGAGATTGTAGTGATTCAGATACATCTTAAGACTCCTCTCTTGGGCTTCCCTGGTGGCTCAGTGGGTTGAGCGCAGCACTATGAAGCTATCTAGAGCCACTGCAGCATAAGTTCGATACTCAGCCAGGGAGATTCCCACATGGGGCTGCAGACCTCTCCTGTCTCCCCCGCTGCTCCCCTCAGCAGTGTATTTCAGTCCATCTGCCTGTTCTGCTCCCTACTCTGTCTCTGGTGAACCCTTTCACCACCCCACACATCTGGCCTACACCCCAGCTTGTATGCATAAACAAATAAAATCTTAAAAAAAAAAAAAAACTCCTCTCTTAATTCTAGTTCTCTTGGTGATTTTTTTTCATGTCTGTAGTTACTTCCTCAACTGAAGTTTTGAACCCAAAAAACCTCAAAGTTATCCATGAGGATTGGAAGCAACTGCTTTCAAACTTTCATTAATCTTGGTATTTTGACCTCCTACCATGAATCATGGATATTCTTAACATCTAGAACTGTGAATCCTTTCCAGAAAGTGTTCAATTTTCTTTGTTCAGCTAAATAAGAGGAATGGGAGCTATTGTCTTATGAAATGTATTACTTAAATTATGAGACTTAAAGTTGAAATGACTCCTTGATCCATTGTCTGCAGAATGAACATTGTGTTCTGAAAACAACATTGTCCATCTCTACCAGAACTCTTGGATGACCAGACACATTATTATGGGGAATAATATTTTGAAAGGAATCTTTCCTTTTAAGAGTAGGCTTAAAATACACAGCAAACCCGGTTGTGAATAGATGCACTGCCATGTTGGCTTTGTTTTGTAGAAGCACAGACGGAGTAGACTTAGCATAAAACTTAAGGGCTCTAGGATTTTTTTTTTTGTATGGTAATTGAGAATTGGCTTCAACCTAAAGTTGCCAGTTTCATTGGTACCTAACAAGTGAGTTAGCTTGTTAGTTCAAACTTTGAAAACAGACATTGGCTTCTCTTCCTTAATATGAAATTTCTAGATAGCATCTTCTTCAATAGAAGTCCGTTTCATTTACAAAATTTGTTGTTTAGTATAGATACCTCCACAGACTTTCTTAGCTAGATCTTCAGGAAACCTTTTTTTTAATTTTTTTTAAAGATTATTTATGCATACAAGCTGGGGTACAGACCAGAGGCATGGGGCAGTGATAGAGTTCACCAGAGACAGAGTGGGGATCAGAACAGGCAGATCGACAGAAACACACTGCTGAGGGGAGCAGCAGGCAAGACAGCAGAGGTCTGCTGTGCCATGTGGAAATCTCCCCTGCCGGACGTGGAACTCGCGTTGCTGCTACTGACAGCTCCACAGTACAGCGCTTAACCGCTGCGCCACTGGGGAGACCCTAGATCTTCAGGAAAACTTACTGCAGCTTCTACATCAGTACTTGCTGCTTCATCTTTTACTTCTGTGTTATGGAAACGTTGTCCTTAAATCCTATAAAACAGCTTCTGTTAGCTTCAAACTTCTTTTATGCGGCTTCTTCACCTCTCTAGTCTGCATGGAATGGAAGAGAGTAAGCATCTTGCTCTGGATTAAAATTGTTTAATGTATTTTTCATTGAGGTGATGTTGGTTTGCAATACTGTATATGATTTGGAAGTTAGATTCACAGCTTTGCAGATATATGCTGCCATACCAAACCCACCACCAAAGCATCCATAGTCCTCCATCATAAATCTTTTGGTCCCCTCCATCCTTTGTCCCTCACCCCTGCTCAGCCCTCTCTGGTAGCCACAATTCTGCAATCAGATTTCTAGTTTGTTTTGGTTTAGTTTTATCTGTTCCTTTATTTTGTTTCTCTGTATTCTACATATGAGTGAAATTATCTAGTGTTTGTCTTTCTCCTTCTGAGTTATTTCATTTAACCTAGTCCCCTCCAATTCCATCCATAGTGTTGCACATGGCAAGATTTCATCTTTTTTATAACGTAGTAGTATTCCATTGTGTACATGTACCACATCTTTTTAATCTACTCCTCTGATATTCAGCACTTAGGTTGTTTCCATAACTTGACCATTGCAAATAGAACTTCAAATAATGTAGGAGTGCATATATACCTTTGAATTGGTGTTTTTGTATACTTTGGATAGATATATATCCAGTAGAAATGCTGGATCATATAGTAGATCTGTTTTTAATATTTATGAAACCTCCATACTGTTTTCCGTAGGGGCTGGACCACTCTACATTCCCACCAACAATGTATGAAGGTTCCTTTTCCTCCACACCCTCGACAGCACTTGTTTATGTTTTCTTTGATATCCCTTAAATGGGTATTGTGGCTGGTTTGGTTTTTCCATCCAAACCACCAAACTTTCTGCATATCAGCAACAGGTTGTTTTGCTTCCTCATTTTTTGTATTATCACTGGATAATGTACTGGAGTAGTACATTTAATTTTCATTAAGAACATTCCCTTTGGGCCTACCTGGTGGCGCAACAGGTTAAGTTTCAGCCTATGAAGCTGTCCGCAGTCACTGCAGCACGTGTTCGATCCCCGGCCAGGGAGATTCCCACATGGTGCAGCAGACTTCTCCTGTGTCTCCCGCTTCTCCCCTCAGCACTGTACTTCAGTCAGTCAGCCTGTTCTGCTCCCCACTCTGTCTCTGGTGAATCCTTTCACCACCCCAAACCTCTGGCCTGCCCCGCAGTTCTTGTGTGCGTAAATAAATAAGCTTTAAAGAAAAAAAGAACTTTCCCTTTGCTTCCATGGTTTGGCCAACTGAGAGGAGAGGCTGGCTTTCAGCCTCTCTACACTTTCATCAAGCCTCCTTCACTCACTTTAATTGTTTCTGTATTTTGATTTAAATTGAGAGGCAGGTGGCTCTTCACTTGAACACTTAGAGACCATCTTAGGGTTATTAATTACCTAATTTCAATATAGTTATGTTTCAGGGAATAAAGAGGACAGAGGAGGGGAAAGGAAGGGGACAGCTGGACTGCGGAACAGTCAACAGGTATATATTTACCTATTATATTCTTAGTCTTTTATGGGTCTGACTTGTGGCTCCCAAAAATAGTTGCAATAGTAGCTAACATTCAAAATCTTTGATCACAGATTACCATAACATATAATAACTGTGACAACATTTGAAATAGCTGAAGAATTGCAAACTGTGACACAGAGACACGAAGTGAGCACATACTCTTGGACAAATGGTGCTGACTGATTTATTCAACGTGGGTGGCCCCAAACCTTCCATCTGTGAAAAGCACAGTATCTGCAAAGTTGAGAAAGCGAAGCTCAGTGAAGCAAGGTATGTTCATAGTTGAGAGAAAGTTAGTCCAGTGAGAATGGGGATAAAGAAATACTTGAAAAGACAATGGAGAAATTTTCCAGATATACAAAGATACAAGTCAATGAGATAAGTATATACTTATCAGTAAATGATGCAGGAAAAGATGCTCTCATATCACACACAACATGAAAATACCATGTGCACTCAGGAAAATAGCAACAACCTGGGGCCAGGTAAAGGTTCTGTCTCTGGGATGACGGATGCTAATTAATGAAATTGGATGGATTTCCACAATGCAATATTTAATGGCATTTAAATTAATCAATGTTTCTCCTCTGTTCCTCCTTACTCTCCCTTCCTTTTCTCCTTTCTTCCTCCATCTGTATCACTTAGGCATAGATGCATCTATTCATGTATAGAATTTTACAAAGTACTATGTTGAAGAAAGAATGCAAGTTAGGAAACAAAGTATGGACTGATTCTGTATATTTAAAGAACTTCAAAGACCTGTGATATATAATTAGCTATTTATGTGTATTTGGGTGTGTCAAGGTATAATGAACAAACAGAAAATCAGGCAAAACACTGACAGGAAATAGACACATTTAATTCATAATGGTGTGTACCTCTAGGGAGTCAGAATGGGACATGGGATGTTGGACAAAGGAAATACGTATTATTCAGAAAAAAATTTTTAATCCGTGTGATAAAATCTTAGTTTTCTTTCTGAGTAATGGACTTATGGCACATATAATGTGTATTTTTTTCTCCCTATCAAGAGAGAAAAAATTGTTGATGACCTACCTACCTACTAAAATATACTTTGAGTGTTGTCCTATTGGTTGAGCTGTGTTTTCCCATAGAGAAGACAAGCATGTGCGCGCACACACACACACACACACACACACACACACACCTGCCAGCCTGATTTAGAAGGATATTTCAGAGTCTACAGAAGTCAGAATAATTAGAAGGGGCATTTGCTGAGAGGAAAGTAAAATGGTAGTCACTTACACATTTCCTCTAGTTTTTTTTTTTTTAAAGATTTATTTTCATTTATTTATGCATACGAGAACTGGGGTATAGGCCAAAGGTGTGGGGAGGTGAGAGGATTCACCAGAGACAGTGGGGAGCGGAACAGGCGGATCTACTAAAATACACTGCTCAGGGGAGCAGTGGGCAAGACAGGAGAGGTCTGCTGCGCCATGTGGGTCAGCTCCCTGGCCAGGAATTGAACTCATGCCCCAGTGGCTGGTGATAGCTTCCTAGTGCTTAGACTTAGCACCTGTGCCCCAGGAGGCCCCACTCCCTCCAAATTTTTAAAAACATGTTTTAATAAACCTCTGATGAATTGGACCCCATCTGAACTATGCTGTTAAAGGTGAGATGTGAGGATTTGGATTGTTTCACACTGAAGAGGAAAGGAAAATCTTTAGGTTAAGATAAGAAAACCGGATATGGACATGTGTGGGGGAGTGTGTGTGAATGAACAGTGAGAAAGTGAGAGACAGAGGAGAAAGACATGGTGTTGGGTTGAAGAGTAACAGGTAGTGCTTGGGGAAGGTGGATGAAAAGATTGGTGAGAAAGCAGTAAATATCCTGTGGATTCTTCCTACATTTTCCTTATCTGTTAAAACTGTGACCTTTTTCCTAGCTTTAAATCAAGCTGGAAACTGACTCGATGAGTCTCAAGTGCTCAGGGCATTTAGGTTGTTTGGGGGAGGGTGCAGCCAAAGGAAGTTCACTGAAGAATATTTATCCAGATTCTCAGTACATGGAGAACACCTTAGCAGAAGAAAAGGTCTCTGTTGCTCGGGTGTCTGGGAGAGAGAAGGGGGCTGGTAAATATATCCTCCTGGGTGAATGTGAGGCAAAATGCCCAGTGTTCTTGAGACTAATTTCTCTGACTTTCTAAACTTTAGCAAAACCATTCATTTCCCTCTTAAATAAGAACCTTTGTCATTTTCTGCATTGCAGTATAATTAACTAACAGGGATAAAGAGCTGTTGAAATGTTGAGTGTCATTACCCTTGTGATGCATTTTTTAGAGTAGCTTTGGAATATGATTGGCAAAGTTTTTGAGTCACAATGGGGGGATGTTTCCAGAGTAGTGAAGACCTGGATTTCTAACCATGCCTGGTCAGGGTTCGGGGCACAAATAGAACTTAAATGACAAGTTTGGAGCTTCCCTTACTTTATCTAGAGAGAGTCTGCCGCTCCTGGAGGACTACTAAAAATGCAAGGTGCTTCCTGGAGCCTGCATTTGTTCAATTTAATGAATCAGCTCCAGAGCTAACCATTGGTTAATGATCTCTTTCCCTTACGCACTTTCTCAATAGACTGGGTGGGAACTGTTTGGCCATAAACAAGGAAATTTAGGTATTGTCTCTACTATTTAGGATTAATTTTGGAAGATTGCTCTTATTTACGTATTATTATTTGGTGCTGAGCGTAAAAGATGAAAGTCGATTGTCTTGATCTTAAAAAATTCAATTTCACTTGCATGGAGGAAACTATTTCACCTAAAGCAGGAAGGGACAATAGAGGCACATTTAATCGAGTGTTTTAAAAAGTGTGCCCGCATTTTGATTCAGACACAAGATAGAGAATGGTAGAGAATGGAAAAGTGTAAGATACGGGTAAGTAGGTTAAAAAAATAAGGAACGGGGCCTCCCCGGTGGCGCAGCGGTTAG